>CM062297.1:837559314-838081914 GCA_031216915.1 Pictodentalium vernedei | reverse complement strand
CTTAAATTTTCGAATTTGTATCGACATCTTCTGACGGAAAACACACATTAATAACGGCATCTGTTTTACAAGCTCGAAGTCAGTGAGCTTGTTCCACAGCCATGGGCGCAGATCTCTTCCAAAAAGGGGGGGGGACGGGCAGATGCCGAAGGCATCTGCAGCGAGTGCCGCAGGCACGAGCCGGCAGAGGGGGGTTTTGGGGGGGTTCTCCCCCCAAGAAAATTTTTAAATTGCGCTTTCAAATGGTGCATTCTGGTGGCCTCTGGGGCATAATTTCTCTTAATTATTTAGTAGAAAAAAATATGTTTTTCAACAGCTGTTGTAATTTTGTCAAAATGCTTAACCATAATTGTTCCCGCTTTACCGAGCGTTCCCTATTAGGTTAACACAATTCAACTGTGCGGTGGATTAGCATAAGGGCCCAACAGATGGAGCGACGACGTATGTGTCGGGCCCGTTAATGGATTAACAGATCCAATAACAGCCCGACACATACGTCATCAACAAGTCGCGTGAATTGAATGAATTCGATCGATAAATTTCGTTTTCAAAATGTAAACAAAACAGACGATACTGTCTTGCACATTTTCACGAGCTCAGTACCGGCCTATTACTCTCTCTGCATAAGAATTCTGTCTGCAACATTGATATTCCGATATCAAATAGTTATGTTGCTTATGCATTCGTGCAACCCACAGCTGTGTCTGGCTGAGTGACAACTTATTTGAAGGCGCAGTGTTGAACAACTGTTCGTTGAACGTTACGTCAGTCCAAACATGGACCCACAGACATAGTCCGTAATATAATTTTTGTGGTTGATACGGCTACAGTACAGGCCGTACCAACCCCAAAATTATATTACGAACTGTGGGTCCAAGTTTGGACTGGTTGAACGTGTATCAGAAGTGAATCTCGCATTAAAATTGATGAGAGGGTGCAGCAGTGGGGGAGCATAGTGGGGACATGTCATACCATGTCCCCCCAGTGGTGGTGGGGGGGGGGGGGGACATGGCATACCATGCCCCCCCCCCCTGATGAGATCTGGGGGGACACGCCCCCCCCCCCCCCCCGTCCCCCCCATGATCTGCGCCCATGTCCACAGCGGTCTTTATAGATTTGCTTTTAAGGTGTTGTATGAGTAAAGGAAATTTGTTTACTTTGAAATTCCCACCTCTGATATTCCATTAATTCAAATTAAATATACACAAATTATACCTCAAAATGTATAGAACACGAAACAAAGTTGACAGGCACCAGTGGTTCCTGGAAGTCTTTTACCGTGTTTGTACCAGAACTGATAATAAGATAATATTTGGGGAGAACAACTCGTTGCCAAATGTGCATCATGTAGTCGTTTACTTGAATGTCCACGTGACTCACAGCAGATTTGGTCGAATTTGATCTTAGACAGAAGTAGGATGTGCAGTAGCAGGTGGTAAGTAATTTAAGCGTTGTAGTATAGCATTTTGCGATAAATACTTCGTGTTTTGAGATTCCCAATATTGGAAGAACAAGCACAAAGGGATACGAATTAATCATAAATGAAAATTCCTCAAACTTGAGCACCTTCATTGAAACGAGCTTGAAATGTTTCTGTGCTTGAAAGATTAACCCTTTACCTAAATTACCTAACGTAACGTCCAAAATCGGCAGAAACCATTCATAAAAATCGCCAAATAATTTTCATTATTTTTTCACTTTTTGTCTCAAAAACATAGGTTATGTCCCCTCTTTGGAACGAGCTCGACGAGCTCGTTCCAAAGAGGGGTCATAACCTATGTTTTTGAGACAAAAAATTAAAAAATTAGTTATTCCAGAATTTTATTTGCAAGTGTCGTCTGCTTTTCTTTGTTAGGTAAAGGGTTAAACTGTTGGATTTTAGTTTAACTCTTTACTCAAAGTACAATTATTTATTTTTTTCAATTTTTTCGTAAAACGTCAACAAAACCATATTTAGTGACCCCTGTCGCACCTCATTGGAACGAGCTTGTTCCAATGAAGGGGTCACATGATATGGTTTTGTTGAATTTTTTAGAAAATGTGTGTGTTTCAACTACTCAATTTGTAATTTACTCTGGTCGATTCGCTCGGCAAACTGTTCTGCCATATGGGCAGTACCGAATTATCTAAGTAGCAAAAGAAGCATATGCTTTTTCACTTTCATGGGCACCGCGCTAAATACTAATTTTAGCATTTTGTATCAACATGGGTAGCCATTCACAAATTCTGTGTTGATAAAAATGGATTGTTCATTTCGTCATGTATTTTAACAGAGACGGACTGGCTGGAAATTTCCCGGTGCCCCTCCCCCCCCCCCCCCCCCCATCCTTTGGGTGTGCCCCCCCCCCCCCCAAAATTGATGCAGTCGAAAATCAGTTCGTACATGAAATTTAGAGAAATTGACCAAAAGGCGAAATGGATCTGCTTGAAAAGGCTGCTGTATATCGAAATGTCCTCTGTGGGACGGCCATTGAGTCAATTTCGATATACCAGCAGTCTAGTCTGCCATTGATCGCTCAAATGCAGGGACACGGCATTCTTTCAGTTCGAAAAAAGTGGGTCGAGATGACGAGGGACGCTAAGACTGAGTTTGAATTGACGATGCCACTGTCGTCTTCTGGGGGGAGGGGTGGGGCATTCGATTTTTGCGACCTTCAACTCACTGGTAGAATTGAAGCTAAGGCAGGCCGTATGATCTTTGATGCTCGAATGACAGATGGGAGAACAGCACAACTCGTCAGACGTCTACCCAAGGGTAAGTACGTCATGAAGATTAAATTTCTATGCGAGCGCGACGAAGGGGATTGGGAAGTCGAGGACGAGACAGAACCCTTAGCAGGTAGAGTGCTGGAAGACCATATTTGGCCTTTATTCTGCATTGCAGGTACCAGAACTTGAAGGCTTTATATTCAGGGGGATATGCTTTTTATAATCTTTGTTTTGAAATTATTTAGTCTGTGAGGATTTGCCTTGTTACAATTTGTGAGTGAGTGCCACTTGGCACTCTCACACAAATTATAATGAGGCAAAGAGGGGGATTAAGTTCCCCGACAGGGTTCAATTTCTCTGAGCGAGGAAATGGCGCTTTTCATAGTATTATTTGAAAAACTTCGACCCGGTGTGAGAAATAAAAAAATTAGCCTTTGAAAAGCTTTATTTCCTCACCCGAAGAAACAGAATTATGGTCGCGGCTCAATACAACCTCTCGAAATAAAGGTAATAAAAATTTCTGTCCAACAATTTTCCAATATGTTGTCACTTGAAGCAAGAAGAGTTTATCGCTACCCTGGTGAAAACATTAACCAAGCTTGCAGTGAGAACCCCTCCCCGACGAACTTACCAAATTTACCAAATGTCCCCGATTGGATGGGAGGGGGGGGGGGGGGGGGCGCTGAGACCTCATCGAGGGGGGTATCCCCCACTGCCCCCGCCCTTCTGCGCAATCCCTGTGCGGGTGGGGCTCTAGAAACGGTCTTAGGGCATTAGGCCATCGAATTTTTCAAAATTTCCCTCGGACCCCATCACTGGGGGGGGGGGGGGGCATTCTCCCATACCTACACCCACCTCGGCATTACACGCCTCGATCATGACTTGTGGAATCACGCTAGGGACTGAGAGGCAACATAAGCACAAACGATTGGCAAAACTTGCGTCGTTTACACTTATGTTGTGTCATGATATAGTCCAGATGCCCCCCCCCCCCCCGAAAAAAAAGTTTCGCATCTCCTTCCCCCCCCCCCCCCCAAAAAAAAAACAAAAAAAAAACATTGATCCAATGTAAGTTTCAAACAACTTAAGAGCCCAAAAATGCTCTCCAATATAGGGCTACACATGATACAATTGCCACATATTCGATCTTGGAGCAATAAATTTTGCAAAATTTTCTCGGGGGAGGACTTGTCCAAACTAGGACACTCTGGTTGTCACCCCCTCCTACCACTTCCTTGTCCTAACTATGACCCTCGGGTCGTTACCCCCCTCCTCCCAATTCTTTGAGGGGAGGTGGGAGGAGGGGTAACGGCGGGCGGGTCCTATCTAGGACTAGGCAAGGACCCCGAAACCCCACAACAACTGTACAAACAGCATGCATGGTATGCCCCCCTAAAAAAATGGCTACCCCCCCCCCCCCCCCCCCATTATAGAATCCCAGCTACGTCCCTGGTGTGTTGTTGTGTTGTATTACAGTTTTATGCACTTATTTAAGTTATTTTCTATAAATAAATCACAATAAAATCACGTGGTCTTGATGTTGTGAGTTTTGGGGAGGGGGTGGCATAACTTGAAAAAAAGGGTTATGCCACAGTTGATTTGCACATGATAACCCGAAAAATGGTTATGGAATAATAGACGACACAATGTACAAGATTTGAACATTTTCAGTAATTTGGCCCCAAAATATCTGTAGCCTATGTGTCTTTATAAAAAAAGGTTCGACACGCCTGTTGTCATATCGTGGCTTGAGCTATGGTTTAGGGCCAAATTACAAAATTATCAGCTTATGAGACACAACTGGAAAAATCTGGTCGATCTTTTTCCAATAAGGACCACAGGAGTCCGGAACTTGTCCTATGAGCCATATTATTATTATTTATTGGTGTTTAAGTTCACATTCTTATGCACAATGGCTAATCGTGACCGTGACAGTTTTACGGGTGGTGGAAGCCGGAGTACCCGGAGAGAACCACCGAGCAACGACGAGCAGCTGTCAGCTCCCCAACATCGTAACTCTGAACTCTGCACCGCAGCACAGGCAGGGTTAGATTGGTTGAAGACATGCGCACCATCGACGTGCAGTACGCCTCAGTACACAGCGTCATCGTGCCCCCATGTAGGCAATCGGGGGTGAAGTGTCTTGCCCAAGGACACAACGCGGTTGCCGCAGGACGTGGGATTCGAACCGATGACCTCTCGGCTTGCAGCCTGCACCTCTACTAACTGAGCCACCGCGCCCCTATGAGCCATATAATATCCTCTAGGAGGTCTTATATATCGCCCACATGACATGCTCCAGATACCTGTGTTAGGACTCAAACTATGGGATATTGATAAATGCGAATATTCCTTGTAAAACGTGAAAGGTAAACAGATTTTCAATTGCGATCCGAAAAGTATCAATATTCTATTATTACTTACCATTCCGTCAGCAGAAGGTTAACGTCTTGCAAACTTGACATGTTGCAGATCTCCGCGATTCATAAGAGCTAATGAATACTTTATCGGCCCCGCAGTCAAATATAGCTCCCAGTGGGCATACAATAACAATTTGAAAACTGCACTCGCATTGGACACGTTGAAGCGATTCTAATTACCAGGGGATTTTGTCATGCGGAAAACCCGTTTCGTTTCGCTTTGTTGATCCCGTGAAGTAAAACTGACTATTGTTTACATTCGTTTTCGCGTTGGGTGACTTGGTGTCGCAGCAGATTTGAATTCCGTCATTCTTTGGAGGAAAATCCTGTAATAAAGTATGTAATCGAGAATTGTGAATCCAACCTTTCAGCCGTCAGATAGATAAATCATTTCTGAGTTGGTGTGAAGAGAAAAACAAGAGGTAAGTTGATTTGAGTCGTAATGCGAGGCGTGAATGTGATATGACCAGTCCAGGGCCCGTTGTACTCCTTAAGGGGTCGTCCAACCTAACTTTGGTCAATTTTTGGACATTTTTCCCAATGCCTCAGAAACAGATAAGAGAAGTAAGGAAAGGCAAATTATGTATCAAAATAATTAGTAAAGTGCATAGAAAAGGTACATATATTTTTTTTCAGGAAAAAAAGTGAATTTTATGATTTTGAAGAAGATTAATTTGCAAATGGCATAAGTAACGAACCGGTAAAACCACAAAATAATCGGTAATTCGAAAGCCTTGTCCTCAATATAATGATAACATACTACAGACTCGGAGAAAGTATTTTTTTGACACACACTCTGGTGGGTTTTGACGTTTGAATGTAATAACACCAACACAAATTTTTGATGTTCCGGATGTGGCCATGTTTCAACGATGTTTTTCCGGTCATGTGATTACGATGTGGTTCTTGCAGAAATACTCAATTTGGGCAATCGTAAGAATGCAAGGACGTGATCACGCCCTTTATTTGTTCGAGACAATGTATGAGCGTATTTGCAAACAGGTGACAGCAAGTACTTTAGCTGTTAATGTCATAACTGCAAAATATGGTTCGAAATTCCCTCTCGTGTTTACAGGCCGTCTGAACTTTTTTGTTGACAAAAAATCTGAATTATTGCGCACTAGAAAGACAACATGAACCACTTGTAAAAAAAATAACCGAGTGTATAAAATCGGGACGATACACATAAAATAAGGCAATATTCATAACAAAGTAAGCAGAATGCTTCAGAAATCACTTTTTCACGAAGTATATTCCAAGTGACCTGGAACTATATTCAGTGTTAATTTCCCCCTGTCGCTGCGAAGTTATTTACGTCCTAGTAACCATGGAATTTGAAGACGGGTATGCTTGATGTCTGCAAAGGACCGATTGAAGATGGGTTGAAAATGATGCATTCGTGCTTTTAAATAAGGTGCGCTTGGACGATGCTGAGAATTTAGTTTTTTCTTCCAACCAACCATAGTAATACAAGCGTCGATCAGTGGGTTTTTTTATCGTTTTACACTGACAAATGTGACAAATCTCCTTCACCGGAAACCATTCCCCAATTTGCATATCACAATAAACATAACCGCTGTCACGGAGTGTCAGCGTGGCCGTGTGGTCAAAACCGAAACGAATTATCGAATGCACGGTCAATATTAGCTGCAATTGGCTTTTAAATAAATGAAATACACGAAATATTCGCAATTTCTTCATTATTCATGCCGAGTTACTTTTTAATCAAACCACATGCGTTCAGTTTCGTTTGTCGGCATCAAACTGATATTGTTTGTGGTAATTAAATAGTACGAGAAGGCGAAGGAAGCCAAATATTTTTACATCATCTATTATTTAATTCAAATTGATAATTTCTTTTATTTAACTGAAATTATGAACTGATAAGTTGGGTGTGTTGCGATTATTATGCCCCAGACCTGGAACTTAGTGGAAGTTGGAAAATCAAAGGTGCATCTAGGGCCGTGCAGTGGTGACCCCCTGTCCTCTTAATCTTAGTCTTACCCATTCATCATTGCATGTACCAACATTCCCCCTTGTATCTCAAAGATTGCTACTCCAATTTGAAGGATATTTGGTTTTGTGATCGAGCATCATGGAGAAACAATGCCTGTGTAGCTGCTGTAGCATGTGTTTCTTCCCACATTTTTTCAGAGTTGTGGTACTTTTTCACTCTTTTGAGTTAGAAAATTTTGTTTATAACTAGTTGATTTGTTACAATTTGTTGCAGAGTGCCTGCTAATACCCTCAATTGTATTGCTGCAGAATTTTCTTGTGAAGATTTTGTTTCTATTACTTATCAAGCAACAACCTAATGAATATTCTGTATAAAGCCACCAATCTGATGTTTGACACTTTTATTGGAGCTGTGTTGAAGGCTTATGGAACTCAAAATGTTGATTATGGCAGGACTTTTCTATTCACCCATGAATCAATAAATTAAGTGTTATAGTTGGAAGTAAGAAGCATGAAAGGTCCAGAACTAAAACTCTAAAAAGAATGTTTTGCAATGTAACATGATTTTTGCAGATACACTTATTTGGAGGTTTACCTGTCTGATAGTGTTTGGAACATGTGTGGCCAGGATCTTCAAAAAGAAAAAAGAGTTAAACTTTGAGAAAAAAGGCATATGCCTTGAGTGCCGGAGGTAGAGTCATACAAGGAAGAGAGCCCCACCCCCCAAAATTTTCTGTGTCAAATGGAGCTCACTTGTCATCTTTTGGGGATTGCTTTGTGTACTGCGTTCTTGAAAAAAATATGTGAGACCCTCTGGATGTGCCCTTCTGATCTCAATATGTCAGTAAGCCTCCTTGGGGAAAGTACATGCAATAATGGTTATGTAAGGTTGATTTGATGTGTTTTGAATAACAATGTACTTTTAAGTACATTAGATGGTTTATTGCAGTGACAGGTTACAGTTACCCTTATTTCTTCTCCAACAGATATCATGAGTGTATTGGTGTCCAAGAGTTAAACAAAGCTAATGTACTTATTGATAAACCAGACAAATTTAACAATTTAATCACTATCAAATTGATGCATGGGATAAAAGGGGTTACAGTGCAAGGGGTTTGTAAATATATTTATTCAACTACAATGTATGACTTTGCAGTGCATTCTACATAGGAGAATATCATATTTTCTTTCCAAACCATTACAGTAACACATACATCTTGATATTGGGAGACACTCTTTTGTCCTTCCATACTTCTTCTGCTGGACTCCTTCAAGTTGACCTTTGTTGAACTCCCCAAATCAAAACATAAACAAAAGAAAATGTCTGCCTTCAATCAGTGAGCACTCCACTTATAACATTTGGTCTCAATCTTCATTACTTTCATGAATTAGGAAAAGATTTCTTCGAGTATGTACTTAAATGTTTATAGAATACAGCTGTTATTTTATTTTGAGGTATTTTATTGTAAAAATTTTGTTCTCTTACTTATGCCATAGCAGACTTTCAGGTGGTGCTATTTACACATGGCAGCAGTTCCATGGCAAATTTCAGTTTCCACATGTTCTATGTTTCATTCCAAGCATTTTGGTATATAATTTATTGGGGTTATTCATTTTGGGCCTTTTTTAGACTTGAAAGAAAATTACATGAAATTTGACCAAAGTTAGGTTGGACGTCCCCTTAAGGGCCTATATAAGTAATGAAATTTCGTTTATTTTGAAAATTCTCACCTCCGATATTCTTTCAATTCAAATTAAATATACACAAAATGTGCATCAAAATGAAGGTTGGGATGTATAGAACATGAAACACACGTGTAATCAACTCATAGAGTCGACTGTAGGAACCACTGGTTCCTGGAAGTCTGCTGCCGTATTCGCATCAGAACTGATAATTTAATAATATTTCACGAAAACAGCTTGTGGCCAAATGTGCTTTACATATCCAAGAACAAAGCTAGAGGATCAAAATTCTTCAAAACACGGCGACAGAGCTGCATTGGGGAAAAATCCAACGCCTTTGCTTTTGTTTACGTATGGGTATACTTTCGATTTCCGGTCGACGTCATCGGACAGAAAAAGCATGTGAAAACAACGCCGTCTAAAATCAAATAATGAAAAAGATCGCCTTCATACAGTATACTGTTATTACATAGAGATTGCACAGTTGCCATATTCAATGCAAGGTATCATGATACCTATTGAAATTTCTTAGAATTACGATTTTGTTTTTTGATGGAAATTCGTGGTAACGAGTGATTTGCGCATGTCTGTCGAGCATGGTAACCATGTTCAATAAAAAATGCAGACAGTGTTGTCCTTTTCCAAAATGCAGTCCAATCGCTGTATTTGAAAGTGTTTTGAATGCCTAGCTTTGTTCTTGGATATATGAAACACATTTGGCCACAAGTTGTTCTGATGAAATATTATTTTATTATCAGTTCTGGTGCGAATACGGTAGCAGACTTCCAGGAACCGGTGGTGCCTACAGTCGACTCCACGAGTTGATTACATATGTTTTTCGTGTTCTATACATCCCAACCTTCATTTTGATGTATAATTTGTGTATATTTACTCTGAATTTAAGGAATATGAGAGGTGAGAATTTCAAAATAAACAAAATTCCATTACTTATATAGGCCCTTAATCGCTTCGCTCGGTAGTATTTATTGTGTCGCCGCTCCACGAAGTGGGGAGCGACATATAGGGATTACTTTTGTCGTCTTGCGTCGTCCGTGTCGTCGTCCGCGTCGTCCGCGTCACACTTTCTCTTATCCGCCACTCCTCTTTAACCTATGAATGGATTTTAATGAAACTTTCAGTGATTCTTTATCACATAATGGCATTGTGCACCTCCTATTTTATTTTTTGATCCGCTGTATTTTTTCCAGAGTTATGCCCCGTCGTCTTGCGTCGTCCGCGTCACACTTTCTCTTATCCGCCACTCCTCTTTAACCTATGAATGCATTCTGATGAAACTTTCAGTGATTCTTTATCACATAATGGCATTGTGCACCTCCTATTTTATTTTTTGATCTGCTGTATTTTTTTCCAGAGTTATGCCCCTTTTCCACTTAGAATTCTGTCTGAAACGCCAGGCGACACACGTCTTCCATGGAAGACTAATAATAATAATAATAACCCTTTGGCCAGCCGCTGATTTGTCGCGGTCTCGGACGAGAAGGCCATGGTTACCCCTGTACTCCCAACTGCCTCCCTATTCCCACGCTTCTCCTCTCCTCCCAACACTCGGAGACGAACTGCTTGATGATATCCCTTGTCCCATTCTTCCCAATCTCTCCGATTAGCATATTAACCCTCTCCTTTGAGTCTCCTCCTAACCACATGTCCTTCATTCTCCCATCCCACTTCCCCATTATACTCCCAGTGAATCTCATTCTTTTAGGCTGATACTTTGGGCATTCAAGAAGAAAGTGTTCCAGGGTCTCCACCATGTCCACGTTACACATCTGGCACTCCCTTTCACCGTCTTTCCCAATTTTTCCCCTCAGCTCCAGGGATCGCGACCTCAGCTTGAACAACAGTGACCCCCCCCCCAAAGGTGCCATCAAGGTACTCTTCAAAACCTGGCTTCTCTTTATCACGCAGGCCACCCAAAGACCTCTTTGATTTGACCCCCTCTCGCCAATTACGGTTACAATCTTCCATGACCCTTTCTCTGACGATTTTTTTACCCTGGTTTGCCCCAACGTCCAGGTCCGAGATCTCCAATGAGTAGTTCTCTACTAGCTCCCTCATTTGGACCATCCACCCCGTTTTGATATTTGAGTTGAAAATTCTCAGGAACATTACTTTACACCATCGGCTGTCGGGGAGATTTACCAAATAATTAAGATAAACGAGCTTCAACAGGTCTATCCTGTCCTTGATCCTCATCCACCCAAGCTCACCCCTGATTGCTTCTAGCGCTGCGGCATTACTCGACCCCGTTATCCATCGGCCTGCATCGTTCTGCAGGATTTCCAAGCTCTTTACGGCCGTCTGGTTTAGGGGTACCACTTCCGTACCGTATGTTATACTTGGCAGCCCCACCATTTCCCAAATGGTTTTCCCCACGAAAACCTTATTGAAACTGTTTCTCCCTATAAGTTTCATTTGGTTAAGGATTCGCTTCCCCTTCAGAATCAATTTATTTGTGTGGTTCCGGTAGATGCCTCTTCCTGTAATGTTTATATTTACCCCCAAATACTCGTAATCACCCGTCTCTCCCACACTGAGAAGTTTGCTGCTCCCTTCCGGAATGCAGAACTCACCCACTCTCCACCTTCGAGTGGGGTCCACTTTGCGGCCCACAGGTATAACTTTGCTCTTGCTTTCATTAAGTTCGAGTCTCCATTTGCTCCCATATTTCCCAACAATTCCCAGCATTTTCGTTAGCCCCTCTTCGCTCTCTGACACTAGAACCATATCGTCTGCAAAAAATAGCCCTGGGATCTTCACGTCACCAACTGCTACCCCCTCCTCGCTACGCAGGAGTTCATCTCCTAAGCCTTTGATGTACAATGCAAACAGGATCGGCGAAAGGATACACCCCTGTTTTAGGCCTATCTCCATAGGCACACGTTTCGTTGTAATGTTTCCCAGGCTACGTTCACTCTGTACATCTTGATATAATGCTTTCATAATTCCAACAAACTCGCCTCCTAAGCCCATAGCCTCCAGCTTGCGCCACATACCTTCCCTCCATACTCTATCGTATGCCTTCTTGATATCCAAAAAGGCCATAAACATCTTTTTCTTCTTTGCTTTCGCGGATTCTATCATTTGGGATAGTGTGAAAAGATGGTCAGTAACTCTCCTTCCCTTCCTGAAGCCATTCTGGATTTCTCCCAAAAAACCCTTCTCCTCAATTACCTCCTCTAGTCTCCCATAAAGGACTTTACAGAAAACCTTTCCAATGTTGCTACTGACAGAGATCCCTCGATAGTTATCCAAAACGTCTTTTTCCCCCTTTTTGTGAATAAATGTCACTTTGCTTTCCCTCCACTCCTTTGGGACCTCTTGTTTTTCTATGGCTAAATTGAATAGGGCAGTTAGGCTTTCCAAGAGTTCCTCTCCCTCTTTTTTGATAAACTCGTCAGGAATTTCGTCCACCCCTCCCGCTTTTCCATTCCTCAATTTTGAGATCACCCTCCGCACCTCCTCAGTTTTGATTTCGCTGCACAGGAAGTCCGAGAGATTTTCCTCGACCTGGTTCGGACACTCCGGTGGGTTCCCCATGCCCCATCGCTTATCGTTTCCCTTTTCCCAGTGCTTGACTAGTTCTAATGCGATTTGATCTCGCTCTTCTGTAACTCTGCCATCTACTTTAATGCTCTGTTGGTTATTCCCTTTGTTACGTTTGTTCACCCATTTCCAAAATACGCTCGAACTCGACCCCCCCTGTCGTTCTTATCGTCCTAATAAGACAGCTATTTCGCACTCTCCGGTTGTCGTCTTTTATCTTGTTTACTTTATTTCGTGCTTGTTGGTATTCTTCCTTTGCTACCATGGCCTCATTGCTTTCCACCCCTTTAAGTTTTCTACTTCTCCTGTATGCAGCACATTTAGCTTTTCTAACCTTTATGGCCCTTTTCAGTTCTTCGTTCACTCTGTACCCAAGTTCCCGTGTTGGCACCCTAATCTTTCCTACACTTTCCTTCCCTGCCTCCACTAGGCTCGCAACTATGGCGTCGGCCATCTTCTGGACACTACCCCCCTTGTGTACGGCTGCAAGCTTTGGTTTCAGTTTTTCTTCGAACTTCACCCAGTCGGCATCCTTTTTGAGTTCCCAAATATCCTTGAAGCTTCCTTTCATTTTCTCTGGGTTTTTGGCCCTCATCGTCACTGTAATCAAGTTGTGATCACTATCCAACTCCATTTTGCCCTCATCATCCACTTCTACCCTTATCACCTCCCTCCATAAATTCATATCTATGAGAATGTAGTCAATTATTGATTTTCTGTCGTTTCTCTCCCAGGTCCATTTCCCCTTACATCTTGCGTCCCTGTTCAGAATCTTCAGACCGAGCTCATTTGTAAAGTTCAACAGCTTTCTTCCATTCCTGTTGACTTTCTTGTCCCCACCCTCTATGCCTTCTTCCTTGTCACCTATGTGTCCATTAAAGTCGCCCATCAGAATTATACCGAGCCCCCTGTTTTCTAGTTCAGTGATATTGGACCTTAGTGTTGAGTATATCGAGTCATTCCACTCGGGTTTACTTCCCTCCACCGCACAGTACACAATCCCAAGGGCAATACTTTTGTTTCTCAGACTGATCTTTACCCATCCAATTTCTTTTGACACATCAGCCGAGGTGATAATATCTTCCAGATCTGTAATCAGCATCTAAGTTATTGATATTATATGGCCTGTATGACAAGTTCCAGACTCCCGTGGCTACACATGCCGCTATTATTTCACACACAAATAACTGAAACAATACGATGCATTTTGGAAATCCGTTCACATTTTCGGAAAAGTAGGTATGACGTTAATTCCGATCTACGGCAAGAAAACACCAAAATTAAATTTCAAGTTGAAATAAAGTGACATTATAGTGTTCAACATTCAGACACATCCCCTTCGTTGTTGGGCGAACCAGCATTGGGCGTTCTTTGCTGATTGATTTCTGGACTCCTTACATGCTTCTGGCGGATATTCCTGCCTGGGGCCCAAAGTCTCTCGCCATTGAAATATGTATAACCTGTGCACATTTAACCAATTTTCCTTCCTGAATGTACTTTTTGACCAATGATTTCTTGAGTTAAATTTAGACAATTTTTCATCAAATCTAGTCATTGCTGTTACACAGCAGCCATGACTACATTTGATGAAAAATATTTTAAAAATTCTCAGCGGGTAAAGGGTTAAATCCCTCTCGTCTCTGAACAGACTGTTTACAGTGCAAGCACGAAATATGGGGAGAATACTTTAATCGTTTTTGACTTACAGTTAAAAGTAGAAGTCCTGTCACGAACTGTGCGCTTATCTAGGCTTAATTGCGCGTAGGAATTGGGCGCAATTGCCATATCGAATGACATCCAAAGCACGGCAAGCTCTCCTGGTTACTCACAGCAAACACGGGCAATGTTTCTGCCACTGGACCTCCGGGTTACCCGGAGGTCCATTGGTTGAAACATTGCTTGTGCACAGGCCATATGTACAGAACTTGATAGCCTTACTGTGGTCATAACGCGAAGATTAACGCGCAGGTCGACGTGCTATTTCATGACAGGACTTCTAGTTTTAACTGTACATAGCCAAAGGATTCAGTTGTTACTTATCCATCGTACCTATTTGTTGTTCATTTAGTGTTCTGTTCGACCATTATCGCCATATCTGGGGTACGCTATCGCCCTTACGCGCACACTACACACCTTAGTTACAACTAAGGTACTATTTTTTCTGGCGTCCCTGAAATATCACCAGTACGATATATTAGTAATGTATACACCACACTCCAGGCCTGTCTCGCATATATCCAAGGAAGATATATCTAATAATTTCTACGCCGCACTCAAAGCTTATCTCGGTTACAGAAGGATGTATGTAATATTTTCTACACCACACTCCCGACTTAACCTGTTCTACAGCAGTTGGGTTTATCTAATAATTTCTACACCACACTCCATGGTTACCTGTTCTACAGCAGTAGGATATACCTAATAATTTGTACACAATATCCCAGGTTTAACTAATTCTACAGCAGTAGAATATATCTAATAATTTGTACACCACACTCCAGGCTTAACATGGTATTCAGCAGTAGGATATATCTACTAATTCCTACGCTTTACTCTAAGCCTACCTCGGATACAGCAGTACGATATATCTAATAATTTGTACACCAAACTCCAGACTTAGCCTGTTCTACAGCAGTAGGGTATATCTAATAATTTCTACACCACACTCCATGGTTACCTGTTCTACAGCAGTAGGATATACTTAATAATTTGTACACCATATTCCAGGCTTAACTAATTCTACAGCAGTAGAATATATCTAATAATTTGTACACCACACTCCAGGCTTAACATGGTCTTCAGCAGTAGGATCTGCGCTTTACTCTAAGCCTACCTCGGATACAGCAGTAAGATATATCTAATAATTTCTACGCTGCACTCAAAGCCTATCTCGGTTACAATAGGATATATCTAAACGTTTCTACACCACACTCCAGGCGTAACCTGTTCTACGGCAGTGGGATATATCTACTAATTACAAAGCTTTACTCTAGGCCTACCTCGGATACAGGAGTAGGAGATATCTAATAATTTCTACGCCGCACTCAAAGCCTATCTCTGTTTCAGTAGCATAGCAAATATTTCTAAACCACACTCCGGGCCTACACGACTTCAGAAGTAGGATTTATCTAAAAAATTCTACATCACATTCCAGGCTTAACCTGTTCTGCAGCAGCAGGATGTATCTAATACTTTCTACACCACACACGTAGGAAATCGGGATTACGTGCCTTGCTCAAGGGTACAACGCAGTTAGCGCTTGTCAGGATTGAACCATGAACCTATAGGTTTGAGGTTCAATGCTCTAACCATTGAGCCACCTTGCTCCCGATGCTTAACCCTTTACCCAACGTAACGGCCAAAACCGGCCAGCGCTATTCTCAAAAATCGCCTATTAATTTTAATTATTTTTTTCATTTTTTGTCTCAAACACATAGGTTATGACCCCTCATTGGAACGAGCTCGTTCCAATGAGGGGTCATAACCTATGTTTTTGAGACAAAAAATGAAAAAAAATAGTTATTCAAGAATTTTTTTTGCAAGTGTCGTCTGCTTTTCATGTTAGGTAAAGGCTAAAGTGGATGCGTCGTTTTTCCGCAGCCACTTATGAAAAAGGTTCAGTGATGTTTCTGCCTTGAACTGGATTCAGTATTTTCCCCATTCATTACTTTCAACTTCTTGGCCATGTCAACCAGATCTCAGAATGCACGTACACTGGCGTCGGCGTAATCGGCGTAATTAGTGCGATTTTCAGTTTTAGTTCCCCATAATGATTACGAGTTGAGTAGGGCTGAAACGGTTGGCTCATTTTCACAACAGACTAACCGCGAGCTATAACCTGATATTATCCGGTTATCCGTAGCCATTATTTCACCGGATCTGGGATCAAAACTATAGGAATTGGAAAGCAGTATTCTCAAACTATTCCGTAGTGTGTATACAAACGAACTTTGTCGAGTACTCGACAACGTTCGTTTGTATACACACTGCGGAATCGTTTCTGCGATTATTCATTAGCCGCGGAAACTGCCGATCATTAACGAAGTCTTGAACGCCAAAGTCGATTTTTTTTTCTCAAAATATTCAACGTGGCTTCGATGTGTAATCTGTCACAAAGGAGAAGTGGCAGATTTACTACGTTTTAAGGGGGCGCGGTGGCTCAGTTGGTAGAGGTGCAGGCTGCAAGCCGAGAGGTCCTCGGTTCTAATCCCACCTGCGGCAACCGCGTTGTGTCCTTGGGCAAGACACTTCACCCCGATTGCCTACAAGGGGGCGCGATGACGCTGTGTACTGAGGCGTACTGCACGTCGATGGTGCGCATGTCTTCAACCAATCTAACCCTGCCTGTGCTGCGGTGCAGAGTTCAGAGTTACGATGTTGGAGAGCTGACAGCTGCTCGTCGTTGCTCGGTGGTTCTCTCCGGGTACTCCGGCTTCCTCCACCCGTAAAACTGTCACGGTCACGATTAGCCGTTGTGCATAAGTATGTGACCTTAAACACCAATAAATAAATACATAACTACGTTTTAAACGTGGAATGACGATCGGTTAAGCGGTTGACTGTTTTTTTTCAAATCGGTTAGGTAGGTAACCGGTTTCAAACAGGTTATCCGGTTAACCATTTCAGTACTAGACTTTAGGAGTTTTATTTTTAACTATCCTTGTTCTGACAGAAATGAAGCATTGTGTACCACAGTTTCTTAACGTAAAAACTTATTCATATCCCAAAAATTAATCAAGATCTCTTTTTATTTTACAGATAGTTTAAAACAATAACAGATAGCTGTCATGTCGAAGTCATGTCGAAGTCAACAACTAGATCTATATCACTTCTGACTTTACTTGCGTATGTTCACAGCGCATGGACTGTGCGAATATTAGTAATGCCACTTCCGGTGTACAGTCACTGCAATGCATTGGTATCTGTAGGAGGAGCGATGAGCAGAAGAGGTCATTCAGTCTTTGTTTACATTCCCACTAATTTCAACTCAGGACCGTGTCTTGGTGGAAAAGGAGTGACGAAAATTCCGTACACCATCGCGGCAGAAGACTGGGATCATTTTCGCGAAGTTGGTTCTACAATACGAGAGACTAAAGAACATTTAATACATGCCACCAAATATATGTGCAAAGCGTTTTTTCAAAAACAGCAACTTGACAGTCTGTTGTTATACAAGTTTGATTTTGCAATTGTCGATCCATTTTATGGTGCAAGATGTTTCTTGTACTTCATTAACAACAACTCAATCCCTTATGTAACAGTTGCACCTATGTACTCTTTGTACGAAACTGGTTCACCGTTTATCCCGAATATAGACCCTAATCCAATAAGTGGATACTCACCAACTATGACCTTACCACAAAGAACTTTTAACACGTTACTGAGTCTGTTGTCGTTTTTTGTACTTGACTATTGGACAACTGGTGATATATCCAAAGAATTTTTGCCGGACGTGTCCGTATCTCAATATAGAGAACTTGTCCAAAATAAAGCGTTACTTTTCATAAAAGATGATTCTGTGGTTCTTACAGGAGCACTTCCTATAACGCCAAATACAGTGTACACTGGTGGATTTTCGGTAAAACCACCGAAACCATTACCAGATCAATTGAAAAGTTTCTTTGATGACGCCATTAACGGTGTCATAGTAGTATCATTTGGAAGCATTGCCGCGGCAGCTGATTCAACTCGTGAAGCATTTGATTCCGTTTTCCAAAATGTGCCATATAATATTCTCTGGAAAACAGAAGGCTCTAGTAAGCACAAAAATGTACTCCGTTCAAACTGGATTCCACAAAATGATGCTTTGGGACATAAACATACGAAATTGTTCATAACGCATTGTGGCCTGAACGGAGTTTTTGAGGGGATTTATCACACAGTGCCGATGTTATGTTTTCCACTATTCGGGGATCATTTCAAGTATGCAGAAATAATTCAGCGGAAAGGGTTTGGGTTATACATGGACACTGAGACTGTTACTGAAGAAAAACTGAGAAACGCAATTTCAACTGTTTTGAATAATGACACATTTCTCTTGAAACTTAAAGCGGCTTCTGCACTCTATCGAGATATCCATTCCATGCCCGCGGATGAGATAGCCGCTCGTGCAGTAGAACATGTTATCAAGTTTGGTGGCGAACACTTACGTCCCGTGTCATTAGATTTATCCGTACTTAGTTTCATCATGCTAGATGTTTGGTTAGTGATGTTGTTTGCTGTGATATTGCTACTGACATTCCTGTGGTTCTTTGCGCGGTGTTTATGGCGCATATCAAGGCGAAAGAAGGCCAAATCGGAGTGATGAGCATGTTCAGTTGCGGGCAGAGATATTAGGTAAAGCATAATACACGAGGTCAGGCCCAGCATTCTTTAGGGGTGTAGGGGTGCTGCACGCCTAGAAAGAATTGAGGAGGGCAATTTTTTGCGCCCTTTGATTTTCTGGAATGCCATACCTGTTTGGGACTGCCTTTAAAATCTATTATTATTTCGTCCCTTAAGTTCCAATGTGTTCTCTGTGCCTACTGGCACCGAGAACACGGAACTCAGGGGACGATTTGTCAATGTTGCATTGTTTCGCAATAATTCATGACCCATTCTGTGTCGCATTTCGATATATTTTGAGTGTAGTAGACAGTCACGTAAGAATTGAATGCAACATTTTAAATATGAGAAGATGTGTGTGCCAATTTTTCCACTGTGTTGTTGAATGTAGTGCTATTTTTCAGTCACAATATTAATACCTTGAAGTGAATATAACCAAATAGCATAAAAGTTTTTGCATTGAAAATTTCAGGTGCAATTGCACCCCCAAGCAATCTGAGGAGGGCGGCTATTTTGCACTCCTTGATTTTCTAGATTGCGAGGCGGAGGATATTCGCCCAGATAATGGACGAGGGCAAAGCCCTCCACCATTACCTGGCCGAATAGTCTGGGTAGAGTGTATGACCTGACTTAAAACATCCACATATTGCTGGTGTCGAACATACATACACACCAGAGTTATGGCCTTTGTTACACGTAGGAAACTTTCCAACGAACGGTTTGCATTATAACTCGAGCACTGGTTGTCCGTTGATATGGCGAGACACTGACATGGGAGATATCCCCATATTGTAGGTTTCGGCCATATGTACCGGAGTTATGGCCCATGTTACTCTTAGAAAACTTTCCTCCTTTAGTTTGGTGACGGACCAGCATGGGGGAAAGGATATTCATATATTGCGAGTTTCATACGGTCCTGCGTTCCAGAGTTATGACCATTGTTACAATCAGAAAACTGTCCGCACGAAAGTATTGCTATATAACTCCAGCATCGGTTGTCGGATTTTGATGTACATTCGTGTAGTGAGAGACCAGTAAGGGGGGCGGGGGGTCCACTTTTTGTGGGTTTCGTCCATGCAAACATACCAGAGTTAGGATCCTTCTTTACACGAAGAAAACTCAATCATTGGAAGGCAGAGTTTGATGTTCTTTGGTATTGTGAAAGACCAGCATGGGTGAAAGGCCATCTATTTATCGGGGTTTCGTGCATGTATACATACCAGAATTATGGCCCTTTTACACTAAGGAAACTTTTCGTACAAACGCTTTACAGTATACCGGATTTTGTTGGAGTTTGTTGTCCTTTGATATGGAGATAGACCAGTGCGGTTTGAAAGGATATCTGCGTCAGGCCTGAAAATTACAGATGCAGAATGAGGTCCCCAGCGGGTGAATTTGATGATGCTATCCCATATAGTGTGCAAATTTATCCTCTGGTACCCTTTTCTGTTTAGTTTTGAGAACCTGATTCAGATTGAGGTTCACAGTGGATAAATTTAGTGATGCTACACTGCTATGCAGGGTAGCATCACTAAATTCACCCTCTCGGGACCCCATTTTGCAGATGACAGTCTGCTTATTTTCTGGCTTGATCTGCGTATTGCGGGTTTCGATCACGCGTACTTACCGCAGCTGTGTATCGTCTTAGACTAAGAAAAACTTCTCTATGAACTTCTTCCCTTTTTGTTTTGTTTGTTTTTGGGGTTTTTCGGAGTTTTTTGGTCCATGGGAATACTTTTTTGAATTGCAGCTGAAAATGGAATATTTTTTATATTGCCCATGTCCAATGGATCTGCAGAGGGAGTTTAACCGAAGTAATCTGTTCTGACTGTTCTTTGTTTATTCAAAATTACAGACGTGTATGCCATTTCGAGGAATACCAAAACTCCCGTAGGAACATCTGTTGGTATTGCAAGAGGGGGCATAGGCATTGCTTCGCGTTGCTCCATATTTTTATACTGTACCAATGACCCAGACATAGCTGGTGCTAACTCTTAAAATATAGGGCCAAACACAAATTTTGCCCCCCAATCCCCAAAATTTGCATCTAAAACTAAAGAAAACATGTCCAGAAAGGCCCTCCACACCTCGCCCCCACTGCGCATGCGCAGTGTCAAGGACGTTCCGAAATTGGCGCCATTTATCATTCTAAGTTTGGCCCTTCATCAGTTAACATCTGACTGATCTTTGTGCTTTTAAATCTCAGTTTAAATGATGCCAGACACATAAATATTAGTGAAATGGTGATTCTAAGGAGGATAGAAAAGGAGGAGAGGAAAAGAATGTGTGACAGAATATTATCAGGGCTGTAACTTAAAATTTTTTAATGAAATTATGTTAAGTTACCTATTTTCAAGGCAGCAGCCATTTTGTTGTCATTCTGATTATTTAGTTACACTGTGTTTTCAAGTGTTTTTCCTCTCTCCCTGTCCTTTAATTCCCCCTTGCTATTCTCCCATGCTTTTGGCATAGTTTCTGTAATTATTATTACTAAAATTTCTTGGGAGTTTTAGCTTAATAACAGAATGAATTCTGTTCTTTCCCCATGTTTACGTCTTCACCTACGGGTGGTTAGGCGTTGTGTTCTGCATCTACCATCTGATGTTCTGCAGTTTCTTCCCTGGAAGTCTCTGTTTTGCATCAGATGGGGTATTTTTGGTAACTGATTTCGGGCCTGGGTGCCTGGAGTCTTATTTTAGTGTTTTTACACTCATTGTTTACATTTACAACAGCCCTCTGTGTGAGGGGGGGATTTCTAAATAATAATATCTTTATGTTATTTTAATCATAACTAGATACATTATTATTGTTCGTAAGTGTTGAATAAATTGTTTAAAATATTTTTAAAATTTTTGTCCACACTTAGGCTTGGGATCCATTGGGGCTCAACGTTACTTTTCAGAAACTTGGGCTGTTCTGAAAAAATATTTTTTCAAAATATTTTGATTTCAATTATTTTTTCTATATTAATGGATCATATTATTATTATGTATTTTGATTGCCAGGGGTTAGTGCGAGTACCAGGACTTGTTTTCTTTTCACATGGAAAGGATATTGATCAATTGTTTTAAGAGGAAGTCTTCCTCTGACCTTATTTTCATTCTATATGTGGTCAGTGTACTCGCATTAACTCCTGTTCTGTATCGTATGATTTCGATGACAATATGGGAAGCGTATGTCACGGTATGTTGTTGGGGATTTGGACACTCCGGTCCTTTCCCCGCAGGGTCACTCTACTTTATCAATTTCTATTTCAGACGATCAAGATTAGGGTGATGTATCTGTGATGTCTTCCAACAGTGTGCCTCCGTCGTCACAACTATGAAGGGCTAGCGGAAAAGTGCTCATGTAATACGCCAATTGCCTAAGAGGACCCTAGTAGGTTCGACGGCCTTTGACGTCCGCTAGCTCGCCCGGTGTAGCGTCCATTCACCGAATGGTTCGGCAGCCGGGTTCGTCCGTTGCGGTCTAGAAGGAATTTTGGGGTGATGCGAGCACTATAAAATTAACTTAATGCACACCCAGTGACGGCGGATCGGAGGGAGAACGGAGGAAGCCTTTTAGTCCGGTTCTTAGCTCGTTCCGGTCCATCCGGACGGCAAGCGAGAGAGGCCCCTCTCTCGTTCAACAACATCTGGCCCCAGATGTTGTGGTACAAATGTGTCGTTAGCGGAGCATACGTCCGTCGCTCGGGACGCTCCGTTGTATAGGCAGTCCGCTGAGACTGCTAAGGCTTCCTCTTCTCGTCAGCGCACACGACCGCACCTTGGCTGCGTGACCGCCGATATATTACCAGCTTCGCCGATCAAGGATTCTTCGGCGACCAGGTCACACCATCCGGCAGCCAGGGATTCGAGACCGATGGACTCCGGACGTTCGCATGGAAGTATGCGGGAGCCATCTGATGCGGAGCTGCCCTCGGCGAAGCACCGATAGACTGCGCCTCCGCAGGTCTCGACGCCGGACATTCTTGTGCACATAGCACAGCTTATCGCAGCATCCCAGCAGCCGACAGAAACGGCGTCGGATCGAGAATTATCCGACAGCGCTGGGTCGGTAGCCGGGGACTCGAGGCCTGCAGACTCCGGACGTTCGCATAGGAAGTGTGCGGGAGTCAACGTACACGGAGCTTCCAGCGGCAATGCATCGTAAGTCCGCTACTGCACAGGCCTCGGGAACGGACGTGCTTTCCTTAATAGCACAGTTTATCGCAGCATCCCAGCATCAACTGAATCTGTCGCATATATTTTATCCGACGATGCTGGGTCGGGACGCTCCGCGGAAGCGGGTACGGACGTCCGAAAGTTTCATCCGGTCCGACGGGATACCGAAAGGGATTCGGTGGATTTCAAGCTTTCCCTTTCGGAACAACATATGCTGCGATGTCGGATAAGAAACTGATAGCGTCGGTGGACTTAGAAATTTTTGGTTCGGTTCAGGGACATCGTCCCTCAGTTCCGACATAGTCCAATAATGTCACACAAACTTTCGAATTATTGAACGACGCTATATATATTATTATTTTATGCTTGCTATCCAAGCATTTCTGGTTTCTTGTTCGAAGAGTTATGGAGATGTCTTCAAAAGTGTGCCTCTGTCGTCATAGTTAATGATGAGTTAGCGGCAATAAGTGCTCATGGAATATGTCTATCGCTTACGGAGTGACATTCGCTAGCTCACCCGGTGTAGCGTACATTCATCGAATGGTTCGGCTGCCGGGTTCGTCCGTTGCGGTCTAGGAAGGAGATTTGGGTGATGCGAGCACTTTAATTACTTTAGTACTCACCCAGTGACGACAGATTGAGGACGGATCGGAGGAAGCCAACAACATAGGGGACCGCATGTTGTGGTTCAGATATTTTACATTCGGAGCATATGTTCGTTGCTCGGGACGCTCCGTTATATTGACAGTCCGAGAGACTGTCTTTAATGCTTCCTCATCCTCACAGCAGGGCACACGACCGCACATTGGCTACGTGACCTCGAGTATCCGATCAGTTTCGGCATTCAGTGATTCCACAGCGAATAGGTCGCGCCATCCGGTAGCCAAAGGACACGAGGCCTATACACTCCGTTCGCTCGCATATTGGAAGTATGCACGGGGTAACGATCTCGGAGCTTCCTGCGGCAATGCATCGTAAGACCGCTGCTCCTCAGGCCTCAGTGACGGACGTGCTATCCGAGTTAGCACAGTTGTTTCGCAGCATCCCAGCAATTGACGGTTTCTCGGTCGAATCAGGAATTATCCGACGGCGCTGGGTCGGTGCGGTCCGCGGTTGCATCAAGCTACGGACGACCGAACGCTTTATAGGGTCCGACAGGATGGCGAAAGGGATTCGAAAGATTTCGAGTTTTCCCTTTAGTAGTATCGGAAGATGCCTTTCATATCTTCTGACATTTCTTCCAGTGATTATTGTTCGGACTTCTTTGCTGCGATCTTGGATAAGAGACTTATAGCGTCATTGGACTCGGATTTTTCGATCGGTACAGGGACTTTGTCCCTGACTTACCGACGCAGTCCAATATTGTCATTACAACATGTGTTTTATTTTTCGACGCTATATATTATATATATATACAAGCCTGCTACTAAGCATGATAGTTTAGTTTCTTGTCCGCGTGGCTCATTTCTGCCATTTTATCTTTTTTACATATAGTTTATTTTGGCAGAGCAGGGCATACCGAGAGTTCATATGCGTCTAGACGGTGTGATTAAAGACTGCATATATTCTTTTTCGCCGTTTATGTCTTTTCCAACTTCAATGTTGGAAACGACATTATGTATAGTAGACTTAACTTAGACGCTTTATTATACGTAATCCGCCTTACTGAGGCGTTATCATTACGTCTTCAAGAAAAGATTTACGGGATATTATTCTCAATGTAATTTCTTTTGAGGGCAGTAGTTTGTTCACGTATAACTCCGCCCTTCAGTGGCTGATTGGAGTTGGTTAGACGTGATGCAGCCCTAGCTACATCCACGCGTGGATAGTAGGTTAAGAACTCTCTCAGAGTCGCTTCGTTCTCGGAGGAGCTTCTCTTCGACGGCAACTTTCCGGCAATCCATGAATTGCTTGATTTATACATTCTCTTGTCTATCTAGTGTTACAAGAGATTCAGACTGGGGCAAACATTCGGTGGTTGACTCAGAGAGTGCCGCCGCAGTTGCCGGACCCTAGTGTGGCTGTTATGACGGTTGCCAGTCAAACAGATTGGGATATTCTGATCCCTACGGATTCGAAGTGCCAGGGTCTTTGGGTTCCGCAGTCTTTTAGCTATCAGTTTAACTTCCGCGGAATAATGTTTTTTAGGCTTGCTTTATGTCATTGCATGAACATTATTCAGAAACGCATGCCCAAATTCCTGTCCTTTAATTCGACAGTAGTGGCGTATCTCCGGAACCAGGGAGGCACTCTTTCGTTTCCGTTATTCAATTTAATGGAAAGAATCCGTCTGTTGGTTATAGTACACCAAGTTCAGTTTTGGTCCGTCATATTCTGGGTCGTCTGATTGTTTTATCGCACTCCCGTTCTCTTACGGGTCGCTTGTTGCTGTCAGAATGGACTCTCAACAAACAAGTATTTAATCAGATTTGCTATCTATGGGAGCGCCCAATGATGTTTTATTTATGACACAGCTTGCTAATCAATTGCAGACGTATGTGTTGGCTTGTCCAGATCTCTGAGCTAATACTGTTAACGCTCTATTGATCTATAGGACGGAATGATAGGATACGCGTATCCTCCGGCGCTGTTGTTTTAGCAGGTATTGCTAAGATAAACAACCACAATACATTTCTGTTGATAGCATCTCTATCTTCACAGAGATCATGAGTAATTTACTCTCTTGTCTACTGTGGATCTTAACGTGAAATCTTCCTCTATGTGAGGGTCTTTTTTCACTGGGTAAATCGTGTCATCTTTATCACAACCAGCAAGGTCGCAACCTTCATGTATTCCGTTGTGTGGTCCGTATTGCATTGTAAGCACTGTACTGGACGAGCTTTGGACGCGATTTCTTACTATAGGAGATCCTCTTCTTCGCTATTCTATGCGACTAAAGTGGAGGCTCTTCCGTCGTGGTGTAGGGATCATTATGTTCATATGGTTGATCCCTCCATACTACGCATTGCTAGTTTTTAGTATACTTGTTTCACAAGATCTACTGCAGCCTGTTGTTATTTAGGTTATAGGTTTATGTTACCTCATACCTATGCACTCTACGATAGTTTACAATTGAATCTTTTGTCTCTTTATCTAAGTCAGTTAGTAACTTTTTGATAAATAGACTTAGAATCTTTAGATTAAATTCCTATACGGATTTTAACTTCGGTTCTTATTTAGCTATGTAATCATTTGAGCCTCTGGAAACAGTAGTTTTCAAATTCTGACCTTTTAGACAGTAATTCTGTTGGTTTCTCTTTTACTGTAGAGTCAGTGAGTTTCATGCACTATCGATGGATGATTTTCACTTTCATAGTTTCGGAGTCAATACTTCCGTTACTATTTAGGTTGGATTGTTGCATAAGAGTTAGGCTCCTATTTCCGGAACCTATTATTTAAGGTCCTTCCGTCTTCGTATGGGCATAGACCTTTACTCTTTCCGGGTACAGTTTATGTATTTATAAACAGATATCTGTTTATTACAAGGGCGTAAGCTTCTTCTGTCTTTGATGTCTAGTAGAAGGACGTTACGCTCCATTTTATTTTTAATGGATTCTTTTAACTAGCGTACTGCTTATGGTATATCATTGGCTTAGCAGTTGTGCTTAAGATTTCGGCTCATGAAGTAAGAGTTCTTCTACTTCTTGGGCTTACATTAATAGTGTTGCTATTATAGATTTTTGAAGGCTGCTCATTGCGCTCAGCCATCCATTCATGAATTTTATCTCAGAAATATCGAGTCCATTTCTGGAGGCCTCTATTGTTAGGTCTATTATCTACTGCTCAGAATATCATTCTCTTAACAGTTGCTACTATAGCTAGGTAGGCTGTCTGTTTCGGCAGTGTCTCCGTTCGGCTGCCCTCTTCGCTCTGGGCTATTTGACCCAGGGCAAGAAAAAGGGGGGGGGGAGGGTGTTCCCTTGGGTCACCTGTTTTTACTATGAAAACAAGGGGATACCTCCTCCGGAGTTAGTAATTCTGAGCTGTTATTGGGATGGTTGTTTAGTGAGAAGTTTAAGTTTATAAAATTCATTCAAGTCTTAGTTTTTAAAGTATAGCTTTTGAATATTGCATATGTCAACGGACATGATTATGCAATTCTCACACACTTTTAGGAGTATAAGAGTCTCTATTCTCTAGACTTACTTTATTATTGGCTTACTTTAAAAATTATTAGTATAAGGATTATTGGATATTAATAGAGTACATGGATGTATGAAGCTCAATTTTTGGAAGGTGTTGTATCTTTCTAATTTATCATAAATAAGAAAGATACATGTAAGGCCTATTACTTCTTTTCCCTACAGGGGATGACTCTATTTTATTTTATTGAGCGTATTCCATTTTGCTCTATGTCCTTGGCCCTCCAGCCTTTTTACTATTCAGCTATGTCTGGGTCATTGGTACAGTATAAAAATGTTAAAAAATTTATAGTAATTTATATATTTTTTATACTTACCAATGACCCAGACGGGGATGGCCCTCCCAGGAGTTGGGAACTCTTGCCTCCCCGCTGAGTACATAGCGCTTACCAGGCACTGGTTATTAGAATGATAAATGGCGCCAATTTCGGAACGTCCTTGACACTGCGCATGCGCAGTGGGGGCGAGGTGTGGAGGGCCTTTCTGGACATGTTTTCTTTAGTTTTAGATGCAAATTTTGGGGATTGGGGGGCAAAATTTGTGTTTGGCCCTATATTTTAAGAGTTAGCACCAGCTATGTCTGGGTCATTGGTAAGTATAAAAAATATATAAATTACTATAAATTTTTTAACTTTCTTGTAATATTACCCAAATGACCCACTGTTCGGTTCGTGTGTGTGTGTGTGGGGGGGGGGGGGGGGGGGGGTATAGCTGCAGTTTGCAATCCAAAACGCTCCTACCTTGTACGTGTATGCTTAAAAACCTTGATTACAAACATTTCGTCATTGCCCTTGGCGATTACAGCGGGTGGGATAAACACTGCTTGCAATTAATTACAACAGCTTCCAAAACTTTTGATTCTCTCGGTTCCTCGATAACAAAGAATGAAAAAAGGCGTGGTCAAACGTCCTCTACAACCTAAATATTATTCGACGATCGCCACCAGAGACTGGAGGACAGTACTTGCAAGCAAATGTCTAAAATAACTGAAAGTTTTTATTTTTTGTCGCAGCCTCATACATTATGACCCCTCTTTGGAACGAACTCAAGTAGCTCGTTTTAATGAAGCTGTGTTCCGGAGGAAAAATTTGAAAATATATTGAAAGTAGAATGGCAATTTTAATGAAGATCACTGGCCGGATTTTAGACTTACGTCGGGTAATGGGTTAATGTATCTTAAATTTTCGAATTTGTATCGACATCTTCTGAAGGAAAACATTAATAACGGCATCTGTTTAACAAGCTCGAAGTCAGTAAAACTTGTTCCACAGATGTCTTTATAGATTTTCTTTTAAGGTGTTGTTTCAGTAAAGGAAATTTGTTTACTTGGAAATTCCCACCTCTGATATTCCATTAACTCAAATTAAATATACACAAATTATACCTCAAAATGTATAGAACACGAAACAAAGTTGACAGCAGGCACTAGTGGTTCCTGGAAGTCTTTTACCGTGTTTGTACCAGAACGGATAATAAGATAATATTTGGGGAGAACAACTCGTTGCCAAATGTGCATCATGTAGTCGTTTACTTGAATGTCCACGTGAGTCACAGCAGATTTGGTCGAATTTGATCTTAGACAGAAGTAGGATGTGCAGTAGCAGGGGGTAAGTAATTTAAGCGATGTAGTATAGCATTTTGCGAATATCGGGCGAACAAGCACAAAGGGATACGAATTAATCATAAATGAAAATTCCTCAAACTTGAGCACCTTTATTGAAACGAGCTTGAAATATTTCTGTACTTGAAATATTAACCCTCTACCTAAAGTAACGGTAAAAATCGGCCCGCGCCTTTCATAAAAATCGCCAATTAATTTTCATTATTTTTTCACTTTTTGTCTCAAAAACATAGGTTATGTCCCGTCTTTTGGAACGAGCTCGACGAGCTCGTTCCAAAGAGAGGTCATAACCTATGTTTTTGAGACAAAAAATTAAATAAAAAAAAATCAAGAATTTTTTTTGGAAGTGTCGTCTGCTTTTCTTGTTAGGTAAAGGGTTAAACTATTGTATTTCAGTTTTAACTCTTTTAACCAAAGCACAATTAATTTTTTTATCATTTTTTTCGGAAAACGTCAACAAAACCAAATTTAGTGACCCCTGTCGCCCCTCATTGGAACGAGCTCGTTCCACTGAATGGGTCACATGATATGGTTTTGTTGAATTTTTTTGAAAATGTGTGTGTTTCAACTACTCAAGTTGTAATTTACTCTGGCCGATTCGCTCGTCAAACTGTTATGCCATATGTGCAGTACCGAATTATCCAAGTAGCAAAAGAAGCATATGCTTTTTCACTTTCATGGGCACCGCGCTAAATATTAATTTTAGTATTTTGTATCAACATGGGTAGCCATTCACAAATTCTGTGTTGATAAAAATGAATTGGTCATTTCGTAATGTATTTTAACAGAGGCGGACTGGCTGGAAATGCCCCGGTGCCCCCCCCCTCCCCCCCCCCCCCCCCCATCCTTTCATCCTTTAGGGGTGGTCCCCAAATTGATGCAGTCGAACATCAGTTCGTACATGAAATTTAGTGAAATTGGCCAAAAGGCGAAATGGGTCTGCTTGAAAAGGCTGGCTGTATATCGAAATGTCTGTGTACTGCCATCGAGGCCATTTCGATATACCAGCAGTCTAGTCTGCCATTGATCGCTCAAATGCAGGGAAACGGCATTCTTTCAGTTCGAAAAAAGTGGGTTGAGATGATGAGGGACGCTAAGACTGAGTTTGAAATTGACGATACCACTGTGGTCTTCTGGAGGGATGTGGGAGGGGACCCATTCGATTTTGGCAGCCTTCAACTCACTGGCAGAATTGAAGTCAAGGCTGGCCGTATAATCTTTGATGCTTGAATGACAGATGGGAGAACAGCACAGCTCGTCAGACTACCCGAGGGTTAGCACGTCATGAAGATTAAATTCCAATGCGAGCGCGACGAAGGGGATTGGTTAGTTGAAGACAAGATTGAATCCTTAGCTGGTAGAGTGCTGGAAGATCATATTTGGCCTTTATTCCGAAGTGCAGGTTCCAGAACTTGAAGGCTTTATATTCAGTGGATATGCCGCTTATAATCTTTGTATTAAAATTATTTAGTCTGTGTGGATTACCTTGTAACAATCTGTGAGTGAGTGCCACTTGGCACTCTCACGCAAATTATACTACTTAATGTTTGCTAAGCACCAATATCTAACTACCTGTTTTACGTTTTAGTTGAAATATTGTTATGAAAAGTGTATATACTTTTTATTTAATGATATCTTTAATGATTTAAGTACAGAAATTAAGATTTTATTTGTGTTTGACATTATTGTTTAGCTTTTGAATACGATAGCTATGGAAAATGGATGTTATTGTTAAAAGAGGATATTTTTCAAATTTGCCAAAATGTTGACGGAACGAACTGGTATGGGGTCAATATGGAATATGAGACCCATTACTGTTAATTACAGCTTGACAACGCCTTCTCATGCTCCCAATCAGGTTCCGGGTGGTCCTTTGTGGGATGTTGTTCCATTCTTGAACCATCATGGCACCAAGCTCCTGGACACCTCTTGGCTTGACTGGACGGGCTGAAATTGCAAGCTGCAACTCATTCCAGATATCTTCGATTGGATTGAGGTCAGGGGATCTTGCTGGCCAGTCCATACGCTCAGTTCCCTCCCCCTGTTGGTACTCGCGTACAGTATAGGCAACATGAGGACGAGCATTATCGTCCACCAGAATGAATCTATCACCCACTGCACCTGCATACAATCTGAAGTAGGCATGCAGGATCTCATCAATATGCGCTGAGCAATGTATCACGGTCAAGGACGCAGAGCTCTGTACGTCCATCCCAGCTGATGACGCCCCAGACCATTATTGACCCTCCCCCATAGCGGTCTTGTCCAGCAATGTTTGCGTGGAATCGCTCTCCTGGACTTCTCCATACCCTAGGACGCCTATCTGTAGTCTAGGCAGTACCTTGACTCCTCTGTAAAAAGGACAGGTTGCCAATCTTCTCAAAAACATAGTTATGACCCCTCTTTGGAACGAGCTCATCGAGCTCGTTCCAATGAGGGGGCCATAACCTATGTTTTTGAGACAAAAATGAGAAAAAAATAAATTCAAGAATTTTGTTTGCGAGTGTTTTTCATGTTAGGTAAAGGATTAATGGTAGTTTGCCCATTGTTGTGCACGCCATGAACGGGCGAGTTTATAACAATACATTCATTTTTATTGGCAGTTAGTCGTAAATGGTTAGATCCGCACCTAGTATCTTGTTTCAGATTTGCCTTGTTCGACAGATCAGTGCTGGATTCTGACTTTCACCAGGTAGTGTGATAAGTGAATGTGTCTGGATTTTCTAATTATATTTGGAAATAAAATTGAAGTTTTCACTCTTTTGAATCTCATCTGAGTTATTGTTACCCGCCATTATGATTGCGAACTGGAGCTCTTAGTACGAGAAGGTAGTTCAAGGTACAGGGATTCAAGCTGCTATGAAGCTTTGTGGTAACATCCAGGATGACATATAGTTCTGTTGATGTGGATCTTGGGATTAGTAACGGAGTCCAAGTTACACTCACACTTCACTATTGAAAGAACAAAAAATTAAGAAAAAACATTTTAAGGTGCCTCACCAAGCTGGGACGGCGCAGAGCGTGAGTTTCATAAAAAGCAAACAATAGATCGGGGAGAGGATTCGATTAATAAAGACACACACGCGTTGCAAACAGAACATTATAGAAAATGGTTTCAACTATTTGAGTTTGCCAATGAGCACCCTCCAGCGGCCTTAAGCGAACAAACTGTATCGTAAGCTTATCAATGTCAATCCAGGGGCGACGGAACGATTTTCAAATGGGAGGGGGGGGGGGGGGGGGGGGGCTGGATTGGGGCGATGGATGGTCTTCGGTATGAAAATTTTAAATTCCAGGGTCCCAAAACCCCCATTTCCATGAATCTGAGTGGACATTTTGAGTTTTTCAGGAGATGTATTTGAAAGATTTCACACATTTAGAGCCGTTAAAAAACGTCTGTAAAGCATACAGATGAGGTTTATTTATTAGCTTTGGTCGTAACGACCAAAGCTGATAAATAGACTTCACCTTTAAGCTTTACAGCAATTATACTGTTTGTGGATCATCTTGTCTGGGGGTGGATTTGGTACTTGTATGTCTGTAAGATTACGATCTACTTCAGTTAACCGATTTATTAACAGACTGTATACATTTTAGCGTTTACTGCTACTTTCTGCAAAAAAAATGATCCAAAATCCAACGAAACTGAACCAGTACGAGAGAAACATACCTGGCGAAAATAGGGGGGAGACTCTGGATCCGCCCCTTGTTTCACCAGTCATTGCTGTGTTAAAATATAATATATTAAAAAAAAAACATGGCCCGGCAAAAAAAAGCCCACCTAGCAAATAGAGAGCATGCGGCAGCCAAAATGAACATGCGGGGGGGTCTGTGAAACACGCTTTTATCTTTTTTTTTAGGCCTAATGCCTCGCTACAATCCGTCTAAGTGCGTCCTTTGGCACTCTCCAGCATGCTACACCGCAGCAAAATTTGTACAATTAATTGGGATACAAGTGAGCACTTGTCAGTTAATATTACAGATTATTTTGTCATTTGGTTTCATCAATGCACTCAGCAGTACGTGTAGGTAGCACCTGTTTTTGTGTATCGGTTGCTTTCGTCACAACATACACAGAACGACACTCGTATGTGATGAGTTAATCGATATGGCACGAATGCCAGCGTGGGAGGATAGAACGAGAAGACACAGGCCTCGAGTTTTATCCTTCCGCGATGGCACAAATGTCATATCGATTAACCCATTCACAAACGCGTGTCCTTCTGTTTATTACACGCCTTCACGTCTATAAAAACTATTATTAGAAGGACACTCGGCAATTCATCTGACAACTATCAACAAAAAGAACACATTTTATCGCCAACCAAATTTGCGGGGGGAACCCATGATACTCTTTCGTCCCTTGAGTTCCAATGTGTTCTATTTGCTTGCTGGCACATAGAACACATTGGAACTCAGATGACGATTTTTTGATATCGCTAGGAATTCAAATTGTAATTGCACGATTTGTAGAAAATTCCAGTGAAATTTCACTTCTTTATAAAATTAGTCTATCAACCATTTCTGTTCCGTATACACCGAACGACACGTGCATGTGAATGGGTTAATCGATATGGCACGAGTGGCAGCGTGGAAGGATAGAATGAGAGGCAAAAAGCCTCAAGTTTTAACCTTCCGCAATGGCACAAGTGCCATATCGATTAACCCATTCACACAGGCGTGTCGTTCTGTGTTTATTGCACGCATTTACGTCTATAAAAACAATTATTAGAAGGACATTCAGCAATTCATTGGACAACTATCAACAAAAAGAACATATTTTATCGCCAACCAAATTTGCAAGGGGAACTCGTATTACTATTTCGTTCCCTAAATTCTGATGTGTTCTATGTGCCTTCTGGCACATAGAACATATTGGAACTCAGGAGACGATTTTCAGCTATCGCTACCCACTCAAACTGTAATTGCGTTGCACGATTTATAGAAAATTCCAGTGAAATTTTGCTTCTATTTAAAAGTAGTCCCTTAACGATTTCCGATCCCCACATATGTGCGGAACAGATTTTCATTTTCCGCATGGTTAAGTGTTGCTGTAGATAGGGATTTCATAGAACAGGCGTGTAATAAAGTGAAATTAGGCATGTCTTATTTTGATGAATTATAAATGAAAAAATATTTATGATGCCTCACCAAGATGTGAACAAACTTAGCACATGGTGTTCAGCATTTGATAGGCTGCTGTTGGATTTGTCTTCGCCATTTGATGGTCTACGGATCGATTATGACATGCGACACTCTTTCTCCGAGGGTCCATTTTCGCTCCCGAAAGACGTCCAGATCGTCATTTGCATTAGTTTGGTGTGCAGTGATCACCAAGCCTCTCTCACACCCACTGTATAAAATGCAGGTAAAAGCCGAGGCGAAAGGTAAACAGAGAGTGATAAGTCGAAAAACTGTGTAATTATTTGACCCTCCACCCTATATATAGTAAACAAGCACTGCTCCACTTCCTGAGGTTCTCACGGGCAACCGAAAATCTGGAGAACAAAAAGACCCGAAAGCATCGTTTAATTAAAATGCTACAACGGTTATGAAGATAGTCCAACCCGGGAAATATATATCAAAATATTGATGGACGAACGGACAACGGTTTTTCTATGGTTGCAAACCAAGTCATTTAAGGACAAAGGAGTTACCTCTTAAGGAAACAATACACCTCCTACCACTTAAAGTACTGAATGTCCGCCCGCACGTCCGCCCGCCCGCCCAGACAGACGGATGGATGATAGGTGGATGGCAAACAAACAAGGATTAGAAAAGCTTCGTGACTGTTAGAACGAAGATAACTCTATTGTATCGCTATTATTGGGTCATATTGCCAATTGACGCTACACAAAACGAACAGCTATCCTTTATTGTTTTCAATGCAGCTTATTAAAGTCTTTATTGATATTTATTTATTTATTATTTCTTTATTTATTTATTTATTTATTTATTTATTTATTTATTTATTTATTTATTTATTGGTGTTTTAGGGCACATGTTTCTGCACAATGGCTAATCACGACCACAACAGTTTTACGGGTGGAGGAAGCCGGAGAACTCGGAGAGAACCACCGAACAACGACGAACAACTGTCCGCTCCACAACATACTAACTCCACACAAGCAGGATTAGCATTGGTTGAGGACAGGTGCAGTACGCCTTAGTACACAACGCCACAGTGCCTCCACGTGGGCAATTGGGGTGAAGTGTCTTGCCCAAGGGCACAACGCGGTTGCTGCAGGTGGGATTCGAACCGAGGACCTCTCGGGTTGTAGCCTGCACCTCTACCTACTGAGTCACCACGCCCCCAAGGCTTTGCTAACAAAATTCGTTGTCAACCCCGGTAAAACTACACTTGTTTAATGTAAGCTGGGAATGAAAATCATATACGGATATGGGCCTGGCCATATAATTTGGTAAGAACTGAGTACTGTGTGTGTGTGTTTTTTTGTAACTGAGATTAAACTTTAAAAACAGTTATTCCATTTCAATGGCGTAATTATGGTGGTGAAGGTGTGCGGCAAACCCTCCCGCTAAAATACTTATGTGCTCCCTAAAAAAAACATTGGCCCAATGCACACACAATTTCACACAACATAGTGCCCCAAGATGGTCTCCAATATAGGGGTTACAAATACGGCGAAATGCCTCGGATTCGCTCTTAGAGCACCAAATTTTGAAAACTTTTCTCGGAGGAGTGGGGTGGACTGGTCCTAACAAGGACCCTTCGAGGCAACGATCGGAGGCCCTAGTTAGGACTAGGGGAGGCCCCCGAAACACCCCACAGTAGCCATTAGAATATCATCTACTACTCCAACCCACCCACCACCCCCTCCTCCACCACTACCCAAGAACAAACTGGCTAGGGCATCCCTATTGTAGAATCCTGGCTACGCACCTGAATCTTGCAAAGAAAATCAAGTACGGATATGAGCCTGCCAATATAATTTGGTAAGAACTGTGTACCTTACTGTGTTTTGCTTTAAGTGAGATTAAACTTTTGACATAGTGATCACATTTATCAAAGTGTGATACAGTTTTGCTCTGTTTTTAATTGATTGAGACGGTAATTAAACAACGCAAGAGAGGTCTTTCAGTGGTAGGAAGGGGCTGATAACAGTCTACAATAACAGTAAACCTCCTGAATAGCTGTATGTAGACCTACGACAAGTGCAGCGATGTTTTGAAAAGTGAATTTCAGCGATCTCTATTAGCTGAGTTGGCTGTACGACAACGGTTTACGTGTAGACAAACAAGACCTTTCTCAAAGCGGCCAAGCGCATAATTCGAATATTATTCACGAAGCCCCCTTTGTGTGGTCCTAGAGGAGGCGAATTGCCCTTTGCGAACACCAGGTACCACCCAAGGTTGTTGGTGATATGAGGACAGATCCACATGTCGACAATACTGGTGTTTCCCAAACCGAGAGTTGCGATTACTGAAACGAAGAAACGTTTCGAAAGAAAACTAAACAAATAGTGCTAGAGGAAAAACGGCGCGAACGCCCTCAGTATCAGCAGTAACGTAATGTTTTTTTTGGTTGACTGCTTATGAAAAGCAGATCAAAATATTTGTGACAAAACAACCAAGAAAGTCGACAAAAGATACAGTTAGACACTAGAAACGTAAAACAAAATTAGTCATTGCTGCAAAGAAACGGATAGGCGAATGTTATTTTTAAGCCAGAAAGTAAGCAGACTGTCATCTGCAAAATAAGGTCCCCAGAGGGTGAATTTAGTGATGCTACCCTGCATAGCAGGGTAGCATCACTAAATTTACCCTCTGTGAACCTTAATCTGAATCAGGGTCTCAAAACTAAACAGAAAGAGGTACCCAGAGGATAAATTGGCCCACTGTATGAGATTGCATCATCAAATTCACCCTCTGGGGACCTCATTCTGTAAATGTCAAACTGCTTATTTTCAGGCCTGATTATATTTCGATTATGTTTAAAATTATTTATAGGAACGTTTGGCCTGAATCTGCCTCAGATTGATGTCAATTTGTACTTTTATGATGTTCACAAAGCTATTGATGAAAACAAGACGAATATGTCGGGCTGTGTTTTTGCACAAGTGTACGTCAAGCTACATGGATTGTGTAGACCTAATTGAATTTTCACAATTTAATTGTGTATGCCTGACTGCTGGTTGATAATGTGCTACATAGTCACTACATTTTCTGTTGGACATTTTCTATTCTTAATATTATACTGGTGACAACTCAGGCCATTGTTAAGTTGCAATATAAGTAAGGGGAATTTGTTTACATTGACATTCACACCACTGAAATTCAAATTAAGTACATGTATACACAAATTATGCATCAAAAAGATGGTTGTGATGTTTAGAGCACGAACAATATATGCAATCAACTCACCGAGTTGACAGCAGGTACCAATGGTTCCTGGAAGTCTGCTGTCGTATTCGTACCAGAACGGATAATAAAATAATACTTTCAGTGAACAACTCGTAGTTAAATGTGCTTTAGATATCCAAGATAAAGCTAGGCATTCAAAACACATTACGATGCAGCGACAGGACTGCATTTGGAGAAAGGACAACACTGTCTCCATTTTTTATTGAAGATGAATTCCATGACTGACACTCGATACCACGAATTTTCATCAAAAAATTATCGCGTAATTTTAATTAAATTCAAACAGGTGTCGTGATACCTTGTAAGTAATATGGCAAATGAGAAGCCTGCATATAATAATAGTGTGTAGTATGAAGGCATCTTTCTCATTATTTGATTTTTGATGGGATTGAATACACCTGGAACTTAATTAAGCACCCCTTGAAAAGTTTCATGACAGTGAAGTTGCTTTTACTGATTTTATGTTTTAATGACGGCTGTCTTGCAGTACATTTCATCAAGTGAAGCATGATGTTTCTGGTTAACAGCGACCCCAAACACATACCCTTGTCCATACGAAACATGCTTCCTACGAATGTCGCGAAAAACACTATCACCCACATGCAATATCTGGCTATAAAACAAGGAAATTTGTCACTTCTTTTATCAATAAATGTTGATATGACAAGGAGGAGACTGTCAGAGCCGCTAAGATGGCAAATCGTTGGCATGCATGCTACAGACATATAATTCAAAGCTACTGGAAGGCAACATGGCTAGAGTCATTCTGTCATCAACAGACTTGTCCGAAAACATCAACAAACCAACGATGTTAAAGACCGACCAAGGCCAGAACAACTCCGAAACCCCTCTCCTCGGGAAGATCTGAGTCTGGTATGCCTCATTATGCGTGAACTCTTTGCTTCAAGTGAGGTTTTAAAACACCTTTGGCTCCCCAACGGGCGTTTGTGCAACAGAACAACTGTCCCAAACCGTCTCAAAGCACTGGGTATGAGGTCCGGTAGGGTCATCAAGCGCGCAGCTCTGTCCGATCAGCATCAAAGACGATGTTTGGAGTGGTGTGTGGCTCAACATTGGAATCTTAGAACGTTGAGGAGAGTCCATTGGTCAGACGAGAGTATGTTCCCGCTTCACGCCACAGATGATCGCCTGAGAGTGTGGAGGCATAGAAATACTGCTTACGTGCCCAGGAATATGGTGGAGGATCAGTAATGATCTGGGGAAGCCTCTGTACGTGGGAATCTCAATGGTCATCAGTATATCCGGGACATTCTCAATCCAGTTGTCATGCCTCATTTTGACACATCATTCCCGTGCTGTGAGAGCATTCGTTCAAACCAACGCTATTACAACACTACCTTGGTCTGCAATGAGCTCCGATTTGAATCCCTTAAAACACATCTGGGATTTTCGCGGACGTCGTGTGCAAGCAAGGAATCCACCTGTACAGAATCTGGCTGATTTGGAAGCCGCATTACATGAGGAGTGGCAGCAGTTGCCTCTGGACAGAATCAGAGGGCTCACTGGTAACATTGGGAAGAGGGTCCAGGCTGTCGTCCGAGCACGTGGTGGATACACTCACTACTGGCGCCAGACATTGCTATTGTGTTCAGGAGATCAAACGTTACATTTTTTGTCAGTGATTGCGGGCATTGTTTCATCGTGGCCCGTTCCATCGCCATACTTGTCGAGAGAACATCTTTCCATTAAAAACATTAGTGACAGATATGTGCAATTAACGCCATTAAAATACTGCATAGTTTCATCATTGTGTTGTCTTTCATTTGTCAATAGACCATTCTTTCCGCTAACAATCGCTTTTGGCCATCTGGAAGATAGCATGAAAGTAATGACAGTTTCTATTGATTCCACTACGAAAAAACAGAGGGTGCTCATTTACGTTTCAGGTGTATATATCGATGCTTTTATCGGCCAAGGTAACCTTGACCAAAATGTAAACAAACAGACAAAATCGAGAGTTTTGGGATTTACTCACACGCAGCTCTACTGCGTTTTTAAGAATTTTAATATCCTAGCTTTGTTCTTGGATATATGAAGTACAGGGCTGGAAGGAGTAAACATTTTCCTTAACACGTTAACGTGTTAAATAAGTCTACGTTAACGAGTTAAACGACGTTAAATGTTAAAATGAACAAAATGTGTTGATTTGAATTTGAATATAATTGAACTAACGCACAGTGTAGTTAAGATAGTTCTCTCAGGTTATCGTTAATTCTAACATTCAGCGATGTTTTCATTTAAGAATACAATCGCTGCAGTCGTGTCCATAGAAAGAGACATCCGCCGTTGCTCGAATACCAGCCCTTACATGGAAAATAGGCATTCGGAAGAAGCTGATATTGCTGTATCGTCAAATATCGACGGGACAACTTCGCCAACGTTGGTAGGAGGGTTACGAACATCTAAATTATTCGTATTCTTCAAATTCGTCAAATGGCGCAAAATTCGACGTCATCGGCACGCGCGATCTGGCTTGGGTAAACACAAGATAAGCACGCAATGCTACATATACAATTATAATCTACAAAGTTAAACGTTATTAACTTGGTTAAATTTTTTCAACGTTGTTAAAATAATTTAACACGTTAACGTTTGAAACGTTACCTGCTCCCAGCACTGATGAAGCATATTTGGACACGAATTGCTCTCCTGAAATATTATTTTATCAGTTTTGAACTTCTGATACGAATACGGGAGCAGACTTCCAGGAACCAATGGTGCCTTCTGTCAACTCTGTAAGTTGCCTGCATATAGGTTTCGTGTTCAATAAATCAAATCCTCCAGTTTGATGTATAATTTGTGTACATTTAATTTATATTTATGGAGAATCAGAGGTGGGAATTTTCAAAGTAAACAAATTTCTCTTACTTGTATAGCACATTAACAACATACTGGAGTTAAACGAGAATTGAGCAGGTATCACAAAAGCGGACGAAGAAAAAGCGATATATCGGACAAGACGCCATCTGCAATGCTTTAGCATTGTAGATGGTGCCTTATTCCATTCAAGTGGCGATACGTAGTGTAAACTAGGCGTTATGCGATCTCCGCTGACGCTTCAAATGTCATTTTCGGAATTTTCCGACTAGATATGTGTTAGCCTGAATATGGCCAATCTCGTTCCTCAGAAGACTGCAGGCTGAATTACACCTCCAGAAAGTTAACTCTAAAAAGAAATGTACGAAATCCAGAACTGTCCGGGATTCAATTTTTTTCGAATAATTGAGATGGTTTCGAATCTAATCGAATCAGTAGACGATTTCGAATCGAATTTCGAACGTTCGCCGGCCCTGGCTACAACAGTTCTATTTTACGTATACTGTCCAAAAAAAGTTAACTTGTTTTGGACAGTAAATTTTCAGAATGATATTACATATTGTGCTATTACTGTGGCCTATAGACAGTGATTTGTAGCCCTTATCACAGACGGCACATTTCAATCAAACCTCGAACAAAAGCTTATAGCTGTTGTGAGAATAATGGCCCTATTTTGATAGACAGTATTTTCCACAAACATCAGAAAAATATTTTTGTTTGGTGGTCACTGTTCTCAGACACATGGGTCTTTACATGCCCTTTTAGATTCGATTTCCGCCTGTTTATACAACTCACGGGGGTGTCAATGATGATGATTCTATAACTTCCGTGAAACACTCATCAGCCCCTTCAACTTCGAGTGTTTTATTCACGTCTGAAACAGACAAAGAACATCAGGTCTTTATCTGTCATTCGAGAAAATGCTCTAATTAATTAAGAGAAACAATAAAATATTAATACAATGTTAAGACTTACTGTTAGTTAATTTTGCGATCATGTGCCAGCAGTAGTAACTCTTCTCTCTTGAGGGTTCTCCCTTGTTAGGAACAGTGCCATCGCCCCCCCCCCCCCCCCCCCCCCCAAAAAAAAAAACATAAAAATAAAAATAGAGAGTAAAAATTTAATTCTGTTAATCCCTTCCCAAACATGAAAAGCAGACGACACTTGCAAACAAAATTCTTGAATAACTATTTTTTTCATTTTTTGGGGTCATAACCTATGTTTTTGAGACAAAAAAATGAAAATATAATGAAAATTAATTGGCCCCAGATACCTATCGGACTTATTACCCAGAACGTTTGAGGACATTTCCCCGTATAGCAAGCGGTTCCATTCCTTTTTTCAACTACCACTTACACACACGGAAGTATTTAAGCGGTCATTTATTCCCTTTTGCATCTCCGAATGGAATGCACTACCTCTAGAAGTTAGACAGTCTGATTCACTGAATAACTTGACTTTGTTAAATATTTCAATACAGGCGTGTGTAGACCACCTACGTACTTCAACAATGGCGATAGGGCGGTTAATACAATACACTGCAAGCTGCGAAATTCCTGTGGCGATCTAAATTTTGATAATTACTCTAACTATATTCAAAATACACCTAACTGTTCATGTGGTTATGAGACCGAAGACGCGAACCATTACTTGTTCAACTGCAGTAACTTCTCAGACGAAAGACTTGTTCTACAGAGAAATCGCGCGCATCTGCCAATAAGAACGGCCAATGATCTTCCTTATGGTGTTGCAAACTTACCGGATTCCGTAAATATTCACCTTTTTCGCAGTGTACAAAATTTAATAAAAATCACGAAGCGGTTTTAAGACCAGACCGCTAGATGAGCACAGGAATATAATATGTAATCCTTCTCACATGGCCGCACTAAAACAGCTTTTCATACCCGGTCGATTCTACACAAACGACGGGGTAATTACCAAGTGCGGTTTTGAATGCAATGTACACGGAATGCTAAGATGAGGGCGTTCTTGTTATCAATGTGCTTGAAATTAATTCGCATTCACAACAAACTTGTTGTCCATCATTTATGCTGGTTTTTTTTTTGGTTTAAATAAATAGTTGATTCCTATTGGGGAACAAATAATGAATTAGTCTACATTCGTTTTATCATGTTTGAAAACGAATCGATGTATTAATTGCATAAACACAGAATGTTTTTCATATGCGACTGGATATCAGTAATTCGGTTTCATCGAAAAACGAACCGCCTTTGATGTCTGGATTTTCCTGTCGTCTTTAATTAGCCTCGCAAAGGAGGTTGTGCACCCGTGAAGACAATGTGTTCACCGGGTGTGACGAAAGGGGGATTTAAATGGAGCGTACACGTAATGACTAGATTTGCAGGATCATCACTCATCACACATCTGACTTCAGAGCGTGAAGAACACCTAGATAGCCATGGAATTACCAGATAGACTAGTGAAAGCCATTTCAGCTCTGGGCATCTTATGCCCTATCTCCTGGACTATCCAGGAAATAGTCTTGAGCGTCCACCTGAAAGTGGAGTTTGAAATTGAGAAGACCACAACACCAACCCCTTCGGGGAGAGGTAGTACCTTTGAAGAGAGGATCCCCTCTCCCACTGGTCCTCACCCGAAGGGGCACGGAGGCCCTGAAAAGAGAGAACAGAAGAAAAAGAAGAAGAGTCCATTAGCCAAGCGCAGGGACGCTCGGCTCTTAGAGGCCTGCCGGAATAGGAAGAAAGAGTTGAGAGAGGGGGTGGAGGTTCTGGAGGCAGCCGCCAGTTCCCCTCCTAGTCTCACTGGTACACCCAACCAACTGCCGGCTCCTGAGCCGGTTCATTTGGATAAGGAACGTCCAGTGGAGACTGAGGAGGAACTGAAAGTTGCATTTTCACCGCCTATCACCCCTCACTCCCCTCTTCCTTCACTACCGGAAAGTCCGGGAGCGGAAGTAGCAACAGAACAGCCACCACAGTCTCCAAACACCATCGTACAAACGCACTTAAAGTAATAGAGATGGCAAAAGAAGCCTCCGCCAAAACTGCGTCAGTACCTAAAGGAATCCAAGGAATTATCCAGACTAGCACTAGAAGAATGTCATGCACGAACATCAACACCACCATCAGCTTATCACCATGCCAACCTCCACCTAAGAAAAAGAGCCGCAAAAAGCCCAAAAGGGGGTAAACCTTTTCCCTCATTCCCTTTCCTCCTCTACCACACCTCGACATTATTCAAAAACAAACAGCCAACGATGGTCGAAAGGGGCTTGTTCTCCATACCGACCCTGCGAAACCATTTCGTTCGTTCGACTAGATTTGTAAGAATATTAAGCTATGCGTTTAGTAGTTTGTCTGATCGGGTTTGATTTGGGTTTTGCGTTCCTTTCAACAGCTATGGCTATATAATTTTAGTAATTTTAGAAGGAACAACGTTTTCGCATTCACTACATGTACCTGTCACATTATATAGGGCTTATTTGCCGGTATTTGCTGAATAATCTGCTGAACTCGCAGAAATTTTGTCAACAGGGCTTTAGCGGGACATAAATTATGATGTAAACGGGTATCCCTTAATTATTATGTGTACTATGGTAAAGGCGTGTCAGTTTTGCAAATGTGTACACAACTCACACAGGGATGAGGCGTGAAAACAAAAAACAGACACCTACCCTATTCTAACTTGCTAAAAGCCCGAATGATAGAAATATTGGAACAGATTATGTGATATTCCAGAGGGGGCGAATCGTCCACAAAACAGTCGAAATTGGCGAGTTTTTAATTTCCTTAATATTTTAAACCCTGGAACATCATTCAACATATTTATTCCTTCGCATTTGTATTTTATATTATTTTTATTTTAGAACGTTATAAAAATTATCAAAACCTGTTGTAGAAGTTCTATTTATGAAAGGGGGCGAATAAGCCGGAGGTCCGAAAAAGCCAGGGTCCGAATCAGCCGGAGGTCCTAATAAGCCAGGGTCCGATTAAGCCAAGGTCCGAATGAGCCACGGTCAGTATAAGCCGGATACCATGACGAGGTTCGAGTTGCCCTTATAAAATAAACCATGGTACGTCCCAAAATAACCTGGTATTACCATGGTAATACCAGGTTATTTTGGGATTTACCATGGTTTACCATGGTACTTTTTTATAAGGGTGGTGTTGGTGTTCGAGTGCCGAAGTTTTGTATATAAAATTGTATGAGAAGGGTGTGGGTCCCAAAAATGTCATGGAAAAAATATGCAGGAAAGGATGGGTGGGTAAAAAAAATCTGCAAGATAAAAATTTACAACTATGTTTATACGCCCCCATCCTTCCCGTGGAAGTTTTATATAACTGGCCAAGGAGGAATGAACAAATTAGTCAATTGAATTAAGTCTTCTAATAATTTGAATGAGCAGTCTAAAAAAATTAATATTCAGATTAGAAAAATGAATTAACAAGTTAGTAATTTGAATAAACAATTTACAAATTTCTTAATTTAAATTATTAACTAAACATCAAATGGTGCATCCACGCAGTCGTCACTTAACTTTACCACTGGACTGGATTTTTGTTGTTTTCTGTGGATTGGCAGTTGAGCATTTGACACATTCTTCCATGGTTATCTCCCTTAGTGGCAAATTATTACGCCATTTGGTTTCCATGGCAATAAATGACATATAGGCCCCGATTTGTCTGATAGATTCTATTGAAATCTTGCTTATTATCAATAAAGACTGTGTACCGAATTTCTTTTAAAAGATAGATAATATATTCTTAACTCGTAAGTTTGGGTTTCTGTGCATAAAACATTTAAGATTTACAGCGCGTTACCTTTTCCGCGTCGGTAATTTTAATCCATGTAAACAAATGGCAGCCCCCATAAGAAAAATATTTTGCTGATAATATGAAATAAGTTAATCAATTTTTCTAAATAGTTGCTAATCGTTAAAGAAACAGTGTTTACCAGAATGGCATATGCAGAGAAGAAATACGACCTTGCGCTTAAATCGACGTTGACGGACAAGAAGATAAGACAAAAGCCTTGGTGCGGAGAAAATAACTTTTCAGTTTCTGTGAAGATTTCACATATCCCCAAATTACCATGTTATTTTGTTTGTTGAAAACGTAGAAAATCTACTTGTCTGTTAACCGGATATCTACACAATAGCGCTGGTTAGCTATGATCGACATCGAGATATAGACTGCCCAAAACATGTAGATTTACCCCAAACAATCCCAATTGAAGGTCGGTCTATTTGCAGTAAGTTCCTGAATTGCAGTAAGTACGGTAACTTTGCGGAAGTTCCTCGGTGTGCGTGAAGGTGTTATTAATGCTTTGTCTTGTTGGTACTTAATTGGATTACAGTGTTGTCACCAGCTACATTTGAATTACACCCAAACTGGCCGAACCGTCCTCCAGCAATTTGACCCAAACCGTCCTCAATTCTAACCCGAACCGGCCGCTAGGTAATTTGACCCAAACCATCCCCCGGGAATGATGCAGGGATAGAGACATATGATAACAGGAGTCAGGCGAATTCATTTATTTTTTTTTATTTTTCATCACTTATTCAATTCATTTTCAACATCTGCAATAAGCAACTCCTTCTTTTCGCCTCCTTTTTCATGTATGAATGTCCCATATTGTCAACTAAACATGTTTTACCAAGCTGGGTTCCCTTCATGATGACTGTACATGTGATCGATTCGTCAGTATGTACTTCAACATTTAAAGGTTCTAGTGGTGCCTGGTGGAACACTTTCATTTAATAAAGATGGTCTTCAAAATGAATTTTCAGCAGCAGGACCCCTGTCCTCAGGATGCTCATTTGTTTCGTCTATTTGCATTTCTTCAAGCAGTATTGAAGCAGCTGAACTCTCATTTTTACTAACCTGTGGCAGTTTGAGGTTTTGTGGCTCTGAGCATGCAAAACACACTTCCATTTATCAAGACTTTCAAGACCATGCATGAGTCTACGATAGAATGTCTGTGTTATACCAGTTTGGCACAAGCGATGTTGCCATCTGTCACACGATTCACATTGAAGACATTGTTGCCGATTTTTACACACCCTTGCACAGAAGACACAGATCTCAGGCTCCATCTTTACTGTCTGTCAAGCAGTGTTCCTCGTTTTATTTATATTCCTCTTGCTATCAGGCAATCTCTTTGATAAAAAGAAAACACTTTTGAATAAACAGGTGAACTGTTTTAACTTGAACTAGGGTTGCACAGTATATCGATAAACCGATATATACCGGTATTCAAACCAATATCGATTGAATACCGGTGTAATTACAAAAAAATATTGGTTTATCGTCATTATTTATTTACCCACAATTTAATTTTCAAGATCTCTTGAGTTTTAACTGTAGCCCAGTATGAATAATATTATCCCTTTACCCAGGGAATCGCCCGCATGTGCCTATGTAATATACAAATTCAGCAGCTGAAAAAATAATTTTCAAAACTTTTAACAAAACTATATCATGTGACCCCTCATTGGAACATGCTCGCTGAGCTCGTTCCAATGAGGGGTCACATGATATTGTTTAGTAGAAATTTTTGGAAAATTCTGATAAACTATTATTTAAAACAATAAGTTTTGATATGTCGTCTGCGTTGGGGGAAGGTGTTTCGAACCGCATCATAAAGGCATGCTGATTTCAGATATTTGAACAGACTTCGATATACCGGTATACCGCAGTATTTTTTTGAATACCGATACTGGTATTCAGTTTTGAATATCGTGCAGCCCTAACTTGAACCCATGCCATATGGAAGAGTGATTAGCGATCAATGACTTCAAAAAGCAGCCATTGTTGAAAAAAAACAACAATGATTTGGAATAATTAAAATAGCAAACACTAAGGGACCACTGATTAACTTTACTTATTGTTTGTTTTGATTAGCGATCAATGACTTAAAAATAACTGTACCCATTGTTTGTTCAAGTTAAAAAAATTGTAAAAATTCTTAGAAATATTCTTCAGCGTCATCATTTCTAGCATATTTCTATCAGGGGCCAGTTCGGGTCAAATTGCAGCGGCCAGTTCAGGCCTGTTAGCGGTCATTTTGGATCAAACTGTTGCGGCCAGTATGGGTCACTTTCTGCAGCCAGCAGCTGGTTTGAGTGTATTCGCTACATTTGTCTATTGTTAAGAATTGATTTCTTATTGATTGCATCCATTAATTTTTTTAATGAAAAGTTTCAGCGTGCCAAAGGCACACAGGAACGATGTGGTACTTCCCTTGCCACCCACAGGTACTCTGCAGACGCTGCGAAATCGAAATAAAATTATATCTGGTAGCATTTTTGGATCTATAAAATTGGAATATAAATATTGACGTTAATATTTAATAATATTTTATATTCCATTATGGAGACATGACAGCAGCAGTCCATCCATGAATGCTAGGCTATCGGATATAATTTTTTTCGATTTCTCTGCTTGTGTCGAATGTTAATGCTGCGACCCAGTTAACTTGATTTGCTTATGAATCCACAAGGGGTTTCTCCAAAATACCAGAGTCCCACAGAACCCCTCCCTCCTCTTGTTAGTAGTGTAGGGCAGCATGGGGGGGCCCTACGGGAATTTGCTAGAGAAAAAATCCTATAGTGTAAATTCCCATAGGGCCCCCACGCATACATTTACCAAGTAATAATTACACCAGTAACGAACATCCTTCCCAGTTTATAGAGGAATTTACGAAATGCGTTCACCACCAAACACCAGGCAAGGATTGAAACAAGCTTACTTGGCTGGGGCCAGTGTACAGTGTAAATAAATAAACATATGAATAAAGATATAACAGCCCTTTTAAGGGCTTTTGGGTGTGTGTCTGTGAGGGGTTTTTTTGGTTCCCTTTCATCACCCCGTAATCTGTTCCCCCTGAAGGCAGACCACATGGCCAATGCTCAGCATCCACTCTCCCTTTTAGGCTGATGAATGACTCCCAGCTTTCAAAAACACACATTGGTGGATTTTTTCCTTTTTGCAACCATTATGGATAATATGCTGGGGCTGATCCTAAAACAGCAACTGTTTGGGGTTCTTTTTTTAGTCTTTTTCTAAAACAACCATGAAACTGCGGTTTCAGTATTACCATAAATATGTCCACATCTCAAAACAAATACAGAGCAGAATTCTTATAGTTATCAACAACTCCTAGTCATCTTCCAGTTAAGAGATTCTCGGGGATCTGAACCCACTACCCTACTGCCAGTGCACACTCTCAAAACAGGTAAGATTATTGGTCCTCGCTTCTGACTCTTGTAGATTCATAAAGCAAATAAAGTGATTTGCTGAAACCTTTCATTCATCTCTCGTAGATTCAAGAGCAAATAAAGTTATTCGGTTCGTGAGGGATTTCAGTCCCGCATCATCCCTGTGCACCTTTGGTGCACCAGAACTTTTCATTCATTCAAATAAGATTTTTGCCCTCATATCCGACCCTCGTGGATTCATAAGCAAATAAAGTGATTCAAATCACTGGGAAAACCCCTGTAAGAATTAATACAAATACATTATTGACGTCGCAAGGGAAATCCCACACAAAATTAATGGATGCAATCAATAGAAAGTCAGTTATTAACAATAGACTAATGTAGGTGACAACACTGTAATCCAATTAAGTACCAACAAGATAAAGGATTAATAACACCTTTGTTCACACCAAGGAATTTCCGCAAAGTTACTTACTGCATTTCAGGAACTTACTGCAAATAGACCGACCACAATTCAATGTATTCCCATTGGCCTCTTTTACGGCTATGGACTTTTCGAAGGAAGAAAGATTTGTACAGTTCACCAAACTTTGGATATCTTGATGGAAAATGCTGGACAGAAAATATTAGACAGTGTGCCAAAAGAAAAATTAGTTTGGCGAAATGTTGTACATTTACAATACAGTTGCTGTAGACTGTTTGTAATCTTCGTGTGGGCAGTGATGTCCACGCATGTATTTACCAGCTAATAAAAATGTTCATCAGCAAAATTTTAATTAATGAAGCATGGGATTGTACCTGGTGCTTCATTAAAAATTTTTTTGATGTTTATTCCTATAATTATTGTTTGGAATCTAATATTAATATTATTGTGTCCGTGGTAATATTGCCAACCCATGGAAAATGACCAGTCCACCATGGTCGTACTGTATGGTGAAGAAAGATGTACTCATTCTGAAGAAGTGTGTCCAAAGTTACACAAAATATTCTTTGGGATGCTGTTCTTTTTCTTGAATAACAAACAGCACCAGAAGTCGTTTTTTATTATTTTTGATTGATGTTCAAGTGATTGGTTAAGGGGTTCTTATGTGTCTTCTTCTTATCATATTCGGTGGTGGAAACCAACATTATTGTTCTATACTCCTTCAGGTGGTGTGACTGGTGACCAGTGCGTGAGGATGGGCTCACATGAAAGGTACTCCCCAGTGATTGCCACTTGACTTGGGGTCAGCTTTATGTGTTGAACTATAGTTAAAACTAGAAGTCCTGTCATGAAATGCGCACAAATAGCACGTCGATCTGCGCGTTAATCTACGTGCTATGACCATAGTACGGCTATCAATTTTTGTACATATGGCCTGTGCACAAGCAATGTTTCAGCCAATGGACCTCCGGGTAACCCGGAGGTCCATTGGCAGAAACATTGCCTGTGTTTGTGATGAGTAACCAGCAGAACTTCCCGTGCTTTGGATGCCATTCGATATGGCAACTGTGTGCAATTCCTACGCGCAATTAAACCTAGATAAGCGCACAGTTTGTGACAGGACTTCTAGTTTTAACTGTATCCCTATGCTTTGGTAACTATGTCTTGAAGTCTGGTGTCACATAGACATCTAGATTTCGTAGTTTTATTGATATATTTTGTCACCCCCACGAAATGCTGCTCAGGCCGGTCAACATTGAATTTTTAATATATTTAACACTCACAAGTAGTGTTTTTTATAATAATTTTATGTAGGGATGTCGCAATTATTCGATAAGTTGGTAAACCGATAGCAACAGCTTTTATTTTTAATCGATCGTCGTTCAGTTTTAAAGTGGTGGAAGTCGGGTTTAAATTATTCTGTATAATGAAGTAAATGAAAGTTAGATTATTAACCTTTAAAATGTCTTACCATAATTACTTGTAATATCCCATGGCCTTTGTTTTCCACACTATTGTGCAACAACGTAATTTTAAAAACACTGAGTCTTGCCATTTGACCAATCTCTATACTCTGTTATATTAACCAGCATGCTGTTAATCAGTACTAAAGAGTATCGTTCAATTGGTGTACCTTTTCATAATTTGTGGTTTGGGAATTTATTGTTGACTGCCGACTAAAATAAGTAAAATAAAATCTTCGGTCTTCTACAATCAAAAGACAGTGTTGGAACAATCTGAACCCGCTAAAATGGAAAAAAAAATGTTACAAGCAGGTCTGAAAATAAACAGTCTGACATTTGTAGAATGAGGTTCCCAGAGGGTGAATTTGATGCTGCTATCCCAGACAGTGGGCCAATTAATCCTCTGGGGTACCTCTTTCTGTTTAGTTTTGAGACCCTGATTCAGATTGAGGTTCACAGAGGGGAAATTTAGTGTAGTGATGCTACCCTGCTATGGCAGGGTAGCATCCCTAAATTCACCCTCTGGGGATCTAATTTTGCATATGACAGTACGCTTATTTTCTGGCTTGGTCACAAGATACTCAGTTCACTTGTAGAACTAAGTTGTAATGTATCTAGGAATGGATGTTCAAAATTTCTGGAAATTAGTACTTGTAATAGAAATGAAACATTTGCACAAATGTTCTGTGTAAATTCTTCAATTGAAGGTTTTTTGGTGTTTCTATTTTATCTCAACACAGAAATGTACACAATCAAACTTCATCAGTTTTAAATTTTTGTAAGTATATTAGAGCTTGTTTGTTGAATTTATTTGAAATGACTATTGATCGACTAACCATTGATTAATGGTGGTGATTAATCTACTACAAAAATTAATAAATGTGACAGCCTTAATTTTATGCCCTTATAGCAGTGTTATCTTGTTTATTATACTTGTGTCCTATCGAAATATTTAGCTTTTTTGTGGATGAGGGAATACAGCCTTCCTTGAACACAAATTTGTGCTGTAAAGTAGCAAAAACAATTAAATTCACCTACGTACCTTCCCTACATATTCTAGCGTGTGATGAGAAACACACCTATTTTTTTTTTTTGGTGGAGGTGAGGGTGCAAGCCACTTTGGACTTGGGTTAGAAAAACATAAAAGCTGGAAATATAAATTGTCATGATCACAAATGTGGAATATAAGCCGTGACCCTGCTTTAAGGTTCTACTGCAGTAAGTGCAGTTGATTGAAGAGAATCACTAACATAGATCCTTATTTTGTAAAAAATAATGTCATCATCTGTAAAGAATATTAGGTTTGTCGCTGGGACAATGAGAAAAAAGTCACATTTTGTCCCTGGGAAAAAAATTTGTGCAAAATGTCTTTTTATTTAAAAAATTTATGTTCTGTTGGACCAGTTGTCTGTTCGATCTAAATGTACATTTTGCAAATTGCAAAAAAGTCTTGGAAGTCTTGGCAAATCAGTTTTCAGGAGTTTTTTTTGCTCATGGGCCATTGGGGGCATACGTGTTGTGCTGACACATCTGGTTTGTTGTTGTTACACTGGTGTATGTGGACATGATTAGCTATTGTTCAGAAATATGTGACCTTAAACACCAATAAATAGATAAATATGTACACTGGTGTATAAGTTTGATCATGTGCTTCAGCCATTGCACGTGCCTTAGGTTCTTGCATTTTTGGAATTTTGGAAACCAAACTGTAAAACATTTGATTGTTTTTCCTTTTTTTGTCACTAGCATTTAAGTTCATAATACAGCAGTTGCCCCTCTGTTAGGTTGTTCCATTTTTGGAATCTTACCATCAGAGGAAACAAAGCTGGACTTTCCTCACCATACATTTAGACAATTTGCTGGTTTCTTATATGCAAGCCTGAAAATAAGCAGTCTGACATTTGCAGAATGAGGTCCCCAGTGGGTGAATTTGATGATGCTTTCCCATACAGTGGGCCAATTTATCCCCTGGGCACCTCTTTCTGTTTTGTTTTGAGACCCTGATTCAGATTGAGATTCACAGAGGGTAAATTTAGTGATGCTACCCTGCTGTGCAGGATAGCATCACTAAATTTACCCTCTGGGGACCTCATTTTGCAGATGACAGTCTGCTTATTTTCTGGCTTGCTTGTATGTGGCTTTGTCATGGGTACTTACAACTCAAGTTCAAGTTTGGTCCAAGTCGGATGATATTTCATGGAGTTATTGATCTTGTACTTAGTTTATGAGGCGAAAACTCAGAGAATTAGTATTTTTATACTGTACCAATGACCCAGACATAGCTGGTGCTAACTCTTAAAATATAGGGCCAAACACAAATTTTGCCCCCCAATCCCCAAAATTTGCATCTAAAACTAAAGAAAACATGTCCTGAAAGGCCCTCCACACTTCGCCCCTACTGCGCATGCGCAGTGTCAAGGACGTTCCGAAATTGGCGCCATTAATCATTCTAAGTTTGGCCCTTCATCAGTTAACATCTGACTGATCTTTGTGCTTATAAATCTCAGCTTAAATGATGCCAGACACATAAATATTAGTGAAATGGTGATTCTAAGGAGGATAGAGAAGGAGGAGAGGAAAAGAATGTGTGACAGAATATTATCAGGGCTGTAACTTAAAATTTTTTAATGAAATTATGTTAAGTTACCTATTTTCAAGGCAGCAGCCATTTTGTTGTCATTCTGATTATTTAGTTACACTGTTTTTTAAGTGTTTTCCTCTCTCCCTGTCCTTTAAGATCCCCCTTGCTATTCTCCCATGCTTTTGGCATAGTTTTTGTAATTATTATTACTAAATTTTCTTGGGAGTTTTAGCTGAATAACAGAATGAATTCTGTTCTTTCCCCATGTTTACGTCTTCACCTACGGGTGGTTAGGCGTTGTGTTCTGCATCTACCATCTGATGTTCTGCAGTTTCTTCCCTGGAAGTCTCTGTTTTGCATCAGATAGTGTATTTTTGGTAACTGATTTCGGGCCTGGGTGCCTGGAGTCTTATTTTAGTGTTTTTACACTCATTGTTTACATTTACAACAGCCCTCTGTGTGAGGGGGGGATTTCTAAAAAATAATACCTTGATGTTATTTTAATCATAACTAGATACATTATTATTGTTCGTAAGTGTTGAATAAATTGTTTAAAATATTTTTAAAATTTTTGTCCACACTTAGGCTTGGGATCCATTGGGGCTCAACGTTACTTTTCAGAAACTTGGGCTGTTCTGAAAAAATATTTTTTCAAAATATTTTGATTTCAATTATTTTTTCTATATTAATGGATCATATTATTATTATGTATTTTGATTGCCAGGGGTTAGTGCCAGTACCAGGACTTGTTTTCTTTTCACATTGAAAGGATATTGATCAATTGTTTTAAGAGGAAGTCTTCCTCTGACTTTATTATCATTCTATATGTGGTCAGTGTACTCGCATTAACTCCTGTTCTGTATCGTATGATTTCGATGACAATATGGGAAGCGTATGTCACGGTATGTTATTGGGGATTTGGACACTCCGGTCCTTTCCCCGCAGGGTCACTCTACTTTATCAATTGCTATTTCAGACGATCAAGATTAGGGTGATGTATCTGTGATGTCTTCCAACAGTGTGCCTCCGTCGTCACAATTAATGAAGGGCTAGCGGAAAAGTGCTCATGTAAATACGCCAATTGCCTAAGAGGACCCTAGTAGGTTCGACGGCTCGCCCGGTGTAGCGTCCATTCACCGAATGGTTCGGCAGCCGGGTTCGTCCGTTGCGGTCTAGAAGGAATTTTGGGGTGATGCGAGCACTATAAATTAACCTAATGCACACCCAGTGACGGCGGATCGGAGGGAGAACGCAGGAAGCCTTTTAGTCCGGTTCATAGCTCGTTCCGGTCCATCCGGACGGCAAGCTAGAGAGGCCCCTCTCTCGTTCAACAACATCTGGCCCCAGATGTTGTGGTACAAAATGTGTCGCAAGCGGAGCATACGTCCGTCGCTCGGGACGCTCCGTTGTATAGGCAGTCCGCTGAGACTGCTAAGGCTTCCTCTTCTCGTCAGCGCACACGACCGCACCTTGGCTGCGTGACCGCCGATATATTACCAGCTTCGCCGATCAAGGATTCTTCGGCGACCAGGTCACACCATCCGGTAGCCAGGGTCACGAGGCCTGCAGACTCCGGACGTTCGCATAGGAAGTGTGCGGGAGTCAACGTACACGGAGCTTCCGGCGGCAATGCATCGTAAGACCGCTACTGCACAGGCCTCGGGAACGGACGTGCTTTCCTTAATAGCACAGTTTATCGCAGCATCCCAGCATCAACTGAATCTGTCGCATATATTTTATCCGACGATGCTGGGTCGGGACGCTCCGCGGAAGCGGGTACGGACGTCCGAAAGTTTCATCCGGTCCGACGGGATACCGAAAGGGATTCGGAGGATTTCGAGCTTTCCCTTTCGGAACAACATATGCTGTTGTGTATGTCATCTGACTTGGTCTTCTACAGCTTCTTTCGTCGGACCAGAATGCTGCGATGCCGGATAAGAAACTGATAGCGTCGGTGGACTTAGAAATTTTTGGTTCGGTTCAGGGACATCGTCCCTCAGTTCCGACATAGTCCAATAATGTCACACAAACTTTCGAATTATTGAACGACGCTATATATATTATTATTTTATGCTTGCTAATCAAGCATTTCTGGTTTCTTGTTCGAAGAGTTATGGAGATGTCTTTCAAAAGTGTGCCTCTGTCGTCATAGTTAATGAAGAGTTAGCGGCAATAAGTGCTCATGGAATATGTCTATCGCCTACGGAGTGACATTCGCTAGCTCACCCGGTGTAGCGTACATTCATCGAATGGTTCGGCTGCCGGGTTCGTCCGTTGCGGTCTAGGAAGGAGATTTGGGTGATGCGAGCACTTTAATTACTTTAGTACTCACCCAGTGACGGCAGATTGAGGACAGATCGGAGGAAGCCTGTTAGTCCGGTTCCTGGCTTGTCCAGGTCCGTCCGGGCTGTGAGCGAGAGAGGTCCCTCTCTCGCCCAACAACATAGGGGACCGCATGTTGTGGTTCAGATATTTTACATTCGGAGCATATGTCCGTTGGTCGGGACGCTCCGTTATATTGACAGTCCGAGAGACTGTCTTTAATGCTTCCTCATCCTCACAGCAGGGCACACGACCGCACATTGGCTACGTGACCTCGAGTATCCGATCAGTTTCGGCATTCAGTGATTCCACGGCGAATAGGTCGCGCCATCCGGTAGCCAAGGGACACGAGGCCTATACACTCCGTTCACTCGCATATTGGTAGTATGCACGGGGTAACGATCACGGAGCTTCCAGCGGCAATGCATCGTAAGACCGCTTCTCCTCAGGCCTCAGTGACGGACGTGCTGTCCGAGTTAGCACAGTTGTTTCGCAGCATCCCAGCAATTGACAGTTTCTCGGTCGAATCAGGAATTATCCGACGGCGCTGGGTCGGTGCGGTCCGCGGTTGCATCAGGTACGGACGACCGAACGCTTTATAGGGTCCGACAGGATGGCGAAAGGGATTCGAAAGATTTCGAGTTTTCCCTTTAGTAGTATCAGAAGATGCCTTTCATATCTTCTGGCATTATTTTCCAGTGATTATTATTTCGGACTTCATTGCTGCGATCTTGGATAAGAGACTTATAGCGTCATTGGACTCAGATTTTTCGATCGGTTCAGGGACATTGTCCCTGACTTACCGACTCAGTCCAATATTGTCATTACAACATGTGTTTTATTTTTCGACGCTATATATATATATATATACAAGCCTGCTACTAAGCATGATAGTTTAGTTTCTTGTCCGCGTTGCTCATTTCTGCCATTTTATCATTTATACAAATAGTTTATTTTGGCAGAGCAGGTCATACCGAGAGTTCATATGCGTCTAGACGGTGTGATTAAAGACTGCATATATTCTTTTTCGCCGTTTATGTCTTTTCCAATTTCAATGTTGGGAACGACATTATGTATAGTAGACTTAACTTAGACGCTTTATTATACGTAATCCGCCTTACTGAGGCGTTATCATTACATCTTCAAGAAAAGATTTACGGGATATTATTCTCAATGTAATTTCTTTTGAGGGCAGTAGTTTGTTCACGTATAACTCCGCCCTTCAGTGGCTGATTGGAGTTAGTTAGACGTGACGCAGCCCTAGCAACATCCACACGCGTGGATAGTAAGATTAAGAACTCTCTCAGAGTCGCTTCGTTCTCGGAGGAGCTTCTCTTCGACGGCAACTTTTCGGCAATCCATGAATTGCTCGATTTACACGTTCTCTTGTCTATCTAGTGTTACAAGAGATTCAGACTGGGGCAAACATTCGGTGGTTGACTCAGAGAGTGCCGCCGCAGTTGCCGGACCCGAGTGTGGCTGTTATGACGGTTGCCAGTCAAACAGATTGGGATATAATACTGATCCCTACGGATTCGAAGTGCCAGGGTCTTTGGGTTCCGCAGTCTTTTAGCAATCAGTTTTCTTCCGCGGAATAATGTTTTTTAGGCTTGCTTTATGTCATTGCATGAACATTATTCAGAAACGCATTCCCAAATTCCTGTCCTTTAATTCGACAGTAGTGGCGTATCTCCGGAACCAGGGAGGCACTCTTTCGTTTCCGTTATTCAATTTAATGGAAAGAATCCGTCTGTTGGTTATAGTACACCAAGTTCAGTTTTGGTCCGTCATATTCCGGGTCGTCTGATTGTTTTATCGGACTCCCGTTCTCTTACGGGTCGCTTGTTGCTGTCAGAATGGACTCTCAACAAACAAGTATTCAATCAGATTTGCTATCTATGGGAGCGCCCAATGATGATTTATTTATGACACAGCTTGCTAATCAATTGCAGACGTATGTGTTGGCTTGTCCAGATCTCTGAGCTAATATTGTTAACGCTCTATTGATCTATAGGACGGAATGATAGGATACGCGTATCCTCCGGCGCTGTTGTTTCAGCAGGTATTGCTAAGATAAACAACCACAATACATTTTTAGTCGAGTTGTGACGAAGTCAAACTCGACTTATAGTTTGGTGAATGGCGGGCGGGCGGGCGGGCGGGCGGGCGGGCGGGCGGGCGTAAACAATTGGTTTCCGGATGATAACTTGATAGTGGTTCAACTCACATTCATTAAACTTCATACATAGGTTGGTCTTGGTGGGAGGAAGAACCCTATTGATTTTGGACATGCTACGTCGAAGGTCAAGGTCACAGTGACCTTGAACATAGTAAATCTTAAACAATTGGTTTCCGGATGATAACTTGATAATGGTTCAACTCACATTCATGAAACTTCATAGGTAGATTGGCCTTGGTGAGGGGAAGAACCCTATTGATTTTGGACTCGCTACGTCAAACGTCAAGGTCACAGTGACCTTTAACATAGTATATCGCAACAATTGGTTTCCGGATGATAACTTGATAGTGGTTCAACCTAGAGTCATGAAACTTCATAGGTGTGTTGGCCTTGGTGCGAGGAAGAACCTTATTGATCTTGGACTCACCAGGTCAAAGGTCAAGGTCACAGTGACCTTGAACATAGTATATCGCAACAATTGGTTTCCGGATGATAACTTGATAGTGGTTCAACCTAGAGTCATGAAACTTTATAGGTGTGTTGGCCTTGGTGCGAGGAAGAACCCTATTGATGTTGGACTCACCAGGTCAAAGGTCAAGGTCACAGTGACCTTGAACATAGTATACCGCAACAATTGGTTTCCGGATGATAACTTGATAGTGGTTCAACCTAGAGTCATGAAACTTCATAGGTATGTTGGCCTTGGTGCGAGGAAGAACCCTATTGATCTTGGACTCACCAGGTCAAAGGTCAAGGTCACAGTGACCTTGAACATAGTATATCGCAACAATTGGTTTCCGGATGATAACTTGATAGTGGTTCAACCTAGAGCCATGAAACTTTACAGGCGTGTTGGCCTTGGTGCGAGGAAGAACCCTATTGATGTTGGACTCACCAGGTCAAAGGTCAAGGTCACAGTGACCTTGAACATAGTATATCGCAACAATTGGTTTCCGGATGAGAACTTGATAGTGGTTCAACCTAGAGTCATGAAACTTCATAGGTGTGTTGGCCTTGGTGCGATGAAGAACCCTATTGACCTTGGACTCGCCAGGTCAAAGGTCAAGGTCACAACTCGACATTGGATCTGTGATCCTGAGCGGCATTTTTGTTGATAGCATCTCTATCTTCACAGAGATCATGGGTAATTTACTGTCTTGTCTACTGTGGGTCTTAACGTGAAATCTTCCTCTATGTGAGGATCTTTTTCACTGGGTAAATCGTGTCATCTTTATCACAACCAGCAAGGTCGCAACCTTCATGTATTCCGTTGTGTGGTCCGTATTGCATTGTAAGCACTGTACTGGACGAGCTTTGGACGCGATTTCTTACTATAGGAGATCCTCTTCTTCGCTATTCTATGTGGCTAAAGTGGAGGCTCTTCCGTCGTGGTGTAGGGATCATTATGTTCATATTGTTGATCCCTCCATACTACTCATTGCTATTTTTTAGTATACTTGTTTCACAAGATCTACTGCAGCCTGTTATTATTTAGGTTATAGGTTTATGTTACCTCATACCTATGCACTCTACGATAGTTTACAATTGAGTCTTTTGTCTCTTTATCTAAGTCAGTTAGTAACTTTTTGATAAATAGACTTAGAATCTTTAGATTAAATTCCTATACGGATTTTAACTTCGGTTCTTATTTAGCTAAGTAATCATTTGAGCCTCTGGAAACAGTAGTTTTCAAATTCTGACCTTTTAGACAGTAATTCTGTTGGTTTCTCTTTTACTGTAGAGTCAGTGAGTTTCATGCACTATCGATGGATGATTTTCACTTTCGTAGTTTCGGAATCAATACTTCCGTTACTATTTAGGTTGGATTGTTGCATAAGAGTTAGGCTCCTATTATCCGGAACCTATTATTTTAAGGTCTTTCCGTCTTCGTATGGGCATAGGCCTTTACTCTTTCCGGGTACAGTTTATGTATTTATAAACAGATATCTGTTTATTACTATGGGCGTAAGCTTCTTCTGTCTTTGATGTCTAGTAGAAGGACGTTACGCTCCATTTTATTGTTAATGGATTCTATTAACTATCGGTACTGCTTATGGTATATCATTGACTTAGCAGTTGTGCTTAAGATTTCGGCTCATGAAGTAAGAGTTCTTCTACTTCTTGGGCTTACATTAATAGTGTCGCTATTATAGATTTTTGAAGGCCGCTCATTGCGCTCAGCCATCCACATTCATGAATTTTATCTCAGAAATATCGAGTCCATTTCTGGAGGCCTCTATTGTTAGGTCTATTATCTACTGCTCAGAATGTCATTCACTTAACAGTTGCTACTATAGCTAGGTAGGCTGTCTGTTTCGGCAGTGTCTCCGTTCGGCTGCCCTCTTCGCTCTGGGCTATTTGACCCAGGGCAAGAAAAAGGGGGAGGGGGGAGGGTGTTCCCTTGGGTCACCTGTTTTACTATGAAAACAAGGGGATACCTCCTCCGGAGTTAGTAATTCTGAGCTGTTATTGGGATGGTTGTTTAGTGAGAAGTTTAGGTTTTTAAAATTCATTCAAGTCTTAGTTTTTAAAGTATAGCTTTTGAATATTGCATATGTCAACGGACATGATTATGCAATCCTCAGACACTTTTAGGAGTATAAGAGTCTCTATTCTCTAGACTTACTTTATTTATTGGCTTACTTTAAAAATTATTAGTATAAGGATTATATTGGATATTAATAGAGTACATGGATGTATGAAGCTCAATTTTGGAAGGTGTTGTATCTTTCTAATTTATCATAAATAAGAAAGATACATGTAAGGCCTATTACTTCTTTTTCCCTACAGGGGATGACTCTATTTTATTTTATTGAGCGTATTCCATTTTGCTCTATGTCCTTGGCCCTCCAGCCTTTTTACTATTCAGCTATGTCTGGGTCATTGGTACAGTATAAAAATGTTAAAAAATTTATAGTAATTTATATATTTTTTATACTTACCAATGACCCAGACGGGGATGGCCCTCCCAGGAGTTGGGAACTCTTGCCTCCCCGCTGAGTACATAGCGCTTACCAGGCACTGGTTATTAGAATGATTAATGGCGCCAATTTCGGAACGTCCTTGACACTGCGCATGCGCAGTAGGGGCGAAGTGTGGAGGGCCTTTCAGGACATGTTTTCTTTAGTTTTAGATGCAAATTTTGGGGATTGGGGGGCAAAATTTGTGTTTGGCCCTATATTTTAAGAGTTAGCACCAGCTATGTCTGGGTCATTGGTAAGTATAAAAAATATATAAATTACTATAAATTTTTTAACTTTTCAGTTTTTTTTCACGGGGTCATATGTGTTGTGCTGATGCATTTAGTTTGTTTTTGTTGTTACACTAGTGTATAAAGGTTTTTTATGTGCCAGACTGCCAGTTGCTTCTGTGTCTTAGGTTGTGCCATTTTTTGAATCTTGCCCACCTTTGGAAACCAAGCTGCATCACATTTGATTGTGTTTTTGTTTTTGTCAATAGTATTTAAGTTCATTATGCACCAGGTCCCCCTGTGTTAGGTTGTTCCATTTTCACAGGAAACAAATCTGCATCCCATGAGAACAGTTTTTTTACATTAGTATACAAGTTGTGACGTTCCAATTTTTTTTTTTTTTTTTTAGAATCTATTACAACTTGTATTCTATCGATGAATTACCCTGACAGCCACTGCATTTCCCATGTTAAAAGAACTATTTGACCTAGGTACATCCAGTGCAGGCATTTAATCTATTATGTCTTTGAGCGCTGTCAAACAAGATATAATAGAATAATTGCTGAGTTTATGAGTAGAATACAGGAAAATGACCAAATTCCTGTTAATTGAATACTCCTGTTAACCCTTTACCCAACGAATCGCCAGCATCCACCCGTGTAATATGCAACTTCAGCAGCTGAAAAAATATTATTTTTCAAACAATTTCAACAAAACCATATCATGTGAACCCTCTTTGGAACGAGCTCGTCGAACACGTTCCAAAGAGGGTCACATGATATGGTTTTGTTGAAATATTGTGAAAAAAATTAAAAAATGATATTTAAAATAATAAATTTTGAAATCGTCTGCGTTGGGTAAAGGGTTAATAGAATATTTTTTACTGGAAAAGTGGCTATTCAATTAACACAGATTCCTTGTACTTAATGGCACCTTTTGAGGTTCACTGCTGTTCAAACTGAGGTTGATGTCACTGGAACATTGGGGCAAATTGGGAAAAATGATGACATGGAGTGTCAAATCTGTAACTTGGGAATTATGAAGATGCTGAACATTTGATCTCAGAATGTGCAAAATATCAGTCTTACAGAATAAGCTTTACTGGGGGTACTGCATGTAGTATGGGAGAATGCAGTATATGTGATTGGCTAAATATAAGATTATGGGACAAATTGAGAATTTGGAACGTTTGAAAATTTGACTAACTAGAAACTGCTAATATCCAACATTATTTTATATATATATGTTAGCAAGATTCTTTTCAGCCACCAGCAGTACAAACTTCTGTGCAGTAATTTTTTTGCAGTTGATCAAAGTTGATAGAGGTAATATTTTATGTCAGCTCTGTTACCTCATTGCAATCTCTGAGCTCTGAGAGTGCATCTGGGGTAAAATTTGCTTCCAACTGAAGATAATTATCTGTGCCAGGAAGGAACACTCCCCAATGATAAACAATGTATCAGTGGTTTTGCCTCAATCTAGGTGTAACATGTACTGGATGGGAGAAAATAGTTGACATGAGGTTAGAAGCAGGGGAGGGGGGGGGGGCTTCATACCCCCCTGCCCCTAGCTCTGCCACTCCTTCATTGTATTGACCATAGTCCACAAAAGAAGAAAATGCAAAATATTATGAAGTTCTGCATATCAATTTTGTGGTTTGTTTTTGTTGAACATTAAAATTATTTTTACATATTGAAATACTGGGGGAAAAAAAACACAAAAATGCAAAATTTATTCATATAAAATCAAATAAATATATTAATTTCTGAACAAAAATTTGTAAAACCATTAACCCTTTACCCAATGAATCGCCCGCATCCGCCCGCGCAATATGCAAATTCAGCAATTGAAAAAATATTATTTTTCAAGCTCGTTCCAACGAGGGGTCACATGATATGGTTTTGTTGAAATTTTTTTTTAAATTTGAAAAAACTGATATTTAGAATAATAAATTTTGATATCGTCTGCGTTGGGTAAAGGGTTAAGGGCCAGTCAGTCATTTAATAAACTTTGCACTGTCTTCGATTTATTTCAACACACCTCTTAACCCTTTACCAAGCAAATTGCCGGTATCTACCCATATAATTTACAAAGTGGGGAGTTGAAAAAAAAACAATAAATGAGCTCGTTCCAAGGAGGGATCATAAGCTATCTTTTTGAAACGAAAATTGAAAACATAATAAAATCTGAACGGAGATTTTTGTACGTAGAGCTGCCCAATTTTGACCTTTACGTTGTGTAAAGGGTTAATGCTATAAATCATCAACGATATGGAAATTATTCAGCTACCCATAAGGGCAAGTGATTAATCGGTTAACCAAGGTTTATCCATGTGATTAATCGATCAAGAAAACCCTTTAACCCTTTACCTAACAAATCGCCAGCAGCTGAAAAAATTAAATTTTTCAAAATATTTCAACAAAACCATATCATGTGACCTCTCATTGGAACGAGCTCAATGAGGGGTCACATGATATGGTTTTGTTGAAATTTTTTTAAAAATTTAAAAAATTGGTATTTAAAATTATAAATTTTGATTTCGTCTGCATTGGGTAAAGGGTTAACCATTTCAGGTCTAAAGCATGCATTATGGTACATGAGAGGAAAAAAGAAGCATTCATGATACAATATGCATGTCACAATATCTCATTCATTTCAAGAAAAATTATTCTGTTGTTACAGGTATGAAGAAAGACTGAAAACAAGACAGATTAAATCCATGAAAAAGAATGATACTACAAAGCATTTAATTGGGAAAAACTGGATTTTTATGAAAGATGGCCTTGATGACTTCAGAGATGGTTTACCTCCCCCAGTTGAGGGGGACATTATGATAAAGGTATCTTAAACTTTTCATGTTTAGAATCATGTCTTGATTCACACTGTAAAGACGTCTATTGCAGACACCTGATGGAGCGATGGCAATTGCATATTCATGATAGGGAGGTGAGATCATTCAATGATAATGTTTTTTTTTATTTTAACATTAATAATTGGTTATTTAAATTGGAAAACATGTGATCAAACTAAAGTTTATGACAAAATAATAATCGTAAATTAAATTCCTAATCCCACTAGTCCGTGGGCCAGCTATAACCCCCCCTCCCCCCACCCCCCACCCCCACCCCCACCCCCACCCCCTGCACCCTCCGGGGGAATTTTGCCGGTGGTGTTTTTCTAATAGAGTTTTTATTCCTCTATTGAATGCTGGTTGTTTGCCATCTGGCAAATGCACCGTTCTCACTAGGTGGCGCTTTAAAGTAAGGTACCCTTTTTTGCTGAAATGCAAAAAATGTAGAATATTATCTTCACATGTAAGATGGATTAATACGCTAAAGTACTGTGTTAGATTTGATAATGTGGTCATTTGACATACTTATAGTCCCTGGAATGATTGCTTCTTATAGTTGTAGTCATTTGAATATGAATAAGGGGATGGAATGACCTAGATTGGCTCTATTTGAGTGGTTGGGGCACCTCTAGGGCAGGATAAAAAGTAAACAATTTTCAATAAAGGCATAGGCATATAGCTATCGATAGAACCTGCCCAATGAACTGGTTCTATTTGTATCCATATGTATATGCCTTTATTGAAAAATTATGAGAACATTTCTCACTAGGTGGCACTTTAAAGTACTGTTACCTTATTGGCTGAAAAGCGAAAAATGTAGAATATTACCTTTACATTTAAGATAGATAAATATGCTAAAGTACTGCGTCTGGAAGAACACGAAGCATCAAGGCAATGGAGAATTATCTTAGTATCTGCCTCCTCTTGAGAAGAGGACAATGCTACAACATCTGACGAAGATACGCTCAACCCATCGTGTGATGTTAAAAGTTTGCATTCTTCACCCACCCTATAATACAGACATCGACCAACTAGATGCAGAGCATAACAGTCTTTCTGCCACTCCTTCAGAATAAGTTTGAGTAAGTTTGTTTTATTGTCATCGTTGGATAGAAACCCTTTCCAATCACGGGGCAATCTTGTTGATGGTCCCTTTAGAAGAAGAGCTTTTGATGAACCACGACAAAGTCTTTCACAAGCTTTTATTGAAGACTGTACATATGTGTCAGTGACGAAGTCAACACGCTTATTTTGATGTAGTGGTAGGTATTTGAAGACTTTATTGGCTAAGTCGCCAAATGTTTGTGGCAAGCCTGTAAGTGATTGTAACAAAGCATTACCATCAATGATGTTGGATGCAAGGTCTTTCTTCACATCTACAACTGTTGTGTTCTCATTTTCAAATGCATGCATTAGTTTAGATTTGTCTGTTTTGTTTAAGAATCCATCTGATGTTGCTAATGCCCATGGTATGGGTGATATGAAAGCACACGCTCGAGGCACAAATTATTATTTTGTGATAGTATCACAAGTTGTCCAGATTGCGTTGTGCAGTGACACTGACCAATTTGTTCGCTGTAGATTTAAGTTTTTTCTTCTCGTGCGATATAGCAAAAGTTTTAAGGGATTGCCTGTGGATACGATCATGGAAAGACTCTGAGTTGTTCACTAAGCGTTCCTTAAAATTGTCGAATTTTGTTTTGCCGATAGTCTCACAGTTAAGGAGATCATGTTCTATTTCAGGTGTCGCTTCTGCACCAGAACATCAAAAGGGTTGATGAAATTGTTAAACGCACCAATGACATTCTGGACATCAGTTTCACTTTTTATGATCTCAGACTGTCTCATGTCTTTATGTGATGAGTCTTCCAAAACATTCATATCTGCCATATCAAGAGTAGCATCTACGTATTGTGCTCGTGTGTGTCTTGTTACACACCATCTATAATAAGCGGAAACATTTCGACTAAATCCAATTACACCACCCTGTGATTTGGTGTGTCGATTAATTGTCTGTTCTATAGTCAAATCAACTGGGTTTCTACCTGACTGGTACTCAGACCTACACACACTGAATCCGCCATTTTCCAACAATTGCATTGCACCCGGATGAGTTGATGGCAAATTTTTGAAAGAATACACTTTGCCTGTCTTCAATAAACTGAAATCAGTAAACATTTCTGAGCAGTAAGATCAGGAGTGTATATGAGCTAGTAAAACGATAGAGCATATTGTTTTTTAAAATCGGTACTTCTTGCTTAAAGGAACTTAGTAATAGAATTGGTGGTGTGCCTCAGGGTTCCCATCTACTCCTTCACTTATTGACAGGAAATAAATGTATCAGCCTATATATATTGGTCGTTCGGTTTCTAATGGATTAAATAAATTGGTTTAGCATTGCTGTAAATATAATATATACCTTCATATTAAACCAGTATGACTTATACGTGAAATAAACCAAAAATAAGAAAATTAATGAAATTCTTTGTATTTTGCTGTCGCCATTTTGGAATCCATTTTGTCGTTCATGTTGTTTTAAAACATATTGTATACTGATAAAAGTATGTATAATATATATTTTACCTTGCAAACATCAGTGTATGGTAGTTAAATGGCATTTGTTATAGTGCATTTGTTAAAAAAAATCCATAAAAATATAATTATTTGACATTTATGGCAGCCATATTGGTGGCCATCTTGAATATTTTAGGCGGCAATTGCTTTCATATATTCAGTTGGTGTATCAACTAACATACACAATTGGAAATAAACTGTATTGTGGGGTTATATATTTAATAAAAGGTGTTAGAAGACATAACATAATTTCACAAAAAAATAAAAGTTTGGCAGCCATCTTGAATTTCAAAGTGCCACCTGCCGAAAACGGTGCAATTTAAAAAAGGCAAACAACCTGTTTCTGAACTGTTATATCTTACGGTTATCAAAAATCACCACCTTCAAAATTCCCCCGGGGGGGTGCAGGGTTTACCCTATCTGGCCCATGGACTACACATGTTATGCCAGTCAGACCAGGTGATTTTGGGGGGAGTCACTCGATTCAGACGTTTCACATTGCATACACATATGAATAGAGTGACGTGCAGTTTATATCTTAACCCTTTACCTAACATGAAAAGCAGACGACACTTGCAAAAAAATTCTTGAATAACTAATTTTTGTCTCAAAAACATCGGTTATGTTCCAACAAGGGGTCATAACCTATGTTTTTGAGACAAAAAATGAAAAAAAATCATGAAAATTAATTGCCGATTTTTTAGAATAGCACTGGCCGGTTTTTGGCTGTTACGTTGAGTAAAGGGTTAACAAAATTTCTGCCAAAATAAATAGCAACAACTAACATGCAATCTCTCCAAAGCAATTCTGTTAAATTGTAAACTAAAACAGCATGTCTTATATAATTTAGTGAAAACAGAAAAGGCAGAAAAGACTCACAACACCTTTTCTTCTGTTTCCATGCACTACACCAACACACCATGCCATCTACATCCACATCTCTGGCATGAAAAATGAGACAATTTAGAATTCACACATGGCCTGAGCCTTGGAAAGACTGAAAAATGTCAAAAGACAAACATTTTGCCAAACAGAACTGACCAGGGGCCAAAAGTGGAAGGTGTACAGTTCTGGTGTCCATATTTAGCATAGACTTAAATCCTGTTTTGTTCATCTGCTAAAAGGAAGTAATCAATTTTTAATTTTATAGTAATGCATATATATATGCGAATGGTGAGAGGTAACTAAATTTTATATTATACTTGACTGGGAGGGTCATAATTTGTGTCAGTGTGGAAGGTATAAAAAGAAACAAATTTTACTGGAAAAATTGAATTTCCTTCCCATGCTGAATAAACAATGGGAGTTGTGTGCACACACATATATATGGTATAATAAATATGATGAGACATGTCATCAGAGTTAGCCCTTTACCTAACAAATTGGCCACATCCGCCCACGTAATATGCAGATTCAGCTGCTGAAAAAATATTATTTTTCTAAAATATTTTAACGAAACCATATCATGTGACTCCTCTTTGGAATGAGCTCATTGAGCTCACCAATGAGGAGTCGCATGATATGGTTTGGTTGAAATTTTTTGAAAAATGTTTAAAAATATTTAAAATAATAAATTTTGATGTCTGCATTTGGGTAAAGGGTTAAATGGGTTTTTATATATACAACTAACACAAAAGTTCTGTACTAGTACTGTGAAATGTTCAGCAAAATCAATATTAGAAAGGCACTGAATTAGATATATATTCCTTTACCTAATGTAATGGCCAAAACCGACCAGCACCAACCGGTATTCACGAAAATCATTATTCAGTTTTCATTATTTTTTCATTTCTTGTCTCAAAAACATAGCTCATAACCCCTCATTGGAATGAGCTCTTTGAGCTTATTCCAATGAGGCATCATAAGCTATATTTTTGACGCCAAAAAAAAAATAGTTATTCAAAAATTTTGTTTGCAAGTGTCGTCTGCCTTTCTTGTAAGGTAAAGGGTTAAACATTTCAAAACATCACTCAAATAATGCAGAACATATCCACACATTTACATATGTTATTCTATCCCCAATACAATGTCAATTCTGGAAAACTAATCTATTTTGTAAAGAGGAGTTCTCTTATATGAAACCATCGCCAGGGAAACGAGCATGGAAGTAACAATATTTACACACCAGTTCCTTTGTCTTCTCCATTTTGATAAGAGTCGTGAAATACCCGATAGAACAATAGACTAGGTGTTCAAGTGACATCACTTGAACACCTGTACTCACTTATCATACCTGGGTCATGCATTCTGTGAATTGGCGTGTAAGTAAGTTAATAACCTCGCTGTCTGTATTCATGAATTTGAACAACAAAATAAGTGTCAGAACCTATGCGAGACCTCTCCACATAATTGGAGACTCAATTTTAATTTGGAGCAATATGAGGAATATTCTTCAAAAATCTTCTTCAAAACCACCAGTCAGAATCTTTAGATATTTGGTGTACATCATCCTTATGAGGGCCAGATTAAGTTTGTTGGAATTAACTCCATGGGTCTATATTTGGGCTTCTTCTGTGAACCCGAATTTTAACTTAGTGCAATATGAGGAATATTCTTTAAGAATCTTCTCTTTCTGATATTTAGGCTTAATGCAATACAAGGAATATTCTTAAAAAAAAAAATCTTCTTCAAATTCACCTGTCAGAATTTTCTGATACTTGATATACAGCATACTTATGGATGGTAGAATTAGTTTCATTCAAATCAAGTCTTTGGAGCACCTTTTGGGTCCAATCTTAGTGTAATATGAGGAATATTCAACTTTTTCACATCCACCAGTCAGAATCATTAAAGATTTGGCGTACATCATTTTTAGGGTGACAGATTAAGATTTGGTCAAATCAAATCTCTGGAACCATACTTGAACTTCTTATGCGAGCCCGAATTTTAACTTATTGCAGTATGAGGAACATTCTCTTTAAAAATTTTCTTATTCATATCCAGTCAGAATCGTATGATATTTGGTATTCAGCATCTTTTGGGGTCGGGTAGATTCAAATGTGTTTAAATCAAGTGCCTGAGTACATGTTTGGGCTCTATAGTGTTAATTAGATTCACGCTTGTTTAAATCAAGTGCCTGGCTTCATGTTTGGGCCCTGTAGTGCTAATTGGTCATAGATGCTGGATATCACCATAAATCCCTGTTTAAACAACTTTTCTCCGGTGAGCGATTAAGGCCTCATGTTGTGAATAGAGCTGGACAGTTCTGGCCTTTACATTAGGTAAAGCACTAACAGGTAGAGTGCTGGGAACCCATATTTGGGGTTTCTTCTCAAGTGCAGGTACGGCAACATAAAAGTTTCATATTCTGTAGATGTGCTTCGTATTATCTTTGAAGGGAAATTACTTGGTCTGTATGGATTTGCCTTGTCACAATTTATGGGGGAGTGCCCAAAGCCACTCTCTCATAAATTGTTCCAAGTTAAAGACGTGAATAATTTTCGACAACCAAAAATAATTTAGTACTCTAACAGTTAATGAATGGTTAACTCTTTGCTTAACGTAATGGCCAAAACCGACCAGCGCTATTCTAAAAAGTTGGCAATTAATTTTCATTATTTTTTTCATTTTTTGTCTCAAAAACATAGGTTATGACCCCTCATTGGAACGAGCTCGTTCCAATGAGGGGTCATAACCTATGTTTTTGAGACAAAAAATAAAAAAAATTTGTTATTCAAAAAATTTTTTTGCAAGTCTCGTCTGCTTTTCATGTTAGGTAAAGGGTTATTGAATCCATTTGATATTTTTTAGGGCAATAAAGGTCCAGGGCCAAACATTAAGGGCAGCAGTGACAGTGCTTCTCCAGTAAAACAGCCAGCAGTAAGAAACAGATTCAATAAGTATCAAATATGCTACTCTCGATCAACACCATTGCAGCAACAAAGAAGAGATCACATAGAGGAAATCGAGTATGGCTTGACACAACATCCTTTGGCTCTCTATCCACACTTAGAGGAAGGAGTACCACCAGAGGTGAAATTATAATATAATTATCTATCATTTTCACTCCCAAAATTTATCAAGTACTTTGTTGGAAAGTTTAAGTTGTCCTGAGTGACCAGTTGACCCAACAGAACGATGAATCTAATGGCATGCTTTATTTTTGAGGTCCACTATTGCTTTTGTGCTGATATGATACACCTTATTTGCTAACTGAGGTACACTTTTTCTTACATTATTAACCCTTTACCTAACATAGTGGCCAAAAACAGCCAGAAAATTAACTGGAATAAGCCTACCACAGCTTAAAATATGTCGGAAGTTTCTCAATAAAACCATACAATTATGGGATATCATTAGAACCAGCTCGTTGAGCTGGTTCTAATGATATCCATATTGGTATGGTTTTATCTAAAAATTGTGAAATTTGTTTTTGAAAAATGTGAAATTTAATTTATTTTTAAAAAATACTTTGTTAACTAAAGGGTTAATTACAGCAGGTGTTATCTAATAATGTCTTTGCCACACCTGCAGCCTACCTCAGCATGGACCTAAGGTGTACATGTAGCATAGAAATTATTAGATATATCCCATTGTTGATATTTTTGGAGCATTAGAAAAGGCAAGTCTGCAGTGACACATAGTATTACAGAGACAAATATGGGCATGGCGATGTTGGTGCCTCTAGTCAGATGTAATATTTTGTTCCCATTCAATAATTTGGGTTTATTTCTGGCAAGGCGAATGTTGAAATGGTCTGCCCAAAAAAGACAAATTTACCTAAAAAATTAAAATTACTATTTAACCCATTCATTGTGAGGTTTTGGGCAAAAAAAAAGTTTTTGAGAAGGGTATTTTGAAGCGGAATTTTATTCCCCCCCCCTCCCCCCCCCCCAAAAAAACAACCCGCAAAAAACAATGAATTTGAGATATTTCATTTATCATAATCCAGCTTGAAAAAAACTCAATGCAATCACACATTCTTGTAACAAAAAATAAAGGAATTGACATCATGTAACATATAATATAACAATTTTTTAACATTTTTTCTATTTTTTCCATTTGCATGTTATTTATGCTTTATAAAGTTGTGAGGAAAATTTTCAGTTCATCAACGAGAGGGTATGGGAAGGCCTGGTATTGAACTTCGAATTTGCCTCTCAATTTTATGAAGCGTAAATAACTTGCCGATAGAAATTATGACAAGAAATATACAAGGAGGCTAATTTTACCAGAAATGATAAATTTTGGGGCTTGTATTTGAACTGCACGGTATTCAAATTTTAATACCAGAATCGGTATTGAAAAAATACGGAAATATACCAGTATATCGTGGACTAGTTCAGAATCTAAATGAAGTTATCAGTACCTGTGACTGATTAAAAAAAATACAGTTTTTGATTGTGGAACACTTGTTACTTTCTGCGTTATGGCTATTTCATGACAGCAATACATGTATAAAATCAGGTTTATCCAGCCAGTGTATAAGTCGCACTTTTTCTCTAAAAAAATGATACCCAAATTAAGGTTTCATCTTATACATCAGTAGGATAGGCTATCCATTTTTGGGGTGAAAAACTTGGTCGATATTCTGGGCAGCTGAGTTCATACACAGGTATATTTTGGGCGATTAACAATAGAATAAAATTTACTGTACTCGCTATCTTATGTTCAGCTGAAACCAATATCTTTAATAAAGTATTTTTTTTTTACAAATATGCACGGCATTATTTTATTTCGATTTAAAAATCACATCTCAGAGACAGCTCTGACATGAGGAAAAACAATTAAGTGTCATGATTTTTTTGTTAAAAAAAAAATAGCCCACAATGCACCACTGTAGTGTTTATTTTTTCTTTCTTCATGAATATTACTTAATACAGCTGTTTATGGAGTGTGTGCACTTCACGCCCTGCATTTTTCTCTGCATTGTTTGGTTCTTCTTATGACCTATTTTATTTTAAGTGTTGGTGGATATGGCCAGTCATATGTTTGTGTTAGTAATTAATGTTCACGCAAACGACCATTATTAATGTCTGAATGGATTATTATTGTGCAGGCTTCCCATTCCCTTTGTTTCTGTTTCTGTTTCTGCCTCATACCCTCAAAACTGCACCTGTGATGCATGATTAGCACAGTTCTTAAAGAGTGAAGATATAAATACTAGGTTTAGGCCACACAAAGTAGATCTTCTGTTTCTCAGGCCATTATTTGTAAAACTGCATGTGGGCGAGCGTTTTTTTATTTTTATTTTTTATTTCTGTAATTATTTCTTTGCCATCAAAAGGTGATGCTCTTGGTTTGTTTTAGGCCTCACAAAAATCTACGGAATAGCATGGGTGGTGGTGTATTTCGTCCCATGAGTGCAAGAAGGCTTTGCAATGCAAAAGCATTGCAAAGCCTTCTTGCACTCAATGGACAAATTTATCAATTTTTTTAACTTGGGTAAAATATCAGACATAAACCATTTAATTTTTATTTTTTTTAAGTTTACATCGGTTATAAAAAGAGGGCATGTGGTAGCCAAAAGGATCATGCAGGAGGCCTGGGAAACAGATTTTTAATTTGTTTAGGCCTTATTTGAATCCATTATTAATTTCTATTAATAACATCTCTAAAAAAATATTGGAAGTTACAAAAAAAACAGTTAAGTTTTAGATTGCTGGTTGTCGTTATTTTAAAACTGGGATGAAAAGTGACATGGACGTCCAACCCACATCTTCATTGCCATTGAACAGCTTATTGCTATTTATAAGCTCAAAGTTCACAATGACAGTGTTGATGGAAATGTTGATCAACTTTGCTTCAGGCTTTATCTGTTTTTGAGAGGAATAGAATAAATAAAAGACACTCTCTATAATGATTTTGTGAGTAAATTTATTATCCACATGGGAAAACATGAGATTACATACACAAATGTGTCAAAGTGTTCATTCCATGAATTCAATGCGCTGCCGAAATATTTAACTTTCAGTTTCAAATTGCTGGTACGGGTATACTTATTGTAACTTATGCAGCTCAGGTACGTTGCAAACTGTTGTTTTCATTGGTCAAATGAAGATTGATTGACATGGACTTAATAACAAGAGTGGTCAGTCTGGGAGGAGTTTCACGGAAGTATTCATCTGTTTTCTATGATTGACATTTGGTGAATGACAGACATGATAGAATAGAGTAACTTTTTCCCCCACTAATATATTATTCAAGTTCGATAATTTGATACAGTGCCATTTCTTATGATATACCGGTACATTTAAAACAACATCGGTATTCATCCGGTATCATTCTCAGTACCAGTAATTACCAGTTTTCTGGTATACTGTGCAACTCTAGCTTTATCAGAATTTATATAAAAGTCCCTTTTTTCGAACATGTTTTTTTCAGCTTTGTTGGCAATATCCTTTTTTATAGGCCCGTCATTTTTTGACAGACATATTATGTTATGGCGTTGTCTGTCTGTCCGTAAACAATTTTTGTGTCGCCTACTCCTCCAAAGGTTTACATGCTATGTTGTTCAAACTTTACAAACATGTTGATCAGTAACTGAGGTTGTGCATGTGACAAGAGCAGGTTACTCTGTTTAGTATTTCCAAATTTATGCTCCCTTTTAGTACTTAAAACATTACAGTATTGTGTTGCCTACTTCTTCAACATTTTACATGCTATTTTGTTCAAGCTTTGCACACATGTGATCACCAATTGCTGTTGTGCATGTGACAAGAGCAGGTAACTCCATTTTTTATTTCCAGTGTTATGCCCCTTTTAGTACTTAAACATTACAGTATTGTATCGCCTACTCCTTCAACATTTTACATGCTTTCTTGCTCAAACTTTGCACACATGTTGATCACCAATTGCCGCTGTGCAGGCCTGGCATTTTCAAGAGAGCGATTTATTCGCTCGCCTACTGCTTGCCTTAAAAAAAGCCTTAGAAAATAATGATTACCACAACAGCCTGTTCCTAAAACCCACAGGTTTTCAGATCTCGGCTATGTTAGTAGTCTCTGCAAGATGGCCACATTGTTCCTCCCACAACTCCGGGCCTCCAAGGCCCGGAGGTGTGGGAGGGGCAGTGTAGCTGTCTCACAGAGACTACCTTGTTATCAGCACCAAATAAAATGTACAAACCCCACTAGGCAGAATTCATTAATAGTACAACTTCATTTTGCCACTTTTAGCTTTTGTAGGCTTGAGGAGAGCTAATCACCCCCTAGGCTATGTGAGGAGAGCGATTTTTAGCCCTCCTGCATTTTTAAGAATGCCAGGCCTGGTTGTGCATGTGATAAGAGCAGGTAACTCTGTTTTGTATTTCCAGAGGTATATCCCCCTTTTAGTACTTAAAACATTACAGTATTGTGTCACCAACTCCTTCAACATTTTACATGCTATATTGTTCAAACTTTGCACACATGTTGATCACCAATTGCCGTTGTGCATGTAACAAGAGCAGGTAACTCTGTTGTGCATTTCCAGAGTTATATCCCCCTTTTAGTACTTAAAACATTACAGTATTGTGTCGCCTACTCCTTCAACATTTTACATGCTATATTATTCAAACTTTGCACACATGTTGATCACCAATTGTCATTGTGCATGTGACACAAGCAGGTAACTCCATTTTGTATTTCCAGTGTTATGCACCCTTTTAGTACTTGAAACATCACAGTATTGTGTCGCCTACTCCTTCAACATTTTACATGCTACATTGTTCAAACTTTGCACACATGTTGATTGATCACCAATTGCCATTGTTCATGTGACAAGTGCACGTAACTCTGTTTTGCATTTCCAGAGTTATGCCCCTTTTAGTACTTAAAACGTTACAGCATTGCATCGGCTACTCCTTCAACATTTTACATGCTATATTGTTCAAACTTTGCACACATGGTGATCATCAATTGCCGTTGTGCATGTGACAAGAGCAGGTAACTTCATTTTGTATTTCCAGAGTTATGCCTCTTTCAGTACTTAAAACATTACAGTATTGTGTCACCTACTCCTTCAACATTTTACATGCTATATTGTTCAAACTTTGCACACATGTTGATCACCAATTGTTGTTGTGCATGTGACAAGAGCAGGTAACTCTGTTTTGTATTTCCAGAGTTATATACCCCTTTTAGTACTTAAAACATTACAGTATTGTGTCACCAACTCCTTCAACATTTTACATGCTATATTATTCAAACTTTGCACACATGTTGATCACCAATTGTCATTGTGCATGTGACAAGAGCAGGTAACTCCATTTTGTATTTCCAGAGTTATGCACCCTTTTAGTACTTGAAACATCACAGTATTGTGTCGCCCACTCCTTCAACATTTTACATGCTACATTGTTCAAACTTTACACACATGTTGATTGAACACAAATTTCCATTGTTCATGTGACAAGTGCAGGTAACTCTGTTTAGTATTTCCAGTTATGCCCCCTTTTAGTACTTAAAATATTACAGAATTGCATCGCCTACTCCTTCAACATTTTTCATGCTATATTGTTCAGACTTTGCACACATGGTGATCACCAAATGCATTGTGCATGTGACAGGAGCAGGTAACTCCATTTTGTATTTCCAGAGTTATGCCCCTTTTAGTACTTAAACCATTACAGTATTGTGTCGCCTTCTCCTCCAACATTTCAAACTTTGCACACATGTTGATCACCAATTGCCGTTATGCACGTGACAAGAGCAGGTAACTCTGTTTTGTATTTCTAGAGATATGCCACTTTTGGTATTAAAAACATTACAGTATTGTGTCGCCTACTCCTTCAATATTTTACATGCTATATTGTTCAAACTTTGCACACATGGTGATCACCAATTGCCGGTGTGCATGTGACAAGAGTAGGTAACTCCATTTAGCATTTCCCGAGTTATGCCCCTTTTAGTACTTAAAACTTTACAGTATTGTGTCACCTTCTCCTTCAACATTTTACATGCTATATTGTTCAAGCTTTGCACACATGTTGATCACCAATTGCCATTTTGTATGTTACAAGAGCAGGTAAGTCTGTTTTGTATTTCCAGAGTTATGCCCCCTTTCAGTACTTGAAACATTACACTATTGTGTCGCCTACTCCTTCAACATTTTACTTGCTTTATTATTCAAACTTTGCACCCATGTTGATCAATTGTCAGTGTGCATGTGACAGGAGCAGATAACTCCATTTTATTTTTAAATGACGAGAATCCTCGCCATTTATAGCTGTTATCATCCTCAAAATGTCCTTTAGAAGCAACCGTGTTTTTAGTACAACAACAACCAAATGTACAGATTGTTACCATCTACAAACCTCCAAAAACTACTGTCAAGTCACTTTCTCAGGCCCTTCATCATATTCATCACAAATACTTACAGAACTCTAAAGCTGTTATTCTTGGTGATTTCAATATTGTTTGGACAACATCATCACCACAAAATGCAGAACTGAAAAAATTATAAACTGACAAACTGAAATACACTCAACTAATTCAAAAGTCAACAAATGATTGGAATTCCACTATAGACTTGATATTCTGTAACTTTTGTGTTAAGGATTGTGGTGAATGTGAAATCTATTATTCAGATCACAAAAGGACATGGACCAGCTGGTAACCAGGTATTTCTGATTGATATATTTACATGTTATCCATAATTTTCTACTATACCCACTATTCATTTTTTCAAAATTCTTGTGTATACACCTAAAAATTGTTTGCATTTCCACTCTGCTTTCTAAAATTTCACAAAAACAATATGAAATGTGTGCACACAAGCATACAATTTGAAACCATTTACCCCAGACAGGCAGGGGAATGGGCAATGAATGGAGGGGGGGACAGACATAGTCGAGTCAACAAAAATTTCAAGAGAAACTTGTGCATGTTTCAATTTTGACGGGCGTATGTTGCCCCATTTGGTGGTGCTCTTGTTTTTTAAATTCGGTCTTTTGTGTGACAAGTGAGTCAATTTTTATACTGTACCAATGACCCAGACATAGCTGGTGCCAACTCTTAAAAATGTAGGGCCAAACACAAATTTTGCCCCCCAATCCCCAAAATTTGCATCTAAAACCAAAGAAAACATGTCCTGAATGGCCCTCCATACTTCGCCTCTACTGCGCATGCGCAGTGTCAAGGACGTCCCGAAATTGGCACCATTAATCATTCTTTGTTTGGCCCTTCATCAGTTAACATCTGACTGATCTTTGTGCTTGTAAATCTCAGTTTAAATGATGCCAGACACATAAATATTAGAGAAATGATGATTCTAAGGAGGATATAGAAGGAGGAGAGGAAAAATGAGTGACAGAAAATAATCAGGGCTGTAACTTAAAATTTTTTAATGAAATTATGTTAAGTTACCTATTTTCGAGGCAAGAGCCTGTTGTGGTCATTCTTGTTATCAAGTTACACTGCTTGTTCAGTGTTTTCCTCTCTCCCTTTCCTTTAAGTCCCCCCTTGCTATTCTCCCATGCTTTTGGCATATTTTCTGTAATATTATTACTAAAATTTCTTGGGAGTTTTAGCTGGATAACAGAATGAATTCTGTTCTTTTCCCCATGTTTACGTCTTCACCTATGGGTGGTTAGGTGTAGTGTTCTGCATCTACCATCTGATGTTTTGCAGTTTCTTCCCTGGAAGTCTCTGTTTTGCATCAGATAGTGTATTATTGGTAACTGATTTCAGGCCAGGGTTATCAGTGCCTGGAGTCTTGTTTCTGGTGTTTTTACACTTCTTGTTTACATTGACAACAGCCCTCTGTTTGAGGGGGTTTTCTTGAAAATAATATCTTGATGTTAGTTTAATCATTACTAGATACATTATTATTGTTTGTAAGTGTTGCATTGATTTTTTTAAATATTTTTAAAATTTTTGTCCACACTTAGGCTTGGGATCCATTGGGGCTCAACGTTACTTTTCAGAAACTTGGGCTTTTCTGAAAAAATATTTTTTCAAAATTTTTTTTTGATTTCAATTATTTTTTCTATGTTAATGGACCATGTTATTATGTATTTTGATTGTCAGGGGTTGGTGCGAGTACTAGGACTTTGTTTTCTTTTCACAATGAAGGGATATTGTTCAATTGTAATAAGAGGAAATCTTCCTCTGACTTTCATAATCATTGTAGAAATGTAGTCAGTGTACTCGCACTAACTCCTGTTCAGTATGTGTTAATTTCGATGACAACATGGGAAGCGTGTGTCATGGTTTGTTAGTGGGGAAATGGCCATTGCGGTCCTTTCCACGCAGGGTCACTCTAGTTTATCAATCTCTATTTCAGACGATCAAGAACAGGGTGATGTATCCGTGATGTCTTCCAAAAGTGTGCCTCCGTCGTCACATTTAATGAAGAGCTAGCGGAAAAGTGCTCATGAAAATACGTCAATTGCCTAAGCGGTCCCTAGTAGGATCGACGGCCTTTGACATCTGCTAGCTCGCCCGGTGTAGCGTCCATTCATCGAATGGTTCGGCAGCCGGGTTCGTCCGTTGCGGTCCAGAAGGAGTTTTGGGTGATGCGAGCACTATAAATCAACCAAATGCACACCCAGTGACGGCGGATTAGAGGAGAGAACGGAGGAAGCCTTTTAGTCCGGTTCCTAGCTCGTCCAGGTCCATCCGGACTGCGAGCGAGAGAGGCCCCTCTCTCGTACAACAACATCTGGCCCCAGATGTTGTGGTACAAAATGTTTCGCATTCGGAGCATACATCCGCCGCTCGGGACGCTCCGTTAGATAGACAGTCCGGAGAGACTGTCAATAAGGCTTCCTCATCCTCATGGTAGCGCACACGACCGCTCTTGGCTACGTGACCTCAGATATCCAGTCAACTTATCCAATCAGAGAATCCTCGGCGACCAGGTCACGCCATCTGATAGCCAGGGACACGGGGCCTGGAGACTCCGAAAGTTCGCATTAGAAAGTATGCGGGAGTCAACGTGCACGGAGCTTCCAGCGGCAAAGCATCGTAAGACCGCTACTGCACAGGCCTCGGTGACGGATGTGCTATCCCAAATAGCACAACTTATCGCAGCATCCCAGCAATGACAGAATCTCTGTCACATCATGTAATATCCGACGACGCTGGGTCGGGATGCTCTGCGGAAGCATCAGGTACAGACGTCTGAAAATTTCCTATGGTCCGACGGGATGCCGAAAGGGATTCGGAGGATTTCGAGCTTTCCCTTTCGGAACAACATAAGCTGCTGTATATGTCATCCGACTTCATCTTCTAGAGGTTCTTTCGTCGGAGCAGAATGCTGCGATGCCAGATAAGAAACTGATAGCGTCGGTGGACACAGAAATTTTTGGTTCAGTTCAGGGACATCGTCCCTCAGTTCCGACACAATCCAATAATGTCTCAGAAACTTTCGAATTATTGAACGACGCTATATATATTATTTATATGCTTGCTTTTAACAAGCATGTCTGGTTTCTTGTTCGCAAAGTTACTGAGATGTCTTTCAAAAGTGTGCCTCTGTCGTCATAGTTAATGAAGAGCTAGCGGCAATAAGTGCTCATGGAATATGTCAATCGCCTAAGAGGTCCCTAGTAGGATCGACGGAGTTGACATTCGCTAGCTCACCCGGTGTAGCGTCCATTCATCGAATGGTTCGGCAGTCGGGTTCGTCCGTTGCGGTCTAGGAAGGAGATTTGGGTGATGCGAGCACTATAATAGACTTTAGTACGCACCCAGTGACGACGGATTAGAGGAGAGATCGGAGGAAGCCTGTTAGTCCGGTTCCTAGCTCGTCCAGGTCTGTCCGGGCTGCGAGCGAGAGAGGTCCCTCTCTTGTACAACAACATATGGGACCGGATGTTGTGGTACAGACATTTCGCATTCAGAGTATATGTCCGCCGCTCGGGACGCTCCGTTATATAGACAGTCCGAGAGACTGTCGATAATGCTTCCTCATCCTCACAGCAGCGCACACGACCGCACATTGGCTATGTGACCTCGAGTATCCGGCCAGCTTCGTCATTCGGTGATTCCACGGCGAACAGGTCATGCCATCCGGTAGCCAAGGGACACGAGGCCTGTACACTCCGGTCGCTCGCATAATAGAAGTATGCACGGGATAACGAACACGGAGCTTCCAGCGGCAAAGCATCGTAAGACCGCTTCTCCACAGGCCTCAGTGACGGATGTGCTATCCAAAATAGCACAGCTTATCGCAGCATCCCAGCAAACGACAGATTCTCGGTCGGATCAGGAATAATCCGACGGCGCTAGGTCGGTGCGCTCCGCTGTTGCATCAGGTACGGACGACCGAACACTTCATAGGGTCCGACAGGATGGCGAAAGGGATTCGGACGATTTCGAGCTTTCCCTTTCGGAACAACAGAAGCTGCCATACATTTCTTCCGGCATTATCTTCCAGAGGTTGTTCCATCGGACTACATTGCTGCGATGCTGGATAAGAGACTAATAGCGTCATTGGACACGGAGTTTTGGATCGGTTCAGGGACATTGTCCCTGAGTTGCCGACACAGTCCAATAATGTCATTGGAACATTCGAATTATTGAACGACGCTATATATAAGCTTGCTACCAAACATGCTAGTCTAGTTTCTTGTCCGCAATGTTCTATTCTGCCTTTCATCAATTCTAGGAAAATAAATTTATATTGGCAGAACAGAGCATACCGAGAGTTCCTATGCGTCTAGACGGCGAGGCTGAAGACTGGGAATTATCTTTTTCGCTGTCTATGTCAATTCCAACCACGACGTTGGAAACGACAATGATGTCTAACAGACTTAACTTAGACGCTTTATCATACGTAGACCACCTTACTGAGGCGTTATCATTACGTCTTCAAGAGAAAGAATTCCAGGATATGATCCTCAATGAGATTTCTTTCAAGGGCAGTAGTTTTTTCACTTATAACTCCGCCCTTCAGTGGCTACCTGGAGTTGGTTAGACATGACGCAGCCCTAGCTACATCCACGCGCGTGGATAGTAAGGTGAAGAACTCTCTCAGAGTCGCTTCGGTCTCGGAGAAGCTTCTCTTCGACGGCAACTTTTCAGCAATCCATGAATTGCTCGATTTACACGTTCTCTTGTCTATCTAGTTTAGTAAGAGATTCAGACTGGGGCAAACATTCTCAGAGAGTGCCACTGCAGTTGCCGGATCCAAGTTTTATAATTATGACGGTTGCCAGTCAAACAGGTTGGGATGCAATATTGATCCCAACGGATTCAAAGTGCCAGGGTCTTTGGGTTCCGCAGTCTCTAAGCAAGCACTTATCTTCCACGGAATAATGTTTTTTAGGCTTGCTTTATGTCATTGGATGAACATTATTCAGAAACGCATGTCCAAATCCTGTCCGATAATACGACAGTAGTGGCGTATCTCCGGAACCAGGGAGGCACTCATTCGTTTCCGTTATTCAATTTAATGGAAAGAATCCTTCTGTTTGTTATAGTACACCAAGTTCTGCTTCGGTCAGTCATATTCCGGGTCGTCTGATTGTATTACCGGACTCCCTTTCACTTATGGGTCGCTTGTTGCCATCAGAATGGACTCTCAACAAACAAGTATTCAATCAGATTTGCTATCAATGGGAGCGCCCAATGATAATTTATTTACGACGCAACTTGCTAATCAATTGCAGATGTATGTATTTACATGTCCGGATCTCTGAGCTTATGTTGTTAACGCTCTATTGATCTAATAGGACGGAATGATAGGATATGCGTATCCTCCTGCGCTGTTGTTTCAGCAAGTATTGCTAAGATAAACAACCACAATACATTTCTGTTGATAGCATCTCTGTCTTCACAGAGACTGTGGGTAAATTTACTCTGAGGTCTACTGTGGGACTTAACGCGAAAACTTCCTCCATGAGAGGATCTTTTTTCGCTGGGAAAAATCGTGTCATCTTCATCACAACCCGCAAGGTCTCAACCTTCACGTATTCCATTGTGTGGTCCTTATGGCATTGTAAGCATTGTACTGGACGAGCTTTGGACGCGATTTCTTACAGTAGGAGAACGTCTTCTTCGCTATTCTATGCGGCTAAAGTGGAGGCTCTTCCGTCGTTGGTGTAGGGATCACTATGTTGTTATTGTTGATCCCTCCATACTAGTCATTGCAACTTTCTAGTATACTTGTTTGACAAGATCTACTGCAGCCTGTTACTATTAGGGTTATAGGTTTATGTTATCTCATACCTATGCACTCTATGATAGTTTACAATTGAGTCTTATGTCTCTTTATCTAAGTCAGTCAGTAACTTTTCGATAAATAGACTTAGAATCATTAGATTAAATTTCTATACGGAATTTAACTTCGGTTCTTATTTAGCTAAGTAATCATTTGAGCCTCTGGAAACAGTAGTTTTCAAATTCTGACCTTTTAGACAGTAATTCTGTTGGCTTCTCTTTTACTGAAGAGTCAGTGAGCTTCGTGCACTATCGGTGGATGATTCTCACTTTCGTAGTTTCGGAATCACTACTTCCTTTACTATTTAGGTTGGATTTTTGCATAAGAGTCAGGCTCCTATTAAATATCCGGAACCTATTGTTATTAAGGTCTTTCCGTCTTCGTACGGGCATAGGCCTTTACTCTGTCCGGTTAGAGTTTATGTATTTATAAACAGATATCTGTTTATTGCTACGGGCGTAAGCTTCTTCTGTCTTTGATGCCTAATAGAAGGACGTTACGCTCCATTCTATTGCTAATGGATTCAATTAACTATCGATACTGCTTATGGTATATCATTGACTCAGCAGTTGTGCTTGAGATGTCGGCTCATGAAGTAAGAGTTCTTCTGCATCTTGTGCTTACATTAATAGTGTCGCTATTATAGATTTTTGAAGGCTGCTCATTGCGCTCAGCCATCCACATTCATGAATTTTTATCTCAGAACTATCGAGTCCATTTCTGGAGGCCTCTATTGTTAGGTCTATTATCTACTGCTCAGAATGTCATTCACTTAACAGTTGCTACTATAGCTAGGTAGGCTGTCTGTTTCGGCAGTGACTCCGTTCTGCTGCCCTCTTCGCTCTGGGCTATTTGACCCAGGGCAAGAAAAAGGGGGGGGGGGGGGGAGGGTGTTCCCTTGGGTCACCTGTTTTACTATGAAAACAAGGGGATACCTCCTCCGGAGTTAGTAATTCTGAGCTGTTATTGGGATGGTTTTTCAGTGAGAAGTTTATGTTCTAAAAATTCATTCAGGTCTTAGTTTTTAAAGTATAGCTTTTGAATATAGCATGTGTCAAACGGACGTTATTATACAATCCTCAGACACTTTTAAGGAGTATAAAGAGCCTCTATTCTCTAGACTTACTTTATTTATTGGCTTACTTTAAAAATTATTAGTATAAGGATTATACTAGATATTAATAGAGTACATGGATGTATGATGCTCAATTTTGGAAGGTGTTGTATCTTTCTAATTTATCATAAATATGAAAGATACATGTAAGGCCTAATACTTCTTTTTCCCTAGAGGGAGGGGATGACTCTATTTTATATATTGAGCGTATTCCAACTTGCTCTATGTCCTTGGCCCTCCAGCCTTTTTACTATTCAGCTATGTCTGGGTCATTGGTACAGTATAAAAATCTTAAAAAATTTATAGTAATTTATATATTTTTTATACTTACCAATGACCCAGACGGGGATGGCCCTCCCAGGAGTTGGGAACTCATACCTCCCCGCTGAGTACATAGGGCTGCATGTGCAGTAGAGGTGAAGTGTGGAGGGCCATTCAGGACATGTTTTCTTTGGTTTTAGATGCAAATTTTGGGGATTGGGGGGGGCAAAATTTGTGTTTGGCCCTATATTTTAAGAGTTAGCACCAGCTATGTCTGGGTCATTGGTAAGTATAAAAAATATATAAATTACTATAAATTTTTTAACATTTATTAAAAAAAATTATAGGGCTTTTGTCTATTTTACATTAGCTGGATAGGGATTTTGTCTGATAGGTATTTTGTTCCATATGGATTTTGTCTACACCACCGCAACTTCACGGTTTCATTATCTGTGTGTGTGGTTCACATTATATTTGAAAGTAATTTTTTCATCTGTGTGGATTTGCTTGTTATTCATTTATAGGACAGTACTTGCAGGCCATGTTGTGAACAAATTCTAGCAACCAACAAAAATTTAGCTCTGCCAGTTAATAAAAAACTGTCAAATACATTTGTGTACAGTTATATTTATGCACCTTTTTTTTTTTAAAAAGAAATACTGTCCGCATGATATTTCAGTTATTTTCTGTAAAGCATAGCAAACTGGATGTTTACAAAACAATTATAATAAACAGAAGCTGTATTTTAATCATGCTTTGTTGCAAACACGTTGAAATAAATATGCATCAATTTAAAAAGGTAAAATTTTAAAATTTCACTCTTTCATACTTATTTTGGGAGACACTACTATTCAATAAAATGTTTAATGAGGTTGTTTAATTTTAATGAGAGATTACCTGACAATCAAAACCTTCTTTTTTTTTTTTTTGCCGAACTGGCAATATTTCTAAATTGTGCTATCCAATTATGGTCTTTCTATTGGGTATTATACAGAGGTCAAGTTTTAACTCTTTACCCAACGTAGAGAATATGAAAATTTATAATTTTAATTGCTATTTTTTAAAAGTTTTCAAAAAATTTCAACAAAACCATATTGTGTGACCCCTCATTGGAACGAGCTCGATGAGCCCATTCCAATGAGAGGTCACATGATATGGTTTTGTTGAAATAATTTGAAAAAAATGTTGTTTTCAATTGCTTAATTTGCAAATTATGCAGGTGGTTGCAAGCGATTCGTTAGGTAAAGGGTTAAATGCTGAGCAAGTGGGTGTTTAGGGGTGGGTAACCAGCTTTAAATGGAAGCCTGACTGACTGGCAGCCAGATTCTTTCAATATTTGCGAGTCCTGGGCTAATTTTAATAAATTTTTGGACACGGTTTTTCAAACATTTCAATCAATTTTGTAGGTGTTCGAGGACATTGTTGATATATTAGATCCTGAAATGAATCTAGCATCAGACGATGAATCATTCAATGAAGAAGATGAAGCAGAAGAAACTGCATCACAGACACAAGTAGAACCCGAGAGAAGGGAAACAGCGACTCCACCTGTGACTAAAGAGTTTGTATTTGTTATTCAGTTTTTAAATATTTTTTTTATATAATCGGCAGTGAGGTAATTTTGGGGGTTTGTCCATAATTAAATTGAATGCTACAACATATCATGCATATTCTAAAGACTTAAGTGCTTAACCCTTTACCTAACATGAAAAGCAGACGACACTTGCAAAAAAAATTCTTGAATAACTAAATTTTTTCATTTTTTGTCTCAAAAACATAGGTTATGACCCCTCGTTGGAACGAGCTCGACGAGCTCGTTCCAACGAGGGGTCATAACCTATGTTTTTGAGACAAAAAATGAAAATATTTTGAAAATTAATTGGCGATTTTTGAGAATAGCGCTGGCCGGTTTTGGCCGTTACGTTGGGTAAAGGGTTAACTCTTTACCTTGGGGAGCGTGGTGGTTCAGAAGGTAGAGATGCAGACTGCAAGCTGAGAGGTCCTTGGTTCAAATCCCACCTGTGGCAACTGCGTTGTGTCCCTGGGCAAGACACTTAATCCCCATTGCCCACATGGAGGCACAGTGGTGTTGTGTACTAAGGCATACTGCATGTTGATCGTGCACTTGTCTTCAACAAATGCAAACCCTGCTTGTGTGGAGTTAGTATGTTGGGGAGTCTGATAGTTGCTCTCCATTGTTCGGTGGTTCTCAGCAAGTACTCCGTCTTCCTCCACCCTTAAAACTGTCCGACACGAGGTGATCCTGGCTGTTGAAAGTGTTATTAAACCCCAATAAACAACTATTTACCTAAAGAGTTGGCTGCAGCCATCCACTCAATTTACAAACTGAGCAATGAAAAAAAAAATCACAGAAAATTTCCACAAACCCTATCATGTGACCCCTTGTTGGAATGGGGACATCAAGCTCGTTCCAATGAGGGGTCACATGATATGGTTTGGTTGAAACTTTTTGAAAAGTTTGAGAAAATAAAATGAATAAAATAACAAATTTTGACACCGTGTGCATTGGGTAAAGGGTTTACATTTCTACAAAATTTATGTGTTCAGTTTCAGGCCTGAAAATAAGCAGTCTGACATTTGCAGAATGAGGTCCCCAGAGGGTGAATTTGATGATGCTATCCTATGCTGTGGACCAATTTATCCTCTGGGAACCTCTTTCTGTTTAGTTTTGAGACCCAGATTCAAATTGAGTTTCACAGAGGGTAAATTTAGTGATGCTACCCTGCTGTGCAGGGTAGCATAACTAAATTCACCCTCTGGGGACCTCATTTTGCAGATGACAGTCTGCTTATTTTCTGGCTTGTTCAGTTTTAGCGTTATGCATGTGAAGTCTTACAGCCACCATGCACAATATATACCATCCTGATTTGTGGCTGAGTTTTTTCTGTACAGATCATTCACCCAGTCCTACATGAAGCACGATCTTGAATTCTCAAGACTCACTGGTGCCAGTGGACATACACTGGTTGGAGTTGTAATCCAACAGAAGTGGAATAACAGTAGGCATTTTAACTGGTTGAATGCTAGAAGCCACAATCATGGCTCTATTGAAAAGGGCTGGAAGCCATTTTAGTGGCTTTACACTGTATACATTAACTTGATGTTTGCTCAGCAGTAGAATTGACACTCTCCAATAAATTGTAACAAAACAATTATTTATGAACAAAATATTGCTAAACTAAGGTGCTCTTACTGGTAACATGGTATCTTGAAAAAAATACCCATGTTACAAATTACCTTTGGAAAACAATTTAGCACTTAATCAGTGGAGAAGCTCTTTTAGCTCTTTCAAAAGAGACATTCTCTGATTCTGATTGGTGGATTTTGCAAAAATATTCACCCCTGAAACTACAAAGTCAAATGTTTTGAAACTTTACATGATTGAGGACTGGAACACCTTCTACCAATTACAGCTCATAGTTACCATGGAAAGCCTATGGGAAATCACATTTCTTATTAACCTACCTCAATTGTTTACTACAGGCTTGCACTACAGTGGAAGAACCTAACTCGGATAAAATACTCTCTATTTTAATCTTTCCCAAGATTTGGGAAAGAAAAGTGGTGTAAAAACACCACGAAAAAATAAGCCAAAACTGGGTCGAGCGCCATCGGCGCACACCCAGTATGGGACGCTCTTCCATAGTACAAATCCACGACTTCTGTAAACAGTGCCCAATGCGTCAATTCGTCTTTCTTTTGATTATCCGCACACGTGGTGGATGTGTGAGTCATCTTTGCTGCAGTAACAGTGATATTTTAACTCGTTGATAATGGTTTTCCTGTGACTGGATTATGGATCTGAAGACCGTATAATAACAGGACTGTGTTTTATATATTCTCGTTTATATTTTCAACCACATTCTCATTGTTTATTATTTACTCAATTGTTTACTACAGGCTTGCACTACAGTGGAAGAACCTAACTCGGATAAAATACTCTCTATTTTAATCTTTCCCAAGATTTGGGAAAGAAAAGTGGTGTAAAAACACCACGAAAAAATAAGCCAAAACTGGGTCGAGCGCCATCGGCGCACACCCAGTATGGGACGCTCTTCCATAGTACAAATCCACGACTTCTGTAAAACAGTGCCCAATGCGTCAATTCGTCTTTCTTTTGATTATCCGCACACGTGGTGGATGTGTGAGTCATCTTTGCTGCAGTAACAGTGATATTTTAACTCGTTGATAATGGTTTTCCTGTGACTGGATTATGGATCTGAAGACCGTATAATAACAGGACTGTGTTTTATATATTCTCGTTTATATTTTCAACCACATTCTCATTGTTTATTATTTACTCTTCCATTTTCGCGAATGTTTTGTTTTCGACATCACGCGATTCGACAATTAATTTTTCGGTTGATGAATTAATTTTTGGAGTTAGGTGTCACTCTGGGACTGTCTGGACAGGATTTCTTCACTCTGTTGAGGGCTGAATTTCTGTTTTTTCCCTGTCGACCGTCTGGGTTCTGTCATGTACCCACCGTTTTTTTTTTCTGCCACCTTCTCCCGTAGTTGAGGGTGTTCTTCTACTTTCTGTTTCTGTTGAGTTCACCTTTTTCTTCTACTGCTCTCACCTCTGTTATGTCCAGTTCGGTTCCTTTAGGGCAATTCCTTTTGCCCTCGCCTTGGTGCGTTCTTGTGGCCGTTTCTTCCACACCCGCGGGAGCTTCCCGACTCGACCACGTCTGGTGTGAGTTTACCCCCTCCGTGGGGGATGTGCAGCTCCTCCAGGGTCTGCAGGGATGTCTGTAGTGTGGTTGTGGGGTATCGGCCTCAGCCTTCCCCGACTTCCAATCGGCGAAGTCGGATGGGGCTGCCGACTGAACCCCCTACTGTGTCCTCTCAGCCATTGAGCACAGTAGTTTTATACCTGCAGTGGTCTGCTGCGGTGTCTGGTTGTGTAGACATAGGGTATCGGCCTCAGCCTTCCCTGACTTCAACTCGGCGAAGTTGGAAGTGGCTGCCAGCCGTACCCTCTACTGTGGTCTCTGCGCCATCGAGCACCACAGTTGTCTTTGGATTCGGATGTTCTTAGTGGGACACTATGAACTCCGTGGCGTTTCCGTCCACTCATTCTGGCCACACGACCAGTTTTGGGGGACCAACGTCTTTTGTGCAGCATGGACCTTCTGCCCTTCAGAGGTCTGCGGTGGCTCTCATGAGTTCCCGCTATGTTGATCCTCGGGGTGTGTCACACCCCTATACATGTCTGCCTTCAGACGTTTCGGCTGCCGCCCGTCATCCCAAGTCGGGTGTTTTGGAGGATCGTGACCCTTCTCTGGTTAAGAGGGTCAGAGGTGAAGCCACTTTGCCGGTTCGTTCCCCTGTCGAACCGGCCAGTACGGGCAGTGAGCTTAGGGAGGCCCTCTCCTTACTCACTCAGGTTCTGTCAAAGAGCCTTCATGTTGCTTCCAGCGAGGCAGCGAGTGGTTTCCAGGTGCCCCCTATGGCGCCGCCTCCCGGAATTGGAAACAGGCCACTTTCTGATCCCCCTGGTGTTCGGACACCATGGGAGGCGTCGGCTGGTTTGCCCACGATGGGCTATGTGTCTTCTGACTCAGGGGAAGAGTCAGACATGCTTGATGTCGAGAGCCAGCAGTCTTCGGACTTGGGGGCAGCTCTTGATTTCGTGTTTGGGTTCCTTCCGGATCTCAAACCATCTAACCAGTCGACAGTGTCAGCCAGGCCACGATCATCGGTCGCGCGCCAACAGCCTATGGAGCAACCCGCTTCTGGGCGTCTTCGACCGTGCCAGTCGGTATAGTTGGTTGAAGCATTTTCAGCCTTGGACTCTAAGCTCAGTTCCAAGGCTATGAAGGCTCCGTTCTTCACCAGGGTTGACACCTTTTTTTGCCTCCGGCGCGTTTTCGTTCCTACGATTCCGCCAATCCGTCGGTCTACCAGACTTTGACGGTTTTGGATCAGGACTCCAATTCCCTCTGGCTTTCCAAGTCCAAGTCTGCCGTCATTCCGATGACGACTCTGGAGTCCACATTGGGCTTATCGATAGAGATGCTTGGTATGCTTTCTCTCTCCGATCACGTAGTCTCAGCTTTAGCTGCTTATCTGCCCCCAGATAAGTTTGACGAGGTACAGGCTCCTTTGCGTGTGCTGTCCAAGGCACTCATGCATCTTTCTCACACGCATGCCTGTAACACGGCTAATCTGGAATTAGTTCGAAGGGACTCTGTGCTGGACACAGGCCGATCCCTTCCTGAGGAGCAGAGTGCTACTCTTCGATCTGCTTCTTTGGCAGGTCCGCAACTTTTCCATGGTTCTGTGTTGACGGTCCGGGATGACGTCCTACGTCATTCCAAAGCTCACCTGCTGTTTCTTCAGCTTGATCAGCCTTCTAGGGTAGGCACGGGCCGTTCCAAGCCTAACAGGTACCCTCTGCTTCCTCTGCGAAGCAAAGGGGCTGATCCTTCTGCCACCGCTTCTACTTCTTACTCAAGGGGTAAAGGTAAGCATCGGCAGTCTTGAGGGAAGTCCCAGGATTCTTCATTCAGTAGAGGTGTTTTCTCCTCTCGCAAGCCTCGTCGGGGTTCGAAATGAAGGTCCTCACCTCGACTCGTCCCAGGTTGGAGGAAGGATAGCAGAGTTCGCAGACCGTTGGGCCACCATCACATCCGATCCTTGGGTGTTCGATGTTGTTTGGTCCGGGCTGCGAATATCCTTCCGAAGGCACCCCACTCTGTCCAGGGTGCCTCTTCCAATCACAGTTCCTTCAGACATTTTACGTCGGGAACTTTTGTCCACAGAGATAGACAATCTCCTGACAATGGGGGCGATTGAGGTCATCAAGAACATTAGGTAAGTAGGTTTCTATTCCCGCCTGTTCTTGGTGCCGAAGAAGGACGGCCGACTCCGACCGGTTATCGATCTGAGTTTCCTGAACCGGTCTATCATTGCTCCTAAGTTCAGCATGGAGACTTTCAGGTCGGTCCTCCGTTCAATTCACCAGGGAGATTTCGCTTTCAGCTTCGACCTGCGAGACGCTTACTTTCACGTTCCAATTCATTGGGCGTTACGGAAGTATCTCAGGTTCGTTTTTCTGGGGCGAGTTTGCCAGTTCAAGACCATAGCCCAAGAACATTAGGTTTCACTAGGGAAAAAAATCGGAGAAAGCTGATTTTTTCAGGGAATGTCGAGTACATGTCACTGAACGATTAGCCAAAAGTCCCCTAAAATCCCAGTTGAGCTTTTTTTTCTACAGCCTTTTTTCGAAAACGCGTTTGAAAAAAATCAAAAAAAATCGCACAAACTTTGTAACCTCGAATTGATCCAACTGTATTTTTTGTTTACGCGTATTTCGAGCTACATAATGTCTAATATACATTTACCTAGAGGAAAATGTGCATTCTGTGACAATTTCTGTGAAAAATTATTGAAAATTCACAAAAAAGTATCGGATTTACACAAAAAATGACGATTTTCCTAACGGATTTGCCCAAAGGGTCGTAGTACAGAACGGGATGTTAGTTGGACAGACGATAAAAAATCCACCACCATTTGAAGACTTTTATCATTGCTTACAAAATAGACATTATGGAAGACCCCCTCTGCTTCTGGCCGAGTTCCCCTTTTGGCATAAAATTCGTCAGCATGAGAACTCAACTATTTTCGGGCTTGGGACCGAACAGACACGTCTGTGTCTGGCAGCATTAGATCAATAAATAATATTTACAGAATGTACAAATCAATCAACATGGATTAAGTTACATTGACTATGACTATTATCAACACTATATACAGAAATGACATGACCTATATACATATTATTCATCGAACTCAGAAATTTCCGACAGGACAGTGTTTCTGTGGTTGTTACAAGAATCCGAACTGCAATTACACAAACCTGAGCAAGAGAGTCCTGCCTTCTTACACCCACACCTTTTTTGTACAAGCACTCTTGCAACCACAACTGATCAGATTCAGTAGGTTATCGGGGGCACATGGCTTTGTGGCTGCAGTCGGTACAAGAAGTCCATTGTCTAGCGACCACCCCCAATCCGTCGGAGGAAGCGAAGTGCCCAGCCATTGTTGGACCTGGAGATAACATCTGTAGACATGTTGCTGTGCAGCATCGCTGCTTGGTGGGAGTGAGGCTAGGTCGATGGGTTTATTCAGTTTAGATTTTGCTACATAACGCTTGTAAGTGACATATCTATATTGGTCGAGAGAGGAAACAGTTTTACTCCCGTATAAGATCAGGAGAAGTTGTTCCCCGGCAGCGGCTACTGCACTTGGTGTACTGTCATCCGCCAAAATTGTGTTGACATACTGTTGTGAGTCGCTAGTAACATCGGAGACAATTGTACTGAATACTTTCTTCTTACCAACTCGAAAGAGTGCAGAAGTAGTGTCACAACCACTTATAGAATGTGCTACAAGGAGGTTGCTTCTATGGTCACCCATTTTGGTTGCTATTTCACTAACTGAAACTAGTAAGTTTGGGGTAATGGAATACATCATGTGAATATTACATCCCGGTTGAACTCGAGAGGTAAGAATGACTAACAAGTCTGTGTCTGTTCCCACAACGACAACATTGTTGTCATCTTGAGCGATGTCAAGTGCAGTTTCGGCTATCAGTACATCAGCATCAGCCTCGGCCTGCTTGGACTGAATATTGATAGCAGATAGCTCCTGCATTAGAAGATTGATCAGTTGGGTTTTGTTCTTGGCATTTGCAAGGAAATCGGATTGGGGTGTGGTGGCTGGTAACTCGGGTGAGATATTGATATCAATGGAATACCTGTCTTTAGATCTACGGGCTTGTTCCATGCCCTTTGTCGACATTGTACAAGCATAACCATCAAAAACAACCACGACGTTCGCCCCAGTTTAGGGGGTATGGTTAATATTTCACACGTTTCACCAGTTCATTATGGAATAAATGACTATTGTTATATATCATTATAAAGCCACTGCTTTTCTGCAATTTTTGATATATAATTTAACTCCCAAAGTAGTCGTAGCTTTGATTTAATGGACATTGTGTACCGTTGTGTGTATGAAAACAATACATTTTTTTTCGTAATTTTGTACATTTTCGTGAATATTTCACCATTGAGTGTGAGGATTGGTACAAAGTTGGCATTTTCTGTTGGGGATATGTATTATCAATATAATTCAGCACAATATTTATGATTCTCACCTTACTAAGGCGAATAAGAATGAGAAATATGGAGCTGGGTCGAATTTTTTTTTAAATTTTTTTTTTCATAAAAAAAACGCTATAACTAAAAAAAGCTCAACTCGGATTCACGGGGACTTTTCACACTTTATCCGCAATGTGTGTCCCGGAAACATATAAAAAAATCAGCTTTCTCCGATTTTTTTCCTTACTTTCTCATTTTTATGTCTAATGTGCCTGGACTACCATGCCTTTCGGCCTCAACCTGGTTCCTTGGGCCTTCACCAGACTGATGTCGCATGTGATAGCTTTCCATCGCACACAGTCCAGGGTGACTACTTCGGCATATCTGGATGATATCCTCCAGGGGCATTCCAATGCTGCCTTACTGGAGTCGGATGTCGCCACTCTGTTGAGCTTGCTCACGTTGCTTGGTTTCAGAGTCAACGAGGAGAAGTCAGACCTGGTCCCTTCTCAGTCGTTTTATCATCTGGGGATGGCTTTCCACACACAATTCAATTTGGTGGCGGTTCCCCAGGCCAAGGCTGTGATTCTCTCAGCTTTTGCTCTGACTCTGTCCCAGTCCACTTCCGGGACGGCTCGGAGTATTCTCTGGCTAATCGGTCTCTGCTGTTCGGTGACGGATCTCATTCCTCTAGGTCGGCTGCGTGTCAGACCTCTCCAACACTTTCTGCTCAGTCGTTGGTGGCCGAATGTAGATTTTCTGGATTTGGTGCTTCAGTTTCCAGAATATCTTTATCCTCACCTTCTCCTCTGGGTGGATGTCCAGTGGCTTTCGCAGGGTGTTCCGTTGGACCTTCCCACGTCCGATCGCGTTCTGACGGCAGATGCCAGCGATCTCGGATGGGGTGCGACGTTGGATCCTATAGGTCTTTCCATTCATGGGATGTGGGACCAGGATCATGCAGCTCTACACATCAACCAGAAGGAGCTTCTTGCTCTTCTGAGTTTCAGGCAGTGGATCCCTCACCTGTCGAATCGCCAGGTCCTTCTGTTGTCCGACCGTTCGACGGTAGTTGCTTACATTCGGAACCAGGGCGGCACGCACTCTGGTCCAATGTACGAATTGGCTCCGGATCTTCTACTGCTCGCTCAGGATGTCCACGCCAGGGTGGCTGTTCGTCACATTCCCGGTCGTCTGAACGTCCTAGCCGACTCCCTGTCCCATCGGGGCAGGCTCATTTCCACCAGGTGGATGCTCCACATGGCGGGTTCCATCGATCTCTTGCGACTCGTTGGAACCATCCGGTGGACACTGTTGTGTCCCCCTGTCCAGATGCTCTGGCTTTCGCCGTGGATGCTCTGGCCCTCCTTTGGGATGGTTTTGTCGGCTACGCCTTCCTACCGGTTCCGATTCCGCCTCAGGTTCTCACCCAGATATGAACCTGCAGTCGTCGAATCCTTTTGATCACACCCGTCGCCTCGGATCAATCTGCTCCGCTCTCTGTTAGCGGCGGTTCCGGCATGTCTCCCTCTACCTCGGGACTTTCTTTGCCAAAGTCGCCCGAGGAGGTTTTACATTGACCTGACTTCATTTTGCCTTCGCACATGTCCTTTATCTGGTCCTGTCTCCTCTGTAGTGGTTTTTCGAGACACGCAGTGGAGTTGCTTTTCTTCTTCAAGGAGGCACTCACTCCACTGGTTTAGCCTCTGTGGCTAAGTGGAAGGTTCTTCTGTCGATGGTGTGCGATTACTCTGTTGCTTCTGTCACTCCTTCGATCACACCACTTGTGGAGTTTCTGGTATATGTTTGTTTCTGGGGGTCTCCAGCAATGGGTACATGTCCATGCTTCGGAGACATTTTTTCATATGTGATACCGCATTGTTTCGACACTCATCCTTGCCTCTCCAAGCTTGTTCAGCTCTTTTCCTTGAAAAGGCCTAGGACTTTGCAGTTTCCTCCAAGATGGTCACTTTCTTGGGCGCTGCTCTGCTTGGGGGTGGGTGGCGTTCACGCCTTTATCCTGGATGAATATGCGTTCTCTCACATGCCAGAGCTCTCCATCTCTCCTGCATCCATTTCTTGATGGATTTGTCTTGCTATTCGTGCAGCTTCCGCTCGTCTAGCTACTGGTGATTGTATTACCAATTGTTTTTTTCTGCCACGAGGTGCGTGCATTGTCTTCCTCTTTTAATAACTCTGTCATGTTGTCAGATGACGGATGTTATTCTGGCAGCCTTCTGGAGAAATGCTACATTCTCCTTTTATCTGCGACAGTTGCAGGAGCCGATAGAGGACCTTGGTCCTTGGGGCCCTCTTTCTTCGGCTCAGGCTGTTGTCAGGGTCAGTTCCAGCTTTGTGCTGTTACTGCCCTTTCTGTCTGTGCATCACACTTCACCATACGCCTCATCTTTCATTGTCTTTTCTAATGTTTGTGATGCTATGGTTTGATAGGTCTAGGAATCTCTTCCTCTGTCCACGGTCCCAGTGCAATTGAGTTATGTGTGGGTTGGTTATGTGATTCCCTCCAGCCTTTTGTCTATTCAGCCTGTAGTAAACAATTGAGGTAGGTTGATAAGAAGTATAAATTTTATAGTAAATTTCCTTTCTTATTATACCTACTGAAATTGTTTACATGGAGGCCCTCCCATCTTCTTATTCGGGTAAGAATCCTTCCTCCCCACTGATCACATAATTCCAGTGTTGTTCGGAATCAAAAGAATGATGAATTGACGCATTGCGCACTGTTTTACGGAAGTTGTAGATTTGTACTATGGAAGAGCGTCCCATACTGGGTGTGCGCCAATGGCGCTCGACCCAGTTTTGGCTTATTTTTTCGTGGTGTTTTTACACCACTTTTCTTTCCCAAATCTTGGGAAAGATTAAAATACAGAGTATTTTATCCGAGTTAGGTTCTTCCACTGTAGTGTAAGCCTGTAGTAAACAATTTCGGTAGGTATAATAAGAAAGGAAATTTACTATAAAATTTATACTTTTATATGTAGTTCCAGGTGAGCGACTACAGGCTCTTTAGAGCCTCTAGTTTATTTAATCCTTTGCCTAATGTAACAACCTTAACTGACAGCATTATTCACAAACATTTCCATTCAACTTTTCTTTTTTTAATATTTTAGCATAAACATTAGCTTATGCCCCCTCATTGGAACAATCTTAAATTGAAAGGATGTTAACCCTTTACCCAACGCAGACAATTTCAAAATTTATTATTTTAAATATAATTTTTAAATTTTAAAAAAAAAATTTCAACAATACCATATCATGTGACCCCTCTTTGGAAAAAGAGGGGTCACATGATATGGTTTTGTTAAAATTTTTCGAAAAATAATATTTTTTCAGCTGCTGAATTTGCATATTATGCGGGCGGATGCGGGCGATTTGTTGGGTAAAGGGTTAACCCTTTAACTAACTTAATGGTCAACACTGGTAGTTACTTGCAAAAATCACCTTTCAGTTTTCATTACTTTTTCATTTTTGGTCTCAAAAACATAGCTTATGACCACCTCAATGGAACGAGCTCAATGAGCTCATTCCAATCAGGGGTCATACACTGTGTTTTTTATGCAAAAGATGAAAACATTTAGTTATTCAAGAATTTTGTTTGCAAGTGTCTGCCTTTCGAGTTAGGAAAGGGTTAAGAAGATTTTTTCAGACTATCTAAAGCTGTTAACATTGGGCTCATTGAGAATACAGTTTGTCTCATCAACAACAAAAACATTCCATGTAGAGGGATTACAAAGTTAGAAAGTTGTATCTTGTTGGGCAGAGCTTTGTCAAACATGATTTAAATGGCTGAAGACTTGATATTTTTATACTGTACCAATGACCCAGACATAGCTGGTGCTAACTCTTAAAATATAGGGCCAAACACAAATTTTGCCCCCCAATCCCCAAAATTTGCATCTAAAACCAAAGAAAACATGTCCTGAATGGCCCTCCACACTTCACCTCTACTGCGCATACGCAGTGTCAAGGACGTTCTGAAATTGGCTCCATTAATCTTTCTTAGTTTGGCCCTTCATCAGTTAACATCTGACTGATCTTTGTGCTTATAAATCTCAGTTTAAATGATGCCAGACACATAAATATTAGTGAAATGGTGATTCTAAGGAGGATATAGACGGAGGAGAGGAAAAATGTGTGACAGAAAATTATCAGGGCTGTAAATTAAAATTTTTTAATGAAATTATGTTAAGTTACCTATTTTCGAGGCAGCAGCCATTATGTTGTCATTCTTGTTATCAAGTTACACTGATTTTTCAGTGTTTTCCTCTCTCCCTTTCCTTTAAGTCCCCTCTTGCTATTCTCCCATGCTTTTGGCACCTATATTTTTATACTGTACCAATGACCCAGACATAGCTGGTGCTAACTCTTAAAATATAGGGCCAAACACAAATTTTGCCCCCCAATCCCCAAAATTTGCATCTAAAACTAAAGAAAACATGTCCTGAAAGGCCCTCCACACTTCGCCCCTACTGCGCATGCGCAGTGTCAAGGACGTTCCGAAATTGGCGCCATTAATCATTCTAAGTTTGGCCCTTCATCAGTTAACATCTGACTGATCTTTGTGCTTATAAATCTCAGTTTAAATGATGCCAGACACATAAATATTAGTGAAATGGTGATTCTAAGGAGGATAGAGAAGGAGGAGAGGAAAAGAATGTGTGACAGAATATTATCAGGGCTGTAACTTAAAATTTTTTAATGAAATTATGTTAAGTTACCTATTTTCAAGGCAGCAGCCATTTTGTTGTCATTCTGATTATTTAGTTACACTGTTTTTTTTTTAAGTGTTTTCCTCTCTCCCTGTCCTTTAAGTTCCCCCTTGCTATTCTCCCATGCTTTTGGCATAGTTTTTGTAATTATTATTACTAAATTTTCTTGGGAGTTTTAGCTGAATAACAGAATAATTCTGTTCTTTCCCCATGTTTACGTCTTCACCTACGGGTGGTTAGGCGTTGTGTTCTGCATCTACCATCTGATGTTCTGCAGTTTCTTCCCTGGAAGTCTCTGTTTTGCATCAGATAGTGTATTTTTGGTAACTGATTTCGGGCCTGGGTGCCTGGAGTCGTATTTTAGTGTTTTTACACTCATTGTTTACATTTACAACAGCCCTCTGTGTGAGGGGGGGGATTTCTAAAAAATAATATCTTGATGTTATTTTAATCATAACTAGATACATTATTATTGTTCGTAAGTGTTGAATAAATTGTTTAAAATATTTTTAAAATTTTTGTCCACACTTAGGCTTGGGGTCCATTGGGGCTCAACGTTACTTTTCAGAAACTTGGGCTGTTCTGAAAAAATATTTTTTCAAAATATTTTGATTTCAATTATTTTTTCTATATTAATGGATCATATTATTATTATGTATTTTGATTGCCAGGGGTTAGTGCGAGTACCAGGACTTGTTTTCTTTTCACATTGAAAGCATATTGACAATTGTTTTAAGAGGAAGTCTTCCTCTGACTTTATTATCATTCTATATGTGGTCAGTGTACTCGCATTAACTCCTGTTCTGTATCGTATGATTTCGATGACAATATGGGAAGCGTATGTCACGGTATGTTGTTGGGGATTTGGACACTCCGGTCCTTTCCCCGCAGGGTCACTCTACTTTATCAATTTCTATTTCAGACGATCAAGATTAGGGTGATGTATCTGTGATGTCTTCCAACAGTGTGCCTCCGTCGTCACAATTAATGAAGGGCTAGCGGAAAAGTGCTCATGTAAATACGCCAATTGCCTAAGAGGACCCTAGTAGGTTCGACGGCCTTTGACGTCCGCTAGCTCGCCCGGTGTAGCGTCCATTCACCGAATGGTTCGGCAGCCGGGTTCGTCCGTTGCGGTCTAGAAGGAATTTTGGGGTGATGCGAGCACTATAAATTAACCTAATGCACACCCAGTGACGGCGGATCGGAGGGAGAACGCAGGAAGCCTTTTAGTCCGGTTCATAGCTTGTTCCGGTCCATCCGGACGGCAAGCGAGAGAGGCCCCTCTCTCGTTCAACAACATCTGGCCCCAGATGTTGTGGTACAAAATGTGTCGTAAGCAGAGCATACGTCCCTCGCTCGGGACGCTCCGTTGTATAGGCAGTCCGCTGAGACTGCTAAGGCTTCCTCTTCTCGTCAGCGCACACGACCGCACCTTGGCTGCGTGACCGCCGATATATTACCAGCTTCGCCGATCAAGGATTCTTCGGCGACCAGGTCACACCATCCGGTAGCCAGGGACACGAGGCCTGCAGACTCCGGACGTTCGCATAGGAAGTGTGCGGGAGTCAACGTACACGGAGCTGCCGGCGGCAATGCATCGTAAGACCGCTACTGCACAGGCCTCGGGAACGGACGTGCTTTCCTTAATAGCACAGTTTATCGCAGCATCCCAGCATCAACTGAATCTGTCGCATATATTTTATCCGACGATGCTGGGTTGGGACGCTCCGCGGAAGCGGGTACAGACGTCCGAAAGTTTCATCCGGTCCGACGGGATACCGTAAGGGATTCGGAGGATTTCGAGCTTTCCCTTTCGGAACAACATATGCTGTTGTGTATGTCATCTGACTTGGTCTTCTACAGCTTCTTCCGTCGGACCAGAATGCTGCGATGCCGGATAAGAAACTGATAGCGTCGGTGGACTTAGAAATTTTTGGTTCGGTTCAGGGACATCGTCCCTCAGTTCCGACATAGTCCAATAATGTCACACAAACTTTCGAATTATTGAACGACGCTATATATATTATTATTTTATGCTTGCTAACCAAGCATTTCTGGTTTCTTGTTCGAAGAGTTATGGAGATGTCTTTCAAAAGTGTGCCTCTGTCGTCATAGTTAATGAAGAGTTAGCGGCAATAAGTGCTCATGGAATATGTCTATCGCCTACGGAGTGACATTCGCTAGCTCACCCGGTGTAGCGTACATTCATCGAATGGTTCGGCTGCCGGGTTCGTCCATTGCGGTCTAGGAAGGAGATTTGGGTGATGCGAGCACTTTAATTACTTTAGTACTCACCCAGTGACGGCAGATTGAGGACAGATTGGAGGAAGCCTGTTAGTCCGGTTCCTGGCTTGTCCAGGTCCGTCCGGGCTGTGAGCGAGAGAGGTCCCTCTCTCGCCCAACAACATAGGGGACCGCATGTTGTGGTTCAGATATTTTACATTCGGAGCATATGTCCGTTGGTCGGGACGCTCCGTTATATTGACAGTCCGAGAGACTGTCTTTAATGCTTCCTCATCCTCACAGCAGGGCACACGACCGCACATTGGCTACGTGACCTCGAGTATCCGATCAGTTTCGGCATTCAGTGATTCCACAGCGAATAGGTCGCGCCATCCGGTAGCCAAGGGACACGAGGCCTATACACTCCGTTCGCTCGCATATTGGCAGTATGCACGGGGTAACGATCACGGAGCTTCCAGCGGCAATGCATCGTAAGACCGCTTCTCCTCAGGTCTCAGTGACGGACATGCTATCCGAGTTAGCACAGTTGTTTCGCAGCATCCCAGCAATTGACAGTTTCTCGGTCGAATCAGGAATTATCCGATGGCGCTGGGTCGGTGCGGTCCGCGGTTGCATCAGGTACGGACGACCGAACGCTTTATAGGGTCCGACAGGATGGCAAAAGGGATTCGAAAGATTTCGAGTTTTCCCTTTAGTAGTATCGGAAGATGCCTTTCATATCTTCTGGCATTATCTTCCAGTGATTATTATTTCGGACTTCATTGCTGCGATCTTGGATAAGAGACTTATAGCGTCATTGGACTCGGATTTTTCGATCGGTTCGGGGACATTGTCCCTGACTTACCGACACAGTCCAATATTGTCATTACAACATGTGTTTCATTTTTCGACGCTATATATATATATATATAAGCCTGCTACTAAGCATGATAGTTTAGTTTCTTGTCCGCGTTGCTCATTTCTGCCATTTTATCATTTATACAAATAGTTTAATTTGGCAGAGCAGGGCATACCGAGAGTTCATATGCGTCTAGACGGTGTGATTAAAAACTGCATATATTCTTTTTCGCCGTTTATGTCTTTTCCAATTTCAATGTTGGGAACGACATTATGTATAGTAGACTTAACTTAGACGCTTTATTATACGTAATCCGCCTTACTGAGGCGTTATCATTACGTCTTCAAGAAAAGATTTACGGGATATTATTCTCAATGTAATTTCTTTTGAGGGCAGTAGTTTGTTCACGTATAACTCCGCCCTTCAGTGGCTGATTGGAGTTAGTTAGACGTGACGCAGCCCTAGCTACATCCACACGCGTGGATAGTAAGGTTAAGAACTCTCTCAGAGTCGCTTCGTTCTCGGAGGAGCTTCTCTTCGACGGCAACTTTTCGGCAATCCATGAATTGCTCGATTTACACGTTCTCTTGTCTATCTAGTGTTACAAGAGATTCAGACTGGGGCAAACATTCGGTGGTTGACTCAGAGAGTGCCGCCGCAGTTGCCGGACCCGAGTGTGGCTGTTATGACGGTTGCCAGCCAAACAGATTGGGATATAATACTGATCCCTACGGATTCGAAGTGCCAGGGTCTTTGGGTTCCGCAGTCTTTTAGCAATCAGTTTTCTTCCGCGGAATAATGTTTTTTAGGCTTGCTTTATGTCATTGCATGAACATTATTCAGAAACGCATGCCCAAATTCCTGTCCTTTAATCCGACAGTAGTGGCGTATCTCCGGAACCAGGGAGGCACTCTTTCGTTTCCGTTATTCAATTTAATGGAAGAATCCGTCTGTTGGTTATAGTACACCAAGTTCAGTTTTGGTCCGTCATATTCCGGGTCGTCTGATTGTTTTATCGGACTCCCGTTCTCTTACGGGTCGCTTGTTGCTGTCAGAATGGACTCTCAACAAACAAGTATTCAATCAGATTTGCTATCTATGGGAGCGCCCAATGATGATTTATTTATGACACAGCTTGCTAATCAATTGCAGACGTATGTGTTGGCTTGTCCAGATCTCTGAGCTAATATTGTTAACGCTCTATTGATCTATAGGACGGAATGATAGGATACGCGCATCCTCCGGCGCTGTTGTTTTAGCAGGTATTGCTAAGATAATCAACCACAATACATTTCTGTTGATAGCATCTCTATCTTCACAGAGATCATGAGTAATTTACTCTCTTGTCTACTGTGGATCTTAACGTGAAATCTTCCTCTATGTGAGGATCTTTTTCACTGGGTAAATCGTGTCATCTTTATCACAACCAGCAAGGTCGCAACCTTCATGTATTCCGTTGTGTGGTCCGTATTGCATTGTAAGCACTGTACTGGACGAGCTTTGGACGCGATTTCTTACTATAGGAGATCCTCTTCTTCGCTATTCTATGCGGCTAAAGTGGAGGCTCTTCCGTCGTGGTGTAGGGATCATCATATTCATATTGTTGATCCCTCCATACTACTCATTGCTATTTTTTAGTATACTTGTTTCACAAGATCTACTGCAGCCTGTTATTATTTAGGTTATAGGTTTATGTTACCTCATACCTATGCACTCTACGATAGTTTACAATTGAGTCTTTTGTCTCTTTATCTAAGTCAGTTACTAACTTTTTGATAAATAGACTTAGAATCTTTAGATTAAATTCCTATACGGATTTTAACTTCGGTTCTTATTTAGCTAAGTAATCATTTGAGCCTCTGGAAACAGTAGTTTTCAAATTCTGACCTTTTAGACAGTAATTCTGTTGGTTTCTCTTTTACTGTAGAGTCAGTGAGTTTCATGCACTATCGATGGATGATTTTCACTTTCATAGTTTCGGAATCAATACTTCCGTTACTATTTAGGTTGGATTGTTGCATAAGAGTTAGGCTCCTATTATCCGGAACCTATTATTTTAAGGTCCTTCCGTCTTCGTATGGGCATAGGCCTTTACTCTTTCCGGGTACTGTTTATGTATTTATAAACAGATTTCTGTTTATTACTATGGGCGTAAGCTTCTTCTGTCTTTGATGTCTAGTAGAAGGACGTTACGCTCCATTTTATTGTTAATGGATTCTATTAACTATCGGTACTGCTTATAGTATATCATTGACTTAGCAGTTGTGCTTAAAATTTTGGCTCATGAAGTAAGAGTTCTTCTACTTCTTGGGCTTACATTAACAGTGTCGCTATTATAGATTTTTGAAGGCCGCTCATTGCGCTCAGCCATCCACATTCATGAATTTTATCTCAGAAATATCGAGTCCATTTCTGGAGGCCTCTATTGTTAGGTCTATTATCTACTGCTCAGAATGTCATTCACTTAACAGTTGCTACTATAGCTAGGTAGGCTGTCTGTTTCGGCAGTATCTCCGTTCGACTGCCCTCTTCGCTCTGGGCTATTTGACCCAGGGCAAGAAAAAGGGGGGGGGGGAGGGTGTTCCCTTGGGTCACCTGTTTTACTATGAAAACAAGGGGATACCTCCTCCGGAGTTAGTAATTCTGAGCTGTTATTGGGATGGTTGTTTAGTGAGAAGTTTAGGTTTTTAAAATTCATTCAAGTCTTAGTTTTTAAAGTGTAGCTTTTGAATATTGCATATGTCAACGGACATGATTATGCAATCCTCAGACACTTTTAGGAGTATAAGAGTCTCTATTCTCTAGACTTACTTTATTTATTGGCTTACTTTAAAAATTATTAGTATAAGGATTATATTGGATATTAATAGAGTACATGGATGTATGAAGCTCAATTTTGGAAGGTGTTGTATCTTTCTAATTTATCATAAATAAGAAAGATACATGTAAGGCCTATTACTTCTTTTTCCCTACAGGGGATGACTCTATTTTATTTTATTGAGCGTATTCCATTTTGCTCTATGTCCTTGGCCCTCCAGCCTTTTTACTATTCAGCTATGTCTGGGTCATTGGTACAGTATAAAAATGTTAAAAAATTTATAGTAATTTATATATTTTTTATACTTACCAATGACCCAGACGGGGATGGCCCTCCCAGGAGTTGGGAACTCTTGCCTCCCCGCTGAGTACATAGCGCTTACCAGGCACTGGTTATTAGAATGATTAATGGCGCCAATTTCGGAACGTCCTTGACACTGCGCATGCGCAGTAGGGGCGAAGTGTGGAGGGCCTTTCAGGACATGTTTTCTTTAGTTTTAGATGCAAATTTTGGGGATTGGGGGGCAAAATTTGTGTTTGGCCCTATATTTTAAGAGTTAGCACCAGCTATGTCTGGGTCATTGGTAAGTATAAAAAATATATAAATTACTATAAATTTTTTAACTTTTTAGTATACTTGTTTCACAAGATCTACTGCAGCCTGTTATTATTTAGGTTATAGGTTTATGTTACCTCATACCTATGCACTCTACGATAGTTTACAATTGAGTCTTTTGTCTCTTTATCTAAGTCAGTTACTAACTTTTTGATAAATAGACTTAGAATCTTTAGATTAAATTCCTATACGGATTTTAACTTCGGTTCTTATTTAGCTAAGTAATCATTTGAGCCTCTGGAAACAGTAGTTTTCAAATTCTGACCTTTTAGACAGTAATTCTGTTGGTTTCTCTTTTACTGTAGAGTCAGTGAGTTTCATGCACTATCGATGGATGATTTTCACTTTCATAGTTTCGGAATCAATACTTCCGTTACTATTTAGGTTGGATTGTTGCATAAGAGTTAGGCTCCTATTATCCGGAACCTATTATTTTAAGGTCCTTCCGTCTTCGTATGGGCATAGGCCTTTACTCTTTCCGGGTACTGTTTATGTATTTATAAACAGATTTCTGTTTATTACTATGGGCGTAAGCTTCTTCTGTCTTTGATGTCTAGTAGAAGGACGTTACGCTCCATTTTATTGTTAATGGATTCTATTAACTATCGGTACTGCTTATAGTATATCATTGACTTAGCAGTTGTGCTTAAGATTTCGGCTCATGAAGTAAGAGTTCTTCTACTTCTTGGGCTTACATTAATAGTGTCGCTATTATAGATTTTTGAAGGCCGCTCATTGCGCTCAGCCATCCACATTCATGAATTTTATCTCAGAAATATCGAGTCCATTTCTGGAGGCCTCTATTGTTAGGTCTATTATCTACTGCTCAGAATGTCATTCACTTAACAGTTGCTACTATAGCTAGGTAGGCTGTCTGTTTCGGCAGTATCTCCGTTCGACTGCCCTCTTCGCTCTGGGCTATTTGACCCAGGGCAAGAAAAAGGGGGGGGGGGGGGGAGGGTGTTCCCTTGGGTCACCTGTTTTACTATGAAAACAAGGGGATACCTCCTCCGGAGTTAGTAATTCTAAGCTGTTATTGGGATGGTTGTTTAGTGAGAAGTTTAGGTTTTTAAAATTCATTCAAGTCTTAGTTTTTAAAGTATAGCTTTTGAATATTGCATATGTCAACGGACATGATTATGCAATCCTCAGACACTTTTAGGAGTATAAGAGTCTCTATTCTCTAGACTTACTTTATTTATTGGCTTACTTTAAAAATTATTACTATAAGGATTATATTGGATATTAATAGAGTACATGGATGTATGAAGCTCAATTTTGGAAGGTGTTGTATCTTTCTAATTTATCATAAATAAGAAAGATACATGTAAGGCCTATTACTTCTTTTTCCCTACAGGGGATGACTCTATTTTATTTTATTGAGCGTATTCCATTTTGCTCTATGTCCTTGGCCCTCCAGCCTTTTTACTATTCAGCTATGTCTGGGTCATTGGTACAGTATAAAAATGTTAAAAAATTTATAGTAATTTATATATTTTTTATACTTACCAATGACCCAGACTGGGATGGCCCTCCCAGGAGTTGGGAACTCTTGCCTCCCCGCTGAGTACATAGCGCTTACCAGGCACTGGTTATTAGAATGATTAATGGCGCCAATTTCGGAACGTCCTTGACACTGCGCATGCGCAGTAGGGGCGAAGTGTGGAGGGCCTTTCAGGACATGTGTTCTTTAGTTTTAGATGCAAATTTTGGGGATTGGGGGGCAAAATTTGTGTTTGGCCCTATATTTTAAGAGTTAGCACCAGCTATGTCTGGGTCATTGGTAAGTATAAAAAATATATAAATTACTATAAATTTTTTAACTTTCGAGGCAGCAGCCATTATGTTGTCATTCTTGTTATCAAGTTACACTGATTTTTCAGTGTTTTCCTCTCTCCCTTTCCTTTAAGTCCCCTCTTGCTATTCTCCCATGCTTTTGGCATAATTTCTGTAATTATTATTACTAAAATTTCCTGGGAGTTTTAGCTGAATAACAGAATGAATTCTGTTTTTTTCCCCATGTTTACGTCTTCACCTATGGGTGGTTAGGCGTTGTGTTCTGCATCTACCATCTGATGTTCTGCAGTTTCTACCCTGGAAGTCTCTGTTTTGCATCAGATAGTGTATTATTGGTAACTGATTTCGGGCCTGGGTGCCTGGAGTCTTATTTTAGTGTTTTTACACTTATTGTTTACATTTACAACTGCCCTCTGTGTGAGGGGGGATTTCTTGAATATAATATCTTGATGTTAATTTAATCATAACTAGATACATTATTATTGTTCGTAAGTGTTGCATAAATTGTTTAAAATATTTTTAAAATTTTTGTCCTCACTTAGGCTTGGGATCCATTGGGGCTCAACGTTACTTTTCAGAAACTTGGGCTGTTCTGAAAAAATATTTTTTCAAAATATTTTGATTTCAATTATTTTTTCTATGTTAATGGATCATATTATTATGTATTTTGATTGTCAGGGGTTGGTGTGAGTACCAGGACTTTGTTTTCTTTTCACATTGAAAGGATTTTGATCAATTGTAATAAGAGGAAGTCTTCCTCTGACTTTTATAATCATTCTATATGTAGTCAGTGTACTTGCACTAACTCCTGTTCTGTATGTGATGATTTTGATGACAACATGGGAAGCGTATGTCACGGTATGTTAGTGGGGAATTGGACATTCCGGTCCTTTCCCCGCAGGGTCACTCTACTTTATCGATTTCTATTTCAGACGATCAAGATTAGGGTGATGTATCCGTGATGTCTTCCAACAGTGTGCCTCCGTCGTCACAATTAATGAAGGGCTAGCGGAAAAGTGCTCATATAAATACGCCAATTGCCTAAGAGGACCCTAGTAGGTTCGACGGCCTTTGACGTCCGCTAGCTCGCCCGATGTAGCGTCCATTCATCGAATGGTTCGGCAGCCGGGTTCGTCCGTTGCGGTCTAGAAGGAGTTTTGGGGTGATGCGAGCACTATAAATCAACCAAATGCACACCCAGTGACGGCGGATTAGAGGGAGAACGGAGGAAGCCTTTTAGTCCGGTTCCTAGCTCGTTCAGGTCCATCCGGACGACGAGCGAGAGAGGCCCCTCTCTCGTACAACAACATCTGGCCCCAGATGTTGTGGTAAAAAATGTTTCACATTCGGAGCATACGTCCGCCGCTCGGGACGCTCCGACATATAGTCAGTCCGGAGAGACTGTCAATAAGGCTTCCTCATTCTCATGGTAGCGCACACGACCGCTCTTGGCTATGTGACCTCGGATATCCAGTCAGCTTCGCCAGTCAGAGAATCCTCGGCGACCAGGTCACACCATCTGGTAGCCAGGGACACGAGGCCTGCAGACTCCGGACGTTTGCATAGGAAAGTGTGCGGGAGTCAACGTACACGGAGCTTCCGGCGGCAATGCATCGTAAGACCGCTACTGCACAGGCCTCGGGGACGGACGTGCTATCCTAAATAGCACAGCTTATCGCAGCATCCCAGCAACAACTGAATCTGTCGCATAATGTATTATCCGACGATGCTGGGTCGGGACGCTCCACGGAAGCGGATACGGACGTCCAAAAATATTTCATCCGGGCCGACGGGATCCCGAAAGGGATTCGGAGGATTTTGAGCTTTCCTTTTCAGAACAACATATGCTGTTGTGTATGTCATCTGACTTGATCTTCTACAGGTTCTTTCGTCGGACAAGAATGCTGCGATGCCGGATAAGAAACTGATAGCGTCGGTGGACTTAGAAATTTTTGGTTCGGTTCAGGGACATCGTCCCTCAGTTCCGACATAGTCCAATAATGTCACACAAACTTTCGAATTATTGAACGACGCTATATATTTATTATTATATGCTTGCTATTACCATGCATTTCTGGTTTCTTGTTCGCAAAAGTTGCGGAGATTTCTTTCAAAAGTGTGCCTCTGTCATCATAGTTAATGAAGAGCTAGCGGCAATAAGTGCTCATGGAATATGTCTATCGCCTAAGAGGTCCCTTGTAGGATCGACGGAGTGACATTCGCTAGCTCACCCGGTGTAGCGTACATTCATCGAATGGTTCGGCTGCCGGGTTCGTCCATTGCGGTCTAGGAAGGAGATTTGGGTGATGCGAGCACTATAATAACTTTAGTACTCACCCAGTGACGGCGGATTGTGGACAGATCGGAGGAAGACTGTTAGTCCGGTTCCTGGCTCGTCCAGGTCCGTCCGGGCTGTGAGCGAGAGAGGTCCCTCTCTCGTCCAACAACATAGGGGACCGCACGTTGTGGTTCAGATATTTTACATTCGGAGCATATGTCCGTTGGTCGGGACGCTCCGTTATATTGACAGTCCGAGAGACTGTCGATAATGCTTCCTCATCCTCACAGCAGGGCACACGACTGCACATTGGCTACGTGACCTCGAGTATCCGACCAGTTTCGTCATTCAGTGATTCCACGGCGAACAGGTCACGCCATCCGGTAGCCAAGGGACACGAGGCCTATACACTCCGTTCGCTCGCATAATAGTAGTATGCACGGGGTAACGATCACGGAGCTTCCAGCGGCAATGCATCGTAAGACCGCTTCTCCACAGGCCTCAGTGACGGACATGCTTTCCAAGTTAGCACAGTTTTTCGCAGCATCCCAGCAATCGACAGTTTCTCGGTTGGATCAGGAATTATCCGACGGCGCTGGGTCGGTGCGCTCCGCGGTTGCATTAGGTTCGGACGACCGAACGCTTTATAGGGTCTGACAGGATGGCGAAAGGGATTCGGACGATTTCGAGTTTTCCCTTTCAGAACATCGGAAGCTGCCATACATTTCTTCCGGCATTATCTTCCAGTGGTTGTTCCTTCGGACTACATTGCTGCGATGTTGGATAAGAGACTTATAGCGTCATTGGACACGGAATTTTGGATCGGTTCAGGGACATTGTCCCTGACTTACCGACACAGTCCAATAATGTCATTAGAACATGTGTATTATTTATCGATGCTATATATATATATAAGCTTGCTACCAAGCATGATAGTTTAGTTTCTTGTCCGCAATGCTCATTTCTGCCTTTTATCATTTATAGGAATAATTTATTTTGGCAGGCAGGGCATACCGAGAGTTCATATGCGTCTAGACGGCGTGGTTAAAGACTGTAAATTATCTTTTTCGCCGTCTATGTCTTTTCCAACCACAATGTTGGAAACGACAATGATGTCTAATAGACTTAACTTAGACGCTTTTTCATACGTAATCCACCTTACTGAGGCATTATCATTACGTCTTCAAGAGAAAGAATTCCGGGATATGATCCTCAATGTGATTTCTTTTGAGGGCAGTAGTTTGTTCACGTATAACTCCGCCCTTCAGTGGCTACCTGGAGTTGGTTAGACGTGACACAGCCCTAGCTACATCTATGCGCGTGGATAGTAAGGTGAAGAACTCTCTCAGAGTCGCTTCGGTCTCGGAGAAGCTTCTCTTCGACGGCAACTTTTCAGCAATCCATGAATTGCTCGATTTACACGTTCTCTTGTATATCTAGTGTAGCAAGAGATTCAGACTGGGGCAAACATTCGGTGGTTGACTCAGAGAGTGCCACTGCAGTTGCCGGATCCGAGTTTTATAATTATGACGGTTGCCAGTCAAACAGGTTGGGATGCAATATTGTTCCCAACGGATTCGAAGTGCCAGGGTCTTTGGGTTCCGCAGTCTCTAGGCAAGCACTTATCTTCCACGGAATAATGTATTTTTATACTGTACCAATGACCCAGACATAGCTGGTGCTAACTCTTAAAATACAGGGCCAAACACAAATTTTGCCCCCCAATCCCCAAAATTTGCATCTAAAACTAAAGAAAACATGTCCTGAAAGGCCCTCCACACTTCGCCCCCACTGCGCATGCGCAGTGTCAAGGACGTTCCGAAATTGGCGCCATTAATCATTCTAAGTTTGGCCCTTCATCAGTTAACATCTGACTGATCTTTGTGCTTATAAATCTCAGTTTAAATGATGCCAGACACATAAATATTAGTGAAATGGTGATTCTAAGGAGGATAGAGAAGGAGGAGAGGAAAAGAATGTGTGACAGAATATTATCAGGGCTGTAACTTAAAATTTTTTAATGAAATTATGTTAAGTTACCTATTTTCAAGGCAGCAGCCATTTTGTTGTCATTCTGATTATTTAGTTACACTGTTTTTTTTTAAGTGTTTTCCTCTCTCCCTGTCCTTTAAGTTCCCTCTTGCTATTCTCCCATGCTTTTGGCATAGTTTTTGTAATTATTATTACTAAATTTTCTTGGGAGTTTTAGCTGAATAACAGAATGAATTCTGTTCTTTCCCCATGTTTACGTCTTCACCTAGGGGTGGTTAGGCGTTGTGTTCTGCATCTACCATCTGATGTTCTGCAGTTTCTTCCCTGGAAGTCTCTGTTTTGCATCAGATAGTGTATTTTTGGTAACTGATTTCGGGCCTGGGTGCCTGGAGTCTTATTTTAGTGTTTTTACACTCATTGTTTACATTTACAACAGCCCTCTGTGTGAGGGGGGGATTTCTAAAAAATAATATCTTGATGTTATTTTAATCATAACTAGATACATTATTATTGTTCGTAAGTGTTGAATAAATTGTTTAAAATATTTTTAAAATTTTTGTCCACACTTAGGCTTGGGATCCATTGGGGCTCAACGTTACTTTTCAGAAACTTGGGCTATTCTGAAAAAATATTTTTTCAAAATATTTTGATTTCAATTATTTTTTCTATATCAATGGATCATATTATTATTATGTATTTTGATTGCCAGGGGTTAGTGCGAGTACCAGGACTTGTTTTCTTTTCACATTGAAAGGATATTGATCAATTGTTTTAAGAGGAAGTCTTCCTCTGACTTTATTATCATTCTATATGTGGTCAGTGTACTCGCATTAACTCCTGTTCTGTATCGTATGATTTCGATGACAATATGGGAAGTGTATGTCACGGTATGTTGTTGGGGATTTGGACACTCCGGTCCTTTCCCCGCAGGGTCACTCTACTTTATCAATTTCTATTTCAGACGATCAAGATTAGGGTGATGTATCTGTGATGTCTTCCAACAGTGTGCCTCCGTCGTCACAATTAATGAAGGGCTAGCGGAAAAGTGCTCATGTAAATACGCCAATTGCCTAAGAGGACCCTAGTAGGTTCGACGGCCTTTGACGTCCGCTAGCTCGCCCGGTGTAGCGTCCATTCACCGAATGGTTCGGCAGCCGGGTTCGTCCGTTGCGGTCTAGAAGGATTTTTGGGGTGATGCGAGCACTATAAACTAACCTAATACACACCCAGTGACGGCGGATCGGAGGGAGAACGCAGGAAGCCTTTTAGTCCGGTTCATAGCTCGTTCCGGTCCATCCGGACGGCAAGCGAGAGAGGCCCCTCTCTCGTTCAACAACATCTGGCCCCAGATGTTGTGGTACAAAATGTGTCGTAAGCGGAGCATACGTCCGTCGCTCGGGACGCTCCGTTGTATAGGCAGTCCGCTGAGACTGCTAAGGCTTCCTCTTCTCGTCAGCGCACACGACCGCACCTTGGCTGCGTGACCGCCGATATATTACCAGCTTCGCCGATCAAGGATTCTTTGGCGACCAGGTCACACCATCCGGTAGCCAGGGACACGAGGCCTGCAGATTCCCGACGTTCGCATAGGAAGTGTGCGGGAGTCAACGTACACGGAGCTTCCGGCGGCAATGCATCGTAAGACCGCTACTGCACAGGCCTCGGGAACGGACGTGCTTTCCTTAATAGCACAGTTTATCGCAGCATCCCAGCATCAACTGAATCTGTCGCATATATTTTATCCGACGATGCTGGGTCGGGACGCTCCGCGGAAGCGGGTACGGACGTCCGAAAGTTTCATCCGGTCCGACGGGATACCGAAAGGGATTCGGAGGATTTCGAGCTTTCCCTTTCGGAACAACATATGCTGTTGTGTATGTCATCTGACTTGGTCTTCTACAGCTTCTTTCGTCGGACCAGAATGCTGCGATGCCGGATAAGAAACTGATAGCGTCGGTGGACTTAGAAATTTTTGGTTCGGTTCAGGGACATCGTCCCTCAGTTCCGACATAGTCCAATAATGTCACACAAACTTTTGAATTATTGAACGACGCTATATATATTATTATTTTATGCTTGCTAACCAAGCATTTCTGGTTTCTTGTTCGAAGAGTTATGGAGATGTCTTTCAAAAGTGTGCCTCTGTCGTCATAGTTAATGAAGAGTTAGCGGCAATAAGTGCTCATGGAATATGTCTATCGCCAACGGAGTGACATTCGCTAGCTCACCCGGTGTAGCGTACATTCATCGAATGGTTCGGCTGCCGGGTTCGTCCATTGCGGTCTAGGAAGGAGATTTGGGTGATGCGAGCACTTTAATTACTTTAGTACTCACCCAGTGACGGCAGATTGAGGACAGATCGGAGGAAGCCTGTTAGTCCGGTTCCTGGCTGGTCCAGGTCCGTCCAGGCTGTGAGCGAGAGAGGTCCCTCTCTCGCCCAACAACATAGGGGACCGCATGTTGTGGTTCAGATATTTTACATTCGGAGCATATGTCCGTTGGTCGGGACGCTCCGTTATATTGACAGTCCGAGAGACTGTCTTTAATGCTTCCTCATCCTCACAGCAGGGCACACGACCGCACATTGGCTACGTGACCTCGAGTATCCGATCAGTTTCGGCATTCAGTGATTCCACGGCGAATAGGTCGCGCCATCCGGTAGCCAAGGGACACGAGGCCTATACACTCCGTTCGCTCGCATATTGGTAGTATGCACGGGGTAACGACCACGGAGCTTCCAGCGGCAATGCATCGTAAGACCGCTTCTCCTCAGGCCTCAGTGACGGACGTGCTATCCGAGTTAGCACAGTTGTTTCGCAGCATCCCAGCAATTGATAGTTTCTCGGTCGAATCAGGAATTATCCGACGGCGCTGGGTCGGTGCGGTCCGCGGTTGCATCAGGTACGGACGACCGAACGCTTTATAGGGTCCGACAGGATGGCGAAAGGGATTCGAAAGATTTCGAGTTTTCCCTTTAGTAGTATCGGAAGATGCCTTTCATATCTTCTGGCATTATCTTCCAGTGATTATTATTTCGGACTTCATTGCTGCGATCTTGGATAAGAGACTTATAGCGTCATTGGACTCGGATTTTTCGATCGGTTCGTGGACATTGTCCCTGACTTACCGACGCAGTCCAATATTGTCATTACAACATGTGTTTTATTTTTCGACGCTATATATATATATACAAGCCTGCTACTAAGCATGATAGTTTAGTTTCTTGTCCGCGTTGCTCATTTCTGCCATTTTATCATTTATACAAATAGTTTATTTTGGAAGAGCAGGGCATATCGAGAGTTCATATGCGTCTTGACGGTGTGATTAAAAACTGCATATATTCTTTTTTGCCGTTTATGTCTTTTCCAATTTCAATGTTGGGAACGACATTATGTATAGTAGACTTAACTTAGACGCTTTATTATACGTAATCCGCCTTACTGAGGCGTTATCATTACGTCTTCAAGAAAAGATTTACGGGATATTATTCTCAATGTAATTTCTTTTGAGGGCAGTAGTTTGTTCACGTATAACTCCGCCCTTCAGTGGCTGATTGGAGTTAGTTAGACGTGACGCAGCCCTAGCTACATCCACTCGCGTGGATAGTAAGGTTAAGAACTCTCTCAGAGTCGCTTCGTTCTCGGAGGAGCTTCTCTTCGACGGCAACTTTTCGGCAATCCATGAATTGCTCGATTTACACGTTCTCTTGTCTATCTAGTGTTACAAGAGATTCAGACTGGGGCAAACATTCGGTGGTTGACTCAGAGAGTGCCGCTGCAGTTGCTGGACCCGAGTGTGGCTGTTATGACGGTTGCCAGTCAAAACAGATTGGGATATAATACTGATCCCTACGGATTCGAAGTGCCAGGGTCTTTGGGTTCCGCAGTCTTTTAGCAATCAGTTTTCTTCCGCGGAATAATGTTTTTTAGGCTTGCTTTATGTCATTGCATGAACATTATTCAGAAACGCATGCCCAAATTCCTGTCCTTTAATTCGACAGTAGTGGCGTATCTCCGGAACCAGGGAGGCACTCTTTCGTTTCCGTTATTCAATTTAATGGAAAGAATCCGTCTGTTGGTTATAGTACACCAAGTTCAGTTTTGGTCCGTCATATTCCGGGTCGTCTGATTGTTTTATCGGACTCCCGTTCTCTTACGGGTCGCTTGTTGCTGTCAGAATGGACTCTCAACAAACAAGTATTCAATCAGATTTGCTATCTATGGGAGCGCCCAATGATGATTTATTTATGACACAGCTTGCTAATCAATTGCAGACGTATGTGTTGGCTTGTCCAGATCTCTGAGCTAATATTCTTAATGCTCTATTGATCTATAGGACGGAATGATAGGATACGCGTATCCTCCGGCGCTGTTGTTTTAGCAGGTATTGCTAAGATAAACAACCACAATACATTTCTGTTGATAGCATCTCTATCTTCACAGAGATCTTGAGTAATTTTCTCTCTTGTCTACTGTGGGTCTTAACGTGAAATCTTCCTCTATGTGAGGATCTTTTTCACTGGGTAAATCGTGTCATCTTTATCACAACCTGCAAGGTCGCAACCTTCATGTATTCCGTTGTGTGGTCCGTATTGCATTGTAAGCACTGTACTGGACGAGCTTTGGACGCGATTTCTTACTATAGGAGATCCTCTTCTTCGCTATTCTATGCGGCTAAAGTGGAGGCTCTTCCGTCGTGGTGTAGGGATCATTATGTTCATATTGTTGATCCCTCCATACTACTCATTGCTATTTTTTAGTATACTTGTTTCACAAGATCTACTGCAGCCTGTTATTATTTAGGTTATAGGTTTATGTTACCTCATACCTATGCACTCTACGATAGTTTACAATTGAGTCTTTTGTCTCTTTATCTAAGTCAGTTAGTAACTTTTTGATAAATAGACTTAGAATCTTTAGATTAAATTCCTATATGGATTTTAACTTCGGTTCTTATTTAGCTAAGTAATCATTTGAGCCTCTGGAAACAGTAGTTTTCAAATTCTGACCTTTTAGACAGTAATTCTGTTGGTTTCTCTTTTACTGTAGAGTCAGTGAGTTTCATGCACTATCGATGGATGATTTTCACTTTCATAGTTTCGGAATCAATACTTCCGTTACTATTTAGGTTGGATTGTTGCATAAGAGTTAGGCTCCTATTATCCGGAACCTATTATTTTAAGGTCCTTCCGTCTTCGTATGGGCATAGGCCTTTACTCTTTCCGGGTACAGTTTATGTATTTATAAACAGATTTCTGTTTATTACTATGGGCGTAAGCTTCTTCTGTCTCTGATGTCTAGTAGAAGGACGTTACGCTCCATTTTTTTGTTAATGGATTCTATTAACTATCGGTACTGCTTATAGTATATCATTGACTTAGCAGTTGTGCTTAAGATTTCGGCTCATGAAGTAAGAGTTCTTCTACTTCTTGGGCTTACATTAATAGTGTCGCTATTATAGATTTTTGAAGGCCGCTCATTGCGCTCAGCCATCCACATTCATGAATTTTATCTCAGAAATATCGAGTCCATTTCTGGAGGCCTCTATTGTTAGGTCTATTATCTACTGCTCAGAATGTCATTCACTTAACAGTTGCTACTATAGCTAGGTAGGCTGTCTGTTTCGGCAGTGTCTCCGTTCGGCTGCCCTCTTCGCTCTGGGCTATTTGACCCAGGGCAAGAAAAGGGGGGGGGGGGGGGGGAGGGTGTTCCCTTGGGTCACCTGTTTTACTATGAAAACAAGGGGATACCTCCTCCGGAGTTAGTAATTCTGAGCTGTTATTGGGATGGTTGTTTACTGAGAAGTTTAGGTTTTTAAAATTCATTCAAGTCTTAGTTTTTAAAGTATAGCTTTTGAATATTGCATATGTCAACGGACATGATTATGCAATCCTCAGACACTTTTAGGAGTATAAGAGTCTCTATTCTCTAGACTTACTTATTTATTGGCTTACTTTAAAAATTATTAGTATAAGGATTATATTGGATATTAATAGAGTACATGGATGTATGAAGCTCAATTTTGGAAGGTGTTGTATCTTTCTAATTTATCATAAATAAGAAAGATACATGTAAGGCCTATTACTTCTTTTTCCCTACAGGGGATGACTCTATTTTATTTTATTGAGCGTATTCCATTTTGCTCTATGTCCTTGGCCCTCCAGCCTTTTTACTATTCAGCTATGTCTGGGTCATTGGTACAGTATAAAAATGTTAAAAAATTTATAGTAATTTATATATTTTTTATACTTACCAATGACCCAGACGGGGATGGCCCTCCCAGGAGTTGGGAACTCTTGCCTCCCCGCTGAGTACATAGCGCTTACCAGGCACTGGTTATTAGAATGATTAATGGCGCCAATTTCGGAACGTCCTTGACACTGCGCATGCGCAGTGGGGGCGAAGTGTGGAGGGCCTTTCAGGACATGTTTTCTTTAGTTTTAGATGCAAATTTTGGGGATTGGGGGGCAAAATTTGTGTTTGGCCCTGTATTTTAAGAGTTAGCACCAGCTATGTCTGGGTCATTGGTAAGTATAAAAAATATATAAATTACTATAAATTTTTTAACTTTTTAGGCTTGCTTTATGTCATTGGATGAACATTATTCAGAAACGCATGTCCAAATCCTGTCCGATAATATGACAGTAGTGGCGTATCTCCGGAACCAAGGAGGCACTCATTCGTTTCCGTTATTCAATTTAATGGAAAGAATCCTTCTGTTTGTTATAGTACACCAAGTTCTGCTTCGGTCCGTCATATTCCGGGTCGTCTGATTGTATTACCGGACTCCCTTTCACTTATGGGTCTCTTGTTGCCGTCAGAATGGACTCTCAACAAACAAGTATTCAATCAGATTTGCTATCAATGGGAGCGCCCAATGATAATTTATTTACGACACAACTTGCTAATCTATTGCAGACGTATGTGTTTACATGTCCGGATCTCTGAGCTTATGTTGTTAACGCTCTATTGATCTAATAGGACGGAATGATAGGATATGCGTATCCTCCTGCGCTGTTGTTTCAGCAAGTATTGCTAAGATAAACAACCACAATACATTTCTGTTGATAGCATCTCTGTCTTCACAGAGACCGTGGGTAAATTTACTCTGAGGTCTACTGTGGGACTTAACGCGAAAACTTCCTCCATGAGAGGATCTTTTTTCGCTGGGAAAAATCGTGTCATCTTCATCACAACCCGCAAGGTCTCAACCTTCACGTATTCCGTTGTGTGGTCCTTATTGCATTGTAAGCATTGTACTGGACGAGCTTTGGACGCGATTTCTTACTGTAGGAGACCCTCTTCTTCGCTATTCTATGCGGCTAAAGTGGAGGCTCTTCCGTCGTTGGTGTAGGGATCACTATGTTGATATTGTTGATCCCTCCATACTAGTCATTGCAACTTTCTAGTATACTTGTTTGACAAGATCTACTGCAGCCTGTTACTATTAGGGTTATAGGTTTATGTTATCTCATACCTATGCACTCTATGATAGTTTACAATTGAGTCTTATGTCTCTTTATCTAAGTCAGTTAGTAACTTTTCGATAAATAGACTTAGAATCATTAGATTAAATTTCTATACGGAATTTAACTTTGGTTCTTATTTAGCTAAGTAATCATTTGAGCCTCTGAAAACAGTAGTTTTCAAATTCTGACCTTTTAGACAGTAATTCTGTTGGCCTCTCTTTTACTGAGGAGTCAGTGAGCTTCATGCACTATCGGTGGATGATTCTCACTTTCGTAGTTTCGGAATCACTACTTCCTTTACTATTTAGGTTGGATTTTTGCATAAGAGTCAGGCTCCTAATAAATATCCGGAACCTATTGTTATTAAGGTCCTTCCGTCTTCGTACGGGCATAGGCCTTTACTCTTCCGGTTAGAGTTTACGTATTTTTAAACATATCTGTTTATTACTACGGGCATAAGCTTCTTCTGTCTTTGATGCCTAATAGAAGGACGTTACGCTCCATTCTATTGCTAATGGATTCAATTAACTATCGATACTGCTTATGGTATATCATTGACTCAGCAGTTGTGTTTGAGATTTCGGCTCATGAAGTAAGAGTTCTTCTACATCTTGGGCTTACATTAATAGTGTCGCTATTATAGATTTTTGAAGGCTGCTCATTGCGCTCAGCCATCCACATTCATGAATTTTTATCTCATAAATATCGAGTCCATTTCTGGAGGCCTCTATTGTTAGGTCTATTATCTACTGCTCAGAATGTCATTCACTTAACAGTTGCTACTATAGCTAGGTAGGCTGTCTGTTTCGGCAGTGACTTCGTTCTGCTGCCCTCTTCGCTCTGGGCTATTTGACCCAGGGCAAGAAAAAGGGGGGGGGGGGGAGGGTGTTCCCTTGGGTCACCTGTTTTACTATGAAAACAAGGGGATACCTCCTCCGGAGTTAGTAATTCTGAGCTGTTATTGGGATGTTTTTTTAGTGAGAAGTTTATGTTCTAAAAATTCATTCAGGACTCTTTAAAGTATAGCTTTTGAATGTAGCACGTGTCAACGGTCGTTAGTATACAATCCTCAGACACTTTTAAGAAGTATAAAGAGTCTCTATTCTCTAGACTTACTTTATTTATTGGCTTACTTTAAAAATTATTAGTATAAGGATTATACTAGATATTAATAGAGTACATGGATGTAGGATGCTCAATTTTGGAAGGTGTTGTATCTTTCTGATTTATCATAAATATGAAAGATACATGTAAGGCCTAATACTTCTTTTTCCCTAGAGGGGATGACTCTATTTTATATATTGAGCGTATTCCAACTTGCTCTATGTCCTTGGCCCTCCAGCCTTTTTACTATTCAGCTATGTCTGGGTCATTGGTGCAGTATAAAAATGTTAAAAAATTTATAGTAATTTATATATTTTTTATACTTACCAATGACCCAGACGGGGATGGCCCTCCCAGGAGTTGGGAACTCATACCTCCCCGCTGAGTACATAGCGCTTATCAGGCACTGGTTATAAGAATGATTAATGGCGCCAATTTCGGAACGTCCTTGACACTGCGCATGCGCAGTAGAGGTGAAGTGTGGAGGGCCATTCAGGACATGTTTTCTTTGGTTTTAGATGCGAATTTTGGGGATTGGGGGGCAAAATTTGTGTTTGGCCCTATATTTTAAGAGTTAGCACCAGCTATGTCTGGGTCATTGGTAAGTATAAAAAATATATAAATTACTATAAATTTTTTAACTTCTCAAGTGAAAAACAGGGCATTAAAGCACATGAATAATTAGCTGGAAGAGAGCCAAATTATTTTTTAAAGGTGATTTGTAATGTAGTATTAGTCCCCCGTTCACCATGAAAACTTCTTGATTGCAGCCTGTCCATCTGTGTGTCAGTCAGTCTGTCTGTCCATGTTACCACCTGTATCTCCGAGATGGTTGAATGTTGGTGTTTCAAATTTTCAGCAATGATCAGATATTATGTAAAATTGATTTGCGGAAATTTTATTTGAAAAAAAATTCAAGATGGCTGACTGGCAGCCATTTTTGTTGTAAATTGTGTGTAATTAGTTTTCTGCCTAGAACTTTTAAACAGCATTCCTGATTTCAATAATTTTTGATATGGAGGTATAGCAGCACAAGATAAATAACATATCATACAGGGTTTTTTTCTCTTGCATAAGTTATGCAAATTAGACAAACTTAAGCTTTTTTCAGTCATATTTGTGTATATTGTGTAGGTGTGTCCTGTTACCATCTGTATCTCAGATATGCTTTGGCACTTTTGTTTCAAATTTATTTTCAGCATTGATCAGACATTATGTAAAATTGATGCACATCAATTTTGTTTTTAAAAAATGCACATGAATTATGCAAATTAGACAAACTTAAGCTTTTTTTCATCCCTCTTTGTACATATTATGCTGGTATGTCCTATTTTCAATTTGTATTGCAGAGATGCTTTGATGCTTTTGTTTCAGATTTTCAGCATTGATCAGGCATTATGTAAAATTGATGCACATCATTTTTTTTTCAATTCAAGATGGCCAACTGGCAGGCATTTTTGTTGGAAATTGTGTGTAATGAGTTTGCTGCCTAGAACTTCTAAACAACATTTCCGATTTCAATAACGTTTGGTATGGAGGTGTAGCAGCATAAGATAAATAACATAGCATACAGGTTTTTTTCAGTTATATTCTACAGTTTATGTTTTGGGTTTCTGTTTCCACCTTATCTCAGAGACACTTTCGAAGATGTTTTTTCTAATTTTAACCAGTGATCAGACATTATACAAAATTGATGGATGTAATTTTTTTTTAGATTTTGGTAAAAAAAATTCAAACCAATATTCAAAAATTATGTGACACCACTTACTGTGGGGGACTATTGTCTGATCGCAGGCGATAGGCATTGTACTTGTTATTTCAAAGATATTGTGATAGTAGTGAGTGGAGCCTTTATATTTTTATACTGTACCAATGACCCAGACTTAGCTGGTGCTAACTCCAACAAAACCAGGGCCAAACACAAATTTTGCCCCCCAATCCCCAAAATTTGCATCCAAAACAAAAAGAAATCATGTCCTAAAGGACCTCCATACTACGCCTCTACTGCGCATGCGCAGTGACGCAGTCGTCCCGAAATTGGCGCCAATTATCATTCTCTGTTTGGCCCTTCATCAGTCAACATCTCACTGATCTTTGTGCTTGTAAATCTCAGTTTAAAGGATGCCAGACATGTAATTTTTGGAGAAAATGTGATTCTAAGGAGGATAGAAGGAGGAGAGGAAAAAGAAGTGGCAAAAAATAATCAGGGCTGTACTTAAAATTTTTTGATGAAATTATGTTAAGTTGCCTATTTCTTATCAACCTACTCACAATTGTTTACTACAGGCTTGCACTACAGTGGAAGTCCCTAACTCGGATAAAATACTCTCTATTTTTGTCTTTCCCAAGCAAGTTGGGAAAGAAAAGTGGTGCAAAAGCACCAATAAAAATAAGCCAAAACTGGGTCGAGTGCAACCGGCGCAGACCCAGTACGGGACGCTCTCTCCCAAGTACAACTCCACGACTTCCGTTGCCAGTGCGCATATACCGTCTCTAAAGACTCATTCTTTTTGAAATCCGCTTCGTGTCGAGATGTTTTTGCACGCTTATCAGTGTTCCACCAGCTCGATGTTTGATGATTCCTGATTCATTATACCACAGTGTATCCTTTGTATTCTCAGGAACAGTGTTTTATATTCTCTTTTTTCTATTATATGTCCATAATGTATATTTATTTGCTCTCTCTCGGGTCGCGCGCGATTTTCGCGGGCCACGCGGTTCGGACTTAGATTTTCACAATTATTGTTCATGCTTTTTTTGCAAATTTTTCTAATTGTGTTAGAGTTAGGTGTCAGCGGGGTACCACTCCTGCAGTGTTTCTTCTTTCTGTTGAGAGTAGTCTTCCTGTTGGGTGGTTCCCGGTCGACCGTCTGGGGTCTTTGTTTCTGTCACCTTTCTCTCTTTGGGGGTGTTCTGTTTTCTGATCTCACCTTCTCTGCTCCTCTCACCTCTCTCATGCCTAGGACAATTCCTTGTGGGCAGTGTCTGCTGCCTAAGCATGTGGACGATGTACATTCGTCGTGTTCCTCCTGTAATGGGTGTTCGGCCGAGCGGCCGTGTGGTGTCTGTGGAACATGGTCTTCCACCTTTTGGGCGTCTGTAAATCGTGTCGTTCGTTCTCGTGGCCGTGCCTCCCGCTCCCGCGGGAAAGGAGAACATGGTCGTTCGGGGCCTCCCGAGCCGACTGTCTGGTGAGAGTTATTCCTCCTCCGTGGGGGATGTGCAGTCTTTTCCTGTGGTGGATACTGCGGGAGCCGTTGAGTGTTCTGGTGTAGAGATGCCTGGTTCCGGGACTACGGTCCCCCTCCAGTCGACATCTGAGGCTGTCACTAGGGTTGTGACTCCTCCTTCGGAGCCGAGCCGGTGTGCTCTCTCCATTATTTCACCAGCCTCAACGACTCTTGACGTATCTACTACTGCTGCTGGTCCGTCTGCTTTGTTGTCTGTTTCAGCCGGCCTCGGCTTTTCGCTGCAGGGGACTGCAGAACTGTCCGATACTGTAGACGTGGGATATCGGCCCCAGCCTTCCCTGACTTCAACTCGGCGAAGTCGGAAGGGGCTGCCGGCCGAGCCCATCGCTGTGGTCTCGTCGCCGTCGAGTACCACAGTTGTGTCTTTGGATTCGGATGTTCGTAGTGGAAACACTATGAACTCCGTGGCGTTTCCGTCCACTCACTCTGGTCACACGACCAGTTTTGGGGGACCAACGCCTTTTGTGCAGCCTGGACCTTCTGCCCCGCAGAGGTCCGCGGTGACTCTCATGAGTTCTCGCAATATTGATCCTCGGGGTGCATCGTACCCCTATACACGTCTGCCTTCAGATGTTTCGGCTGCCGCCCGTCGTCCCACGTCGGGTGTTTTGGAGGATCGTGACCCTTCGCTGGTTAAGAGGGTCAGAGGTGAAGCCACTTTGCCGGTTCGCTCCCCTGTCGAACCGGTCGGTACAGGCAGTGAGCTTAGGGAGGCCCTCTCCTTACTCACTCAGGTTCTCTCAAAGAGCCTTCCTGTTGCTTCCAGCGAGGCTATGGGTGGTTTCCAGGCGCCTCCTATGGCGCCGCCTCCCGGAATTGGAAACAGGCCGGTTTCCGATTCCTCTGGTGTCCCGACACCATGGGAGGCGTCGGCTGGTTTGCCCACGATGGGCTATGTGTCTTCCGACTCTGGGGAGGAGTCCGACATGCTTGAGGTCGAGGGCCAGCAGTCTTCGGACTTGGGGGCGGCTCTTGACTTTGTGTTTGGGTTTCTGCCTGAGCTCAAACCTGCTAACCAGCCGACAGTGTCAGCCTGGCCGCGATCATCGGTCGCGCGCCAACAGCCTATGGAGCAACCTGCTTCTGGGCGCCTTCGACCGTGCCAGTCGGTACAGGTGGTTGAAGCTTTTTCAGCATTGGATGCCAAGCTGAATTCCAAGGCTTTGAAGACTTCGTTCTTCACCAGGGTTGACACCTTTTTGCCTCCTGTGCGTTATCGTTCCTACGATTCCGCCAATCCGTCAGTCTGCCAGACTTTGACGGTTCTGGATCAGGACTCCACTTCCCTCGGGCTTTCCAAGCCCAAGTCTGCCGTCATTCCAATGACGACTCTGGAGTCCACGTTGGGCTTATCTAGAGAGATGCTTGGCATGCTTTCTCTCTCAGATCACGTCGTCTCAGCTTTGGCTGCTTATCTGCCTCCAGATAAGTTTGACGAGGTACAGGCTCCTTTGCGTGTGCTGTCCAAGGCGCTTATGCACCTTACTCACGCGCATGCCTGTAACACGGCCAATTTGGAATTAGTTCGAAGGGACGCTGTGCTGGACACAGGACGATCCCTTCCCGAGGAGCAGCGTGCTACTCTTCGATCTGCTTCTTTGGCAGGTCCGCAACTTTTCCATGGTTCCGTGTCGACGGTCCGGGATGACGTCCTACGTCATTCCAAAGATCAGCTGCTGTTTTGTCAGCTTGATCAGCCTTCTCGGGGAGGCAAGGGCCGTTCCAAGCCTAACAAGTACCCTTCTGCTTCCTCTGTGAAGCAAAAGGCTGGTCCTTCTGCCGCCGCCTCTGCTTCTTACTCACGGGGTAAAGGTAGGGGTTGGCAGAATCGAGGGAAGTCTCAGGATTCTTCATTTAGCAGAGGAGGTGGTTTCTCCTCTCGCGGGCCTCGTCGGGGCTCGAAATGAAGGTCCTCACCTCGACTCGTCCCAGGTTGGAGGAAGGATAGCAGAGTTTGCAGACCATTGGACCACCATCACATCCGATCCATGGGTGTTAGATGTTGTTCGGTCCGGGCTGCGCATATCCTTCCAACGGCACCCCACTCTGTCAAGGGTGCCTCTTCCAACCACAGTTCCTTCAGACGTTTTACGTCGGGAACTTTTGTCCACGGAGATTGCCAATCTCCTGGCAAAGGGGGCGATCGAGGTTGTCAAGAACGTTCAGTCAGTGGGTTTCTATTCCCGCCTGTTCTTGGTGCCGAAGAAGGACGGCCGACTTCGACCGGTTATCGATCTGAGCATCCTGAACCAGTCTATCATTGCTCCCAAGTTCAGCATGGAGACTTTCAGGTCGGTCCGCCAATCAATTCACCAGGGAGATTTCGCAGCCAGCATCGACCTGCGAGACGCTTACTTCCACGTTCCGATGCATCGGGCGTCACGGAAGTATCTCAGGTTCGCTTTTCTGGGGCGAGTTTACCAGTTCAAGGCCATGCCTTTCGGCCTCAACCTGGCTCCTTGGGCGTTCACCAGACTGATGTCGCATGTGATAGCGTTCCATCGCACACAGTCCAGGGTGACTACTTCGGCATATCTGGACAATATCCTCCAGAGGCATTCCAATGCTGCCTTACTGGAATCAGATGTCGCCACTCTGTTGAGCTTGCTCACGTCGCTAGGATTCAGAGTCAACGAGGAGAAGTCAGACCTGGTCCCTTCTCAGTCGTTTTGTCATCTGGGGATGTCTTTCCAAACCAAATTCAATTTGGTGGCTGTTCCCCAGGCCAAGGCTGTGATTCTCTCAGCTTTTGCTCTGACTCTGTCCCAGTCCAGGTCCGCGACTGCTCGGAGTTTTCTCCGGCTGATCGGTCTCTGCGGTTCGGTGACGGATCTCATTCCTCTAGGTCGGCTGCGTGTCAGACCTCTCCAACACTTTCTGCTCAGTCGTTGGAAACCGAATGTAGATTCTCTGGATCAGGTGCTTCCGTTTCCGGACTCTCTGTATCCTCACCTTCTTCCCTGGACAGATGTTCAGTGGATTACGCAGGGTGTTCCGCTGGACTTACCCACGTCCGATCGCGTTCTGCGGCAGATGCCAGCGATCTCGGATGGGGTGCGACGTTGGATCCTCTCGGTCTTTCCCTACACGGGATGTGGGACCAGGATCAAGCAGCTCTACACATCAACCAGAAGGAGCTTCTTGCTCTTCTTCTGAGTTTCAGGCAGTGGATCCCTCACTTGTCGAATCGCCAGGTCCTTCTACTATCCGACAATTCGACAGTGGTTGCTTACATTCGGAACCAGGGCGGCACGCACTCGCTTCCGATGTACGAGTTAGCTCGGGATCTTTTACTGCTCGCTCAGGAGGTTCACGCCGGGGTGGTTGTTCGTCACATTCCCGGTCGTCTGAACGTCCTAGCCGACTCCCTGTCCCGACAGGGCAGGGTTATTTCCACCGAGTGGATGCTTCACAGGGCAGTGTTCCAGTCGCTTTGCGATCTCTGGGGACGTCCCCACATCGATCTCTTTGCGACTCGTTGGAACCATCAGGTGGACACTTTCGTGTCCCCGTGTCCAGATCCTCTGGCTTTTGCCGTGGACGCTCTGTCACTCGATTGGAACGGTCTAGTCGGCTATGCCTTCCCGCCGGTTCCGATTCTTCCTCAGGTTCTCGCCAAAATTCGAACCTGCAGTTGTCGAATCATTCTGATCGCTCCCCTGTCGCCTCAGCGGGTGTGGATCAATCAGCTCCGCTCGCTGATGGCGGCGGTTCCGGCACGTCTCCCGCTACGTCGCGACCTTCTTTGTCAAGGTCGCCCGAGGAGGTTTCACGTCGACCCGACTTCATTGTGCCTTCACGCATATCTTTTGTCAGGTCCTGTCTCCTCCGTAGAGGTTTTTCGAGACGAGCAGTGGAGTGCATTTCTTCTTCAAGGAGGCACTCCACTGGTTTAGCTTATGCAGCTAAATGGAAGGTCTTCTGTCGATGGTGTGCTGATCACTCTGTTGATTATGCCAATCCTTCGATTTCACAGATTGCGGAGTTTCTGGTATATCTGTTTGATTCTCGGGGTCTCCAGCCTGTTACCATCAAGGGTTACAGGTCTATGCTTTCAGAGACTTTTTCTTATGTGGGGAAGCGTCGTATCGGCACTAATCCTTACCTCTCCAAGCTTGTTCGGCACTTTTCTTTGAAAAGGCCTCGGACTTTGCAGCTTACTCCACGTTGGAATCTTTTGTGGGTGCTGCTTTGCTTGGGGGGGGGGGGGCGCCGTTCGAACCTTTATCCCAGGTGGATATGCATTTGCTCACATACAAGACGGCTTTTCTGATGGCATTTGCTTCGGCCAGACGGGTTAGTGAGCTTCACGCCCTCTCGGTTGACCCGGCCTTTTTTAGGAGTTCTCCCAACAGTGTTACTTTTACCACTGATTGCTCCTTTTTGGCTAAGAATCAGTTACCAGATACTACTCCTCCTCCTATCTGTATCAGGGCTCTTCCCTCTGTTGAGGGTACTCGCCCTTTGCTCTGTCCGGTCCGTGCTATTTGCATTTATCTTGATCGGACACGCTTCATACGGAAGGGCAGAAAACGGTTTTTTCTGTCTCTCATTCCGGGTCGACAGAAGATCTCTCCTCAATCCATTTCTCGATGGATTTGTCTTGCTATTCGTACGGCTTATAGTCGTTTAGCAGCTGGCGATTGTATTATCAATCGTATTTCTGCCCACGAGGTGCGGGCACTGTCTACCTCTTGGGCTTATTCTAACTCCGTCAAGTTGTCGGATGTTATGCAGGCAGCCTACTGGAGAAATGCTTCTACTTTCTCCACCTTTTATTTACGCCAGTTGCAGGAGCAGTCGGAGGACCTTTTTGCCTTGGGTCCTCTTTCTTCTGCTCAGGCTGTTGTCTGCCATAGCCATTAGGCTTCTTGAAGGTCAGTTTCAGCCTTGTGCTGTTACTGCCCTTTTTTTCTGTCTGTGTGTCACACAGGCTCATATGTCTCTTTTCATTGTTCTTTACCAATGATTGCGACATTATGGTTGATAAGCCTCGGGACCTCTTCCTTCTGCTTCACGGTTCCAGTGCACTAGGGTTATGTGGGGGTTGGTTATGCGATTCCCTCCAGCCTTTTGTCTATTCAGCCTGTAGTAAACAATTGTGAGTAGGTTGATAAGAAATCTAAATTTTATAGTAAATTTCCTTTCTTATTATACCTACCACAATTGTTTACATGGAGGCCCTCCCGTCTTCTTTACGGGTAAAGAATCTTTCCTCCCCGCTGATCACATAACTCTAACGTTTACGGATTCAAAAAAGAATGAGTCTTTAGAGACGGTATATGCGCACTGGCAACGGAAGTCGTGGAGTTGTACTTGGGAGAGAGCGTCCCGTACTGGGTCTGCGCCGGTTGCACTCGACCCAGTTTTGGCTTATTTTTATTGGTGCTTTTGCACCACTTTTCTTTCCCAACTTGCTTGGGAAAGACAAAAATAGAGAGTATTTTATCCGAGTTAGGGACTTCCACTGTAGTGCAAGCCTGTAGTAAACAATTGTGGTAGGTATAATAAGAAAGGAAATTTACTATAAAATTTAGATTTTCGAGGCATGGGCCTCTTGTTGTCATTCTTGCTAATTGTTGCACTGCTTATTCAGTGTTTCCTCTCCCCTAGCCTTCTAAAGTCCCCCCTGGCAATTCTCCCATGCTTTTGGCATATTTTTGAGAAATTTCATTTCTAAAATTTCCTGGGAGAGTTGCTTGGTTACAGAATGTTTTCTGTTATTTTCCCCATAGTTACGTTTTCACCCATGGGTGTATAACGTTTGTGTTCTGCATCTTCCATCTGATGTTCTACAGATTCTCCCCTGGGAGTCTCTGTTTTGCATCAGATAGAGTGTAATTGTTGACTGATTCCGGGCCAGTTTTTTCAGTGCCTGGAGTCATGTTTTCTAGTGTGTTTACACTGTTTGTTTTCATTGGCAACAGCCTTTTTTGAGGGGGGGCTGTTTGCCTTTGTGGTAGTTTATCTCATTATAAGATACATTTATATTATCCGAAAGTGTCTCATTAATTATTTTATATAAATTTAAAATTTTTGACCACACTTTGCCATCGGATCCATCGGGGCTCAATGTTACTTTTCAGCAACTTGGGCTTCTCTGAAAAAATATTTTTTCAAAATTATTTTGTTTTGCAATTGTTTTTTCATTTATTAATGGATCATGTTATTATGTATCTTTGTGTCAGGGGTTTTTGCGAGTAACTAGGACTTATTGTTGTTCTTTCACAATGAAGGGACGTTGTTCAAATTGTAATAGGAAGAAATCTTCCTCTGACTTTCATGATCATTGTATTAATTGTAGTCAGTGTTCTCGCATTAATCCCTGTCCTATATGTGAACATTGGGATGAGAAACATTGGAAACGTGTGTCACGATATGTTGTTTCTGGAGAAAGAGCGATGCCGGCTCTTTCTCCACAAGGTCACTCTACTCTCTCAGTTTCTATTTCAGAGGAACCAGAACAGGGTGATGTTTCCATGTTATCTTCTTCAAGTGTGCGTCCGTCGTCACAAATGAATTCAGAGCTAGCGGCAAAAGTGCTCATGGAGATTAGACAAATGTCGTCCGCTAGCTCGCCCGGTGTAGCGTCCATTCACCGAATGGTTCGGCAGCCGGGTTTGTCCGATGCGGTCCAAGAGGAAATTTTGGGTGATGCGAGCACTATAAACATAATAGATGCACACCCAGTGACGGCGGATAGTAAGCGAGAACAGAGGAAGCCTTTTAGTCCGGTTCCTAGCTCGTCCAGGTCCAGCCGGGCCGCGAGCGAGAGAGGTCCCTCTCTCGTACAACAACATCTGGGACCAGATGTTGTGGTACAAAATGTGTCTTTAGCGGAGCATACGTCCGTCGCTCGGGACGCTCCGTTGTATAAGCAGTCCGCAGAGACTGTTAAGGCTTCCTCTTCTCGTCAGCGCACACGACCGCACCTTGGCTGCGTGACCGCCGATATTTTACCAGCTTCGCCGATGAAGGATTCTTCGGCGACCAGGTCACACCATCCGGCAGCCAGGGATTCGAGACCGATGGACTCCGGACGTTCGCATAGAAAAAGTATGCGGGAGCCATCTGATGCAGAGCTGCCCTCGGCGAAGCAGCGAAAGACTGCGCCTCCGCAGGTCTCGACGTCGGACATTCTTGGGCAGATAGCACAGCTTATCGCAGCATCCCAGCAGCCGACAGAAACGGTGTCGGATCGAGAATTATCCGACGGCGCTGGGTCGGTACGCTTCGCCGAAGCATCGGGGGCGGACGACCGGGAACATCGTGAGGTCCGGCCGGATGGTGAAAGGGATACGGATGACTTGGAGCTATCCCTTTCGGAACAACATAAAGCTGCCGTGGACTTCATCCGGCACTTTCTCCCTCAAGTTGTTCCGTCGGGCCAGACTGCTGCGCTTCCGGACAAGAGAATTATAGCGTCATTGGACTCTGAATTTTTTGAGCGGTTCAGGGACATCGCTCCCGAGTTTCCATCGCAGTCCAATAATGTTGCAAGAACATTTGAATTATTGAATGACGCTATATTTAAACTTGCTTCCAGGACGGGGAAAGCAGGTTTCTTGTCCGCTAATACTCTCAACCTGCCTTTTATTAATGCAAGGAATAAATTCGATACGGCAGGACAGGGTATACCGAGAGTTCCTCTGCGTATGGACGACGAGGCGGAAGACTTAGAGCTATCATTACCGTCGTCAGCTTCTATTCCAACCGCGGTGTTGGAAACAGCTATTGCGTCTAACAGAGCCAATTGAGATGCCTTATCTTACGCAGATCACCTTACTAAGGCGTTATCACTGCGCCTTCAAGGGGAAGAGTTTCAGGATATACAATCCTCTTTAAGACTTCTTTCAAGGGCAGTAGCTTATTCCACGTGTAACTCCGCCCTTTCAGTGGCAAATCTGGAGTTGGTTAGACGTGACGCAGCCCTAGCTACATCCACACTAGTGGATTCTAAGGTGAAGAACTCTCTTAGAGTCGCTTCGGTCTCAGGAGAACTTCTCTTTGACGGCAAGCTTTCCGCTATTTATGATAAAATTAAAAAGAAAGCTAATGATTCTCTGTTGTTCAGATCGGCTCCTAAAAAGTCGGATACAGCAGACACGAATAAGACAGGCACTTCTGGGTCTATTGCGCCCAAGAGAGGTTCCTATAGAGGTTCCGGTGCGTCCTCTTGGTCTTATTCGAGAGACCGTCAGGATAGCGACTCTCGTTTGGGACGTCCTTCAGGCCGGGACAATCGGTCGGACGCCCCGAGGTCGACGAGGCGAGGTGCGGGTCGTGGAAGACGTGGTTTCTCCTACCGCAGGCCTCGCAGGTCCAGGAGGTGATGGCTTAAACCTCTATCGCGTTCCGGTTGGCGGAAGGTTGTCGAGTTTTTCACAAGAGTGGGCGTCGATTACGGACGACCCTTGGGTGAGAGGAGTGACTTCGGAAGGTCTAAAGATATCCTTCAAACGAAAGCCTCCATTAACTCGAAGTCCAAAGTGGACTCATCTTCCGTCAAATCCACAGAAAAGAGACGCTCTGTTATCAGAGGTGCAGTCTCTTTTAATGAAGAACGCGGTAGAGGTCGTAGAAAACCAGGAATCTCTGGGATTCTACAGCCATCTGTTTCTGGTTCCGAAACCAGACGGCTCGTTCCGTCCAGTCATAGATTTGAGCTGGATAAACAAGCTGATCGTCGCTCCGAAGTTTTATATGGAGACGATTCGATCGGTCAGAGCGAGTATTCGGGTGAACGATTATGCAACGAGCATAGATCTCAAAGATGCGTACTTTCACGTCATGGTACATCCGACATTCCGAAAGTATCTACGCTTCGCAGTCCTAGGAGTGGTGTATCAATTCCGGGCGATGTGCTTCGGATTGAATCTAGCACCCTGGGCTTTCACTCGGGTAATGAACTCGGTAATGATCTACTTCCGAGCTCATTCGTCTGCGGTAACGTCGGCCTACCTGGACGACATTCTTCAGAGGTACGGCAACGAGTTAACGCTTCAGAACGATGTTCAGAATCTTCTTCTATTGCTCCGACGTCTCGGTTTTATAGTAAACGAGGAGAAGTCGGATCTGGTGCTGTCCAAGTCATTCACTCATCTGGGAATGAGCTTCGAGACGCACAACAATCTCGTTCGTCTGCCGTTAACCAGAGCGAAATTAGTCAGTTGTTACGCTCGCTATTGTCTGCACGCAGACAAAGTCACGGCGAGAGAATTTATGAGACTGATAGGTCTGTGCGGAGCCGCCGCGGATCTCATTCCAATGGGGCGGCTACGCACACGTCCTCTTCAAATTTTCCTGACTCAGAATTGGAGTGTGAGAATTCATTCGCTCGATATAGACGTTCTCTTGTCAGATCAAGTGAAACAAGAGATTCAGACTTGGGCAAACATTCAGTGGTTAACTCAAGGAGTTCCGCTGCAGTTGCCGGATCCGAGTTTTACCGTTATGACGGATGCCAGTCAAACAGGTTGGGGTGCATCATTAATCCCAACGGATTCGAGATGCCAGGGTCTTTGGGATCCGCAATTCCTGTGCAAGCACATAAACATCAAGGAAATGATGTCAATTTGGCTTGCGTTACGTCACTGGATGGACATTATTCACGATGCTCATGTCCAAATCCTATCCGACAATACGACAGTAGTGGCGTATATACGGAATCAGGGAGGCACTCATTCAGTTCCGTTGTTCAATCCAACGGAAAGAATCCTTCTGTTTGCGTTAGAACATCACGTTCTTCTTTCGGTCCGTCACATACCAGGTCGTCTGAATGTGCTAGCAGACTCCCTTTCACGAAAGGGTGCTTGTTGCCGTCGGAGTGGACTCTCAACAAACAAGTATTCAATCAGATTTGCTACCAATGGGAACGGCCAATGATAGACTTATTTGCGACACATCTCAACAATCAGTTGCAGACGTATGTGTCTCCATGTCTGGATCCAAGAGCATTTGCAGTAGACGCTCTGTCGATCCCTTGGGACGGAATGATAGGATATGCGTATCCTCCAGCGCCGTTAATTCAACAAGTATTGCTAAAGATAAAACAATCTCAATGCAAGATTCTGTTGGTAGCATCTCTGTCGCCACAGAGACCGTGGATAAATGTACTCAGGTGTCTGTTGTGGGACCTACCGCGGAAGCTTCCTCCACGAGAGGATCTTCTTTCGCAGGGGAAATCGCGCCAACTCCATCACAACCCGCAAGGTCTCAACGTTCACGTTTTTCCGTTGTGCGGTCCTTCTGGCATGGCAAGCACTTTACAGGACGAGCAGTGGACGCGATTTCTAACTGTAGGAGGACCTCCTCTTCGCTAAACTATGCGGCTAAGTGGAAGGTTTTTCGTCGTTGGTGTAGGGATCATTCTGTAGATATATTTGATCCCTCTATACCAGACATTGCAAACTTTCTAGTATACTTGTTTGACGAAATCAAACTGCAGCCTGTTACTATAAAGGGTTATAGATCTATGTTATCTGATACCTATGCACATCATGATAGTTTACAAATTGGATCTAATGTCTCTTTATCGAAGTTGGTTAGAAACTTTTCGATAAATAGACCCAGAACTCTTAGATTAATTCCTAAGTGGAATTTAGCTTGGGTTCTCCTTAAATTGAAGGAAAAGCCATTTGAACCTCTTGGGACAGTAGATTTCAAATTCTTATCTTATAAGACAGCTTTTCTCTTAGCTTTCTCTTCTGCCAGAAGAGTCAGTGAGCTTCATGCACTATCGGTGGATGATTCTCATTATCGTAGTGTTGGGAACACTATCACCTTCACTACTAATGTGGGTTTTTTAGCTAAGAATCAGGCTCCTAATAAATATCCGGAACCTATTGTTATTAAGGCTCTTCCGTCTTCAGACGGGCATAGGCCTTTACTCTGTCCTGTTAGAGCACTACGTATCTATAAACAGAGATCTCAGTTTATCAGAAAGGGACGGAAACGTTTCTTTCTGTCTTTGATGCCTCATAGAAAGGACATTTCAGTCCATTCTATTGCTAGATGGATTCAGTTAACTATCCGTACTGCTTATGAAGATTTATCTTCTTCTCAGCAGTCTGTGCTTAAGATTTCTGCTCATGAAGTAAGAGCTCTTTCTACTTCCTGGGCTTATGCTAATAGTGTTGCTATTACAGATTTAATGAAGGCTGCTTATTGGTCTCAGCCATCCACATTTACGAATTTTTATCTCAGAAATATTGAGTCCATTTCTGGAGACCTGCATTGTTTAGGTCCGTTATCTGTTGCTCAGAATGTCGTCCACTAAACAGTTGCAACTATAGTTATGCAGGCTTTCTGTTCCGGCAGTGACTCCGTCCGGCTGCCCTCTTCGCTCTGGGCTATTTGACCCAGGGCAAGGGGAAGGGGGGGGGGGGGGGCGGGTGTTCCCTTAGGTCACCTGCTTTATAGTGAAAAGCAAGGGAATGCCTCCTCCAAGTCAGTATTTCTGAGTCGCTTCCGGGATGGTTTTAAAGTGTAATATTAATGTTTAAATTCATTCATGTCTTATTTTTAAAGTGTAGCTCGGTGTGAAGCATTTGTATATGTCAAGTGTCAAACGGGCTTTAATATACAATACTCGGACACTTTTAAATGATTATAAAGAGTCTCAATTCTCTGGACTACTTTATTTATTGGCTTGCTTTAAAAATAATGAGTATAAGGGTTATACTGGATGTTAATAGAGAACATGAATGTTATTGTGCTCAATTATTAAGGGTAGTGTATCTTTCTAATTTAATATTAAATAAGAAAGATACATGTAAAGCCTAATACTCCTTTTCTCCTTAAGGGGTTACCTCTTTACTATATAGTTGAGCTTATTGGATTTTCCTCTATGTCCTAGGCCCTCCAGCCTGTTTACTATTCAGCTAAGTCTGGGTCATTGGTACAGTATAAAAATGTTAAAAAATTTATAGTAATTTATATATTTTTTATTCTTACCAATGACCCAGACGGGGATGGCCCTCCCTGGAGTTGGGAACTCTTGCCTCCCCGCTGAGTACATAGCGCTGACCAGGCACTGCCAGCAAGAATGATAATTGGCGCCAATTTCGGGACGACTGCGTCACTGCGCATGCGCAGTAGAGGCGTAGTATGGAGGTCCTTTAGGACATGATTTCTTTTTGTTTTGGATGCAAATTTTGGGGATTGGGGGGCAAAATTTGTGTTTGGCCCTGGTTTTGTTGGAGTTAGCACCAGCTAAGTCTGGGTCATTGGTAAGTATAAAAAATATATAAATTACTATAAATTTTTTAACTTTTCGAGATATTGTTCATAGATAATTGTTTTCTTGCAGTTATTTTGGATAGTGCTCATTGGCACTCTCCACTAAATTGCCCCAAAAATATATCATCATTTTTTTAAACTGCTGAGAAACAACAAACCAATGCTGTCAATGTTAAGCCAATAAAATGTCTTTCAGCATTTTCAATATCAGTAATGCCATGATAGTGGCTTCCAGCACTCAACCGGTTAACATCATTACATTCCCAAAGCTGGGATCTCAAAATCATTCGAGATGGTGGGGCAAAAATGTTAAAATTTTCTGATGGTATTCCTGTGTCACTGACCATTGATTCAAACTTGAAACCTAACTCAGTATACTTTGAAACAATAATAAATGGAACAGGGCGGAAATGTTTCTTTTTCAATATTTCAAAGAATTAATTCTTTAAAATAACAACAGTAATACATGATAATACTTGATTGTCATATACTTATAAAAGTGCTTTCATAGAAAAGATATTGGAAAAATGAGGGTCAATTTTGCATAATGAAATTTGTGGTTTCGCCAAGTGGTCAACATTTTATTCAAATTAGCATCTTTCTGAGAAATATTGGCATTCAAGTGACCAAACTTTTTCTGATGAACAACAAAAAATTCTAACAGACAGTTTCTGCTGCCTCCACTAGTTTCGGGGCAGCATCATAACTGTTCAGTAAAACCTTCACAACAGTATATAATAGAACATGTATAACAGGCTACCAACTTGCCCCTCCCCTCCCCAGGAAGTTGAGCATTGCTTGTTTTATTTGGTAAACAAATTCTATTCTACTAACATGGTAACTATTGCCTGAGGTGGAAGTCAAATTAATGATTACAAAAGTGCTATTTGTCTTGATTAGATCGCAATCATGTCAAAATTTACTTCCACACCAACAGGTCAAGATTTATTTATTTATTTATTTATTTATTTATTTATTAGGGTTTAACGACACATTAACAGTCAGGATCATATCATGTCGGTGACAGTTTTATGGGTGGAGGAAGCCGGAGTACCTGGAGAGAACCACCGTGCAACGACGAGCAGCTGTCAGCTCTCCAACATCATAACTCTGAACTCTGCACTGCAGCACAGGCAGGGTTAGATTGGTTGAAGACATGCGCACAATCGATGTGCAGTACATCTTAGTACACAGCATCATCATTTCCCCATGTAGGCCATCGGGGTTAAGTGTCTTGCCCATGAACTCAAAATGGGAGCACGAATCAGTCGCTGAAATGGTCACCTATCCAACTACTAACCGCGCTCAATGTTGCTTAACTGGTAGAGTGCTGAATTATTTTTGGTCATCAAAATTTGTTCACATATGTTTGCCTTGTTACAATTTATGGGAGAGTGCCAATAGGCACTCTCCCATAAATTGTAACAAGGCAAATCCTATCAGACTAAATAATTTCACTTCAAAGGTGGTATGAACAACATCCACAAAATATGAAGCCTTTAAGCGCTGGTACTGACACTTCAGAGTAAAGCCCAAATATGGGCTTCCAGCACTCTACCAGTTAACTTCAGTGATCTGACAAGAACTGGTAACTGAGATGCCACCATGCCCCCAAGATTTCATAAAACAAATTGCAAAATCAGGATAAAATCACAGAAAACAAATGAAAATAGCATCTCAGATTTAAATATTCTTATATATTTTTTTACATGTGAGATTCTACTTGATTCCATATCTATGTTGCAGTCATGATGTAGTCAAAGTTGCTGAAAATTACCTTAACCCTTTACCTAACGAATCGCCCGCATCCGCCTGCGTAATATGCAAATTCAGCAGTTGAAAAAATTTTATTTTTCAAAAAATTTCAACAAAACCATATCATGTTACCCCTCGTTGGAACGAGCTCATCGTCTTGTTGAAATTTTTTGAAAAATTAAAAAAAATGGTATTTAAAATAATAAATTTGAATATCGTCCGCGTTGGGTAAAGGTTAACCCTTTGAACACAAGCGGCTGCTTTTCCGGCCCAGATGCATGATATGTCGAAAATTCATTAGGTAGGTGAATGTGTGGGGTAGACCAATTCATATTTTCAAAATTGGTCTACCCCCAGATAATGAATATGGACTCTTCCAATTGGTGTCATTGAACTGACGTGGAAGATACCACCAGGGTTCAAAGGGTTAAACACTGATAAATAAATGAATAAATAATGTAACTTAACCCTTTACCTAACATGAAAAGCAGATGACACTTGCAAAGAAAATTCTTGAATAACTAATTTTTTGTATCAAAAACATAGGTTATGACCCCTCATTGGAACGAGCTCGATGAGCTCGTTCCAAAGAGGGGTCATAACCTATGTTTTTGAGACAAAAAATGAATTGAAAGTGTCAATGACACTGTAGCTCAACTTGTCAAGACAAAGACATGTACATGTATAGTATGTGACACAGCAATGACAAACATCTAGGTAATGACCTGATAACAAAGGTACATATAAAATATGTCTGTACATAAATACTGACCGTTGCCTGCAACAAATGTATAGGTAAAGTATTGTAAAGGTGGGTGACAGTCAGATGCTAAACTAGAAAAGAAAACTTTGAGTCCCAGAGTGGGTCTGACTCAACCCCAAAATATTTGTTCTCATAGCACAGTGATAACAAAGGCACCCCAAAACACACTCGTTCCTGTCCCAAGGTGAAAACACAAAGGTACCCAAGAAGTTTCGTGAAGATCAGTTCACAAATATGAGCTGTGTAGAAGTTGTGACAAAAAACTGATTGGACCTAATTTCGGTACAAAATGGCCACTGGCAGCCATCTTGAATTCTGGACTGCACCCAGAAACACTCGTTCTCGTCCCAAGGAGATAACAAAGGTACCCAAGAAGTTCTGTGAAGATCGGTTCATAAATACAGCCTCCAGCCCGAGCCGTATTGACATGTGCACTTACAGTGTATAAGTAGCACTGAATAAATCAAAGTTCATCTAATCTGCATAATTTCTGCATGAGAAAAAAACCCGTACTATATGTGATGTATTCCATGTTACTAAACATTCATACAAAAATATATTCAAATCAGAACTTTCATACAGAAGTTCTGCACAAAAGACTGATTGCACTAATTTTGGTACAAAATGGCTGCTGGTGGCCATCTTGAATTTTGGACCACACCCAAAAACACTCGTTCTCATCCCACGGTGATAACAAAGGTACCCAAGAAGTTTCGTAAAGATCGGTTCATAAATACGGCCTCTAGCCTGAGCCGTATATAGAAGTTGTGTACAAAAAACTGATTAGACCTAATTTCAGTACAAAATGGCCACTGGCAGCCATCTTGAATTTTGGACCGCACCCAGAAACACTCGTTCTCGTCCCAAGGTGATAACAAAGGTACCCAAGACGTTTCGTGAAGATCGGTTCATAAATACAGACTCTAGCCTGAGCCGTATTGACATGTGTACTTACTGTGTGTAAGTAGCACTGAAAAAATCAAAGTTCATCTAATTTGCATAATATTTTTATACTGTACCAATGACCCAGACTTAGCTGGTGCTAACTCTAACAAAACCAGGGCCAAACACAAATTTTGACCCCCAATCCCCAAAATTTGCATCCAAAACAAAAAGAAATCATGTCCTAAAGGACCTCCATACTACGCCTCTACTGCGCATGCGCAGCGACGCAGTCGTCCCGAAATTGGCGCCAATTATCATTCTCTGTTTGGCCCTTCATCAGTCAACATCTCACTGATCTTTGTGCTTGTAAATCTCAGTTTAAAGGATGCCAGACACGTAATTTTTGGAGAAAATGTGATTCTAAGGAGGATAGAAGGAGGAGAGGAAAAAGAAGTGGCAAAAAAATAATCAGGGCTGTACTTAAAATTTTTTGATGAAATTATGTTAAGTTGCCTATTTTCGAGGCATGGGCCTCTTGTTGTCATTCTTGCTAATTGTTGCACTGCTTATTCAGTGTTTCCTCTCCCCTAGCCTTCTAAAGTCCCCCCTGGCAATTCTCCCATGCTTTTGGCATATTTTTGAGAAATTTCATTTCTAAAATTTCCTGGGAGAGTTGCTTGGTTACAGAATGTTTTCTGTTATTTTCCCCATAGTTACGTTTTCACCCATGGGTGTATAACGTTTGTGTTCTGCATCTTCCATCTGATGTTCTACAGATTCTCCCCTGGGAGTCTCTGTTTTGCATCAGATAGAGTGTAATTGATGACTGATTCCGGGCCAGTTTTTTCAGTGCCTGGAGTCATGTTTTCTAGTGTGTTTACACTGTTTGTTTTCATTGGCAACAGCCTTTTTTGAGGGGGGCTGTTTGCCTTTGTGGTAGTTTATCTCATTATAAGATACATTTATATTATCTGAAAGTGTCTCATTAATTATTTTATATAAATTTAAAATTTTTGACCACACTTTGCCATCGGATCCATCGGGGCTCAACGTTACTTTTCAGCAACTTGGGCTTCTCTGAAAAAATATTTTTTCAAAATTATTTTGTTTTGCAATTGTTTTTTCATTTATTAATGGATCATGTTATTATGTATCTTTGTGTCAGGGGTTTTTGCGAGTAACTAGGACTTATTGTTGTTCTTTCACAATGAAGGGACGTTGTTCAAATTGTAATAGGAAGAAATCTTCCTCTGACTTTCATGATCATTGTATTAATTGTAGTCAGTGTTCTCGCATTAATCCCTGTCCTATATGTGAACATTGGGATGAGAAACATTGGAAACGTGTGTCACGATATGTTGTTTCTGGAGAAAGAGCGATGCCGGCTCTTTCTCCGCAAGGTCACTCTACTCTCTCAGTTTCTATTTCAGAGGAACCAGAACAGGGTGATGTTTCCATGTTATCTTCTTCAAGTGTGCGTCCGTCGTCACAAATGAATTCAGAGCTAGCGGCAAAAGTGCTCATGGAGATTAGACAAATGTCGTCCGCTAGCTCGCCCGGTGTAGCGTCCATTCACCGAATGGTTCGGCAGCCGGGTTCGTCCGATGCGGTCCAAGAGGAAATTTTGGGTGATGCGAGCACTATAAACATAATAGATGCACACCCAGTGACGGCGGATAGTAAGCGAGAACGGAGGAAGCCTTTTAGTCCGGTTCCTAGCTTGTCCAGGTCCAGCCGGGCCGCGAGCGAGAGAGTTCCCTCTCTCGTACAACAACATCTGGGACCAGATGTTGTGGTACAAAATGTGTCTTTAGCGGAGCATACGTCCGTCGCTCGGGACGCTCCGTTGTATAAGCAGTCCGCAGAGACTGTTAAGGCTTCCTCTTCTCGTCAGCGCACACGACCGCACCTTGGCTGCGTGACCGCCGATATATTACCAGCTTCGCCGATCAAGGATTCTTCGGCGACCAGGTCACACCATCCGGCAGCCAGGGATTCGAGACCGATGGACTCCGGACGTTCGCATAGGAAAAGTATGCGGGAGCCATCTGATGCGGAGCTGCCCTCGGCGAAGCAGCGAAAGACTGCGCCTCCGCAGGTCTCGACGCCGGACATTCTTGTGCAGATAGCACAGCTTATCGCAGCATCCCAGCAGCCGACAGAAACGGTGTCGGATCGAGAATTATCCGACGGCGCTGGGTCGGTACGCTCCGCCGAAGCATCAGGGGCGGACGACCGGGAACATTGTGAGGTCCGACCGGATGGTGAAAGGGATACGGATGACTTGGAGCTATCCCTTTCGGAACAACATAAAGCTGCCGTGGACTTCATCCGGCACTTTCTCCCTCAAGTTGTTCCGTCGGGCCAGACTGCTGCGCTTCCGGACAAGAGAATTATAGCGTCATTGGACTCTGAATTTTTTGAGCGGTTCAGGGACATCGCTCCCGAGTTTCCGTCGCAGTCCAATAATGTTGCTAGAACATTTGAATTATTGAACGACGCTATATTTAAACTTGCTTCCAGGACGGGGAAAGCAGGTTTCTTGTCCGCTAATACTCTCAACCTGCCTTTCATTAATGCAAGGAATAAATTCGATACGGCAGGACAGGGTATACCGAGAGTTCCTCTGCGTATGGACGACGAGGCGGAAGACTTAGAGCTATCATTACCGTCGTCAGCTTCTATTCCAACCGCGGTGTTGGAAACAGCTATTGCGTCTAACAGAGCCAATTTAGATGCCTTATCTTACGCAGATCACCTTACTAAGGCGTTATCACTGCGCCTTCAAGGGGAAGAGTTTCAGGATATACAATCCTCTTTAAGACTTCTTTCAAGGGCAGTAGCTTATTCCACGTGTAACTCCGCCCTTTCAGTGGCAAATCTGGAGTTGGTTAGACGTGACGCAGCCCTAGCTACATCCACACTAGTGGATTCTAAGGTGAAGAACTCTCTTAGAGTCGCTTCGGTCTCAGGAGAACTTCTCTTTGACGGCAAGCTTTCCGCTATTTATGATAAAATTAAAAAGAAAGCTAATGATTCTCTGTTGTTCAGATCGGCTCCTAAGAAGTCGGATACAGCAGACACGAATAAGACAGGCACTTCTGGGTCTAATGCGCCCAAGAGAGGTTCCTATAGAGGTTCCGGTGCGTCCTCTTGGTCTTATTCGAGAGACCGTCAGTCTCTTTTAATGAAGAACGCGGTAGAGGTCGTAGAAAACCAGGAATCTCTGGGATTCTACAGCCATCTGTTTCTGGTTCCGAAACCAGACGGCTCGTTCCGTCCAGTCATAGATTTGAGCTGGATAAACAAGCTGATCGTCGCTCCGAAGTTTTATATGGAGACGATTCGATCGGTCAGAGCGAGTATTCGGGTGAACGATTATGCAACGAGCATAGATCTCAAAGATGCGTACTTTCACGTCATGGTACATCCGACATTCCGAAAGTATCTACGCTTCGCAGTCCTAGGAGTGGTGTATCAATTCCGGGCGATGTGCTTCGGATTGAATCTAGCACCCTGGGCTTTCACTCGGGTAATGAACTCGGTAATGATCTACTTCCGAGCTCATTCGTCTGCGGTAACGTCGGCCTACCTGGACGACATTCTTCAGAGGTACGGCAACGAGTTAACGCTTCAGAACGATGTTCAGAATCTTCTTCTATTGCTGCGACGTCTCGGTTTTATAGTAACCGAGGAGAAGTCAGATCTGGTGCCGTCCAAGTCATTCACTCATCTGAGAATGAGCTTCGAGACGCACAACAATCTCGTTCGTCTGCCGTTAACCAGAGCGAAATTAGTCAGTTGTTACGCTCTCTATTGTCTGCACGCAGACAAAGTCACGGCGAGAGAATTTATGAGACTGATAGGTCTGTGCGGAGCCGCCACGGATCTCATTCCGATGGGGCGGCTACGCACACGTCCTCTTCAAATTTTCCTGACTCAGAATTGGAGTGTGAAAATTCATTCGCTCGATGTAGACGTTCTCTTGTCAGATCAAGTGAAACAAGAGATTCAGACTTGGGCAAACATTCAGTGGTTAACTCAAGGAGTTCCGCTGCAGTTGCCGGATCCGAGTTTTACCGTTATGACGGATGCCAGTCAAACAGGTTGGGGTGCATCATTAATCCCAATGGATTCGAGATGCCAGGGTCTTTGGGATCCGCAATTCCTGTGCAAGCACATAAACATCAAGGAAATGATGTCAATTTGGCTTGCGTTACGTCACTGGATGGACATTATTCACGATGCTCATGTCCAAATCCTATCCGACAATACGACAGTAGTGGCGTATATACGGAATCAGGGAGGCACTCATTCAGTTCCGTTGTTCAATCTAACGGAAAGAATCCTTCTGTTTGCGTTAGAACATCACGTTCTTCTTTCGGTCCGTCACATACCGGGTCGTCTGAATGTGCTAGCAGACTCCCTTTCACGAAAGGGTCGCTTGTTGCCGTCGGAGTGGACTCTCAACAAACAAGTATTCAATCAGATTTGCTACCAATGGGAACGGCCAATGATAGACTTATTTGCGACACATCTCAACAATCAGTTGCAGACGTATGTGTCTCCGTGTCCGGATCCAAGAGCATTTGCAGTAGACGCTCTGTCGATCCCTTGGGACGGAATGATAGGATATGCGTATCCTCCAGCGCCGTTAATTCAACAAGTATTGCTAAAGATAAAACAATCTCAATGCAAGATTCTGTTGGTAGCATCTCTGTCGCCACAGAGACCGTGGATAAATGTACTCAGGTGTCTGTTGTGGGACCTACCGCGGAAGCTTCCTCCACGAGAGGATCTTCTTTCGCAGGGGAAATCGCGCCAACTCCATCACAACCCGCAAGGTCTCAACCTTCACGTTTTTCCATTGTGCGGTCCTTCTTGCATGGCAAGCACTTTACAGGACGAGCAGTGGACGCGATTTCTAACTGTAGGAGGACCTCCTCTTCGCTAAACTATGCGGCTAAGTGGAAGGTTTTTCGTCGTTGGTGTAGGGATCATTCTGTAGATATATTTGATCCCTCTATACCAGACATTGCAAACTTTCTAGTATACTTGTTTGACGAAATCAAACTGCAGCCTGTTACTATAAAGGGTTATAGATCTATGTTATCTGATACCTATGCACATCATGATAGTTTACAAATTGGATCTAATGTCTCTTTATCGAAGTTGGTTAGAAACTTTTCGATAAATAGACCCAGAACTCTTAGATTAATTCCTAAGTGGAATTTAGCTTGGGTTCTCCTTAAATTGAAGGAAAAGCCATTTGAACATTTGGGACAGTAGATTTCAAATTCTTATCTTATAAGACAGCTTTTCTCTTAGCTTTCTCTTCTGCCAGAAGAGTCAGTGAGCTTCATGCACTATCGGTGGATGATTCTCATTATCGTAGTGTTGGGAACACTATCACCTTCACTACTAATGTGGGTTTTTTAGCTAAGAATCAGGCTCCTAATAAATATCCGGAACCTATTGTTATTAAGGCTCTTCCGTCTTCAGACGGGCGTAGGCCTTTACTCTGTCCTGTTAGAGCACTACGTATCTATAAACAGAGATCTCAGTTTATCAGAAAGGAACGGAAACGTTTCTTTCTGTCTTTGATGCCTAATAGAAAGGACATTTCAGTCCATTCTATTGCTAGATGGATTCAGTTAACTATCCGTACTGCTTATAAAGATTTATCTTCTTCTCAGCAGTCTGTGCTTAAGATTTCTGCTCATGAAGTAAGAGCTCTTTCTACTTCCTGGGCTTATGCTAATAGTGTTGCTATTACAGATTTAATGAAGGCTGCTTATTGGTCTCAGCCATCCACATTTACGAATTTTTATCTCAGAAATATTGAGTCCATTTCTGGAGACCTGCATTGTTTAGGTCCGTTATCTGTTGCTCAGAATGTCGTCCACTAAACAGTTGCAACTATAGTTATGCAGGCTTTCTGTTCCGGCAGTGACTCCGTCAGGCTGCCCTCTTCGCTCTGGGCTATTTGACCCAGGGCAAGGGGAAGGGGGGGGGGGGGGGGGGGCGGGTGTTCCCTTAGGTCACCTGCTTTATAGTGAAAAGCAAGGGAATGCCTTCTCCAAGTCAGTATTTCTGAGTCGCTTCCGGGATGGTTTTAAAGTGTAATATTAATGTTTAAATTCATTCATGTCTTATTTTTAAAGTGTAGCTCGGTGTGAAGCATTTGTATATGTCAAGTGTCAAACGGGCTTTAATATACAATACTCGGACACTTTTAAATGATTATAAAGAGTCTCAATTCTCTGGACTACTTTATTTATTGGCTTGCTTTAAAAATAATTAGTATAAGGGTTATACTGGATGTTAATAGAGAACATGAATGTTATTGTGCTCAATTATTAAGGGTAGTGTATCTTTCTAATTTAATATTAAATAAGAAAGATACATGTAAAGCCTAATACTCCTTTTCTCCTTAAGGGGTTACCTCTTTACTATATAGTTGAGCTTATTGGATTTTCCTCTATGTCCTAGGCCCTCCAGCCTGTTTACTATTCAGCTAAGTCTGGGTCATTGGTACAGTATAAAAATGTTAAAAAATTTATAGTAATTTATATATTTTTTATACTTACCAATGACCCAGACGGGGATGGCCCTCCCTGGAGTTGGGAACTCTTGCCTCCCCGCTGAGTACATAGCGCTGACCAGGCACTGCCAGTAAGAATGATAATTGGCGCCAATTTCGGGACGACTGCGTCGCTGCGCATGCGCAGTAGAGGCGTAGTATGGATGTCCTTTAGGACATGATTTCTTTTTGTTTTGGATGCAAATTTTGGGGATTGGGGGGCAAAATTTGTGTTTGGCCCTGGTTTTGTTAGCGTTAGCACCAGCTAAGTCTGGGTCATTGGTAAGTATAAAAAATATATAAATTACTATAAATTTTTTAACTTCTGCACGAGAAAAAAAAACGTATTATATGTGATGTATCCCATGGTACTAAACATTCACACAAAAAAATATTCAAATCAGCGCTTTCATATGGAAGTTCTGTGCAAAAATCTGATTGCACCAAATTTTGTACAAAATGGCTGCCATCGGCCATCTTGAATTTCGGACCGGACCCAAAAACACTCGTTCTCATCCCACGGTGATAACAAAGGTACCCAAGGAATTTCGTAAAGATCGGTTCATAAATACGGCCTCTAGCCCGAGCCGTATTGGCATTTGCACTTACAGTGCTGAAAGTAACACCAAAAAACATCAAAGTTAGTCTAATTTGCATAATTTACGCACGATAAAAAAACCCGTATTATATGTGATGTATCCCATGGTACTAAACATTCATACAAAAAATTATTCAAATCAAAGCTTTCACATGGAAGTTCTGTACAAAAAACAGATTTCTGCATCGTCGGTACAAAATGGCGGCTGGCAGCCATCTTGAATTTCGGACCAAACCCAAAAACACTCGTTCTCATCCCACGGTCATAACAAAGGTACCCAAGAAGTTTTGTAAAGATCGGTTCATAAATATGGCCTCTAGCCCAAGCCGTATCCAATTGTTGATGGACAGACGGACAGATGGCCAGACGGACGACGGACGACGGGCCATGGCATAAGCTCAAATTTGGCTTCGCCAAAGTTGAGCTAAAAATTAATTGGGGATTTTTGAGAATTGCACTGGCCAGTTGTGGCTGTTACATTGGGTAAAGGGTTAAGTTTACCAGGAGACTTCATTTTAGAGTACATGTTCTGTTGGCCATATAAAAGTAATCAAAGTTGGAATTAGGCCCAATAGGATTACTTGATATGCCAATGTGCCAAAACAGCACCCCCCCCCCCCCTCCTCCCCAAAAAATGAAAAAAAAAGACAAAATAAATAAATAATAGCTTTTCAAACAGTCAATATTTAAAAAAAAATTTTCAGTGAGGGCTGAAGATGAACTGATTAGTAAGTCCCCAAATCCCCAAATAGACCAGTGTAAAGACCTGTAATTTTTATTATTTTGCTTTCTGATTATTCAAACAGAGCTGGAGAGGAAGTGTTCAGAAACCCATACAGATGGTTTCCAAGAAAAGAAGAAAAAGACAAGAAGGACAAAAAGAAAGCCAGTGAGAAACGATCTCATTCCCCGTCTGAGGTATTTTTATTTATATTAATTTGCCTTATCCTATGTGGTGTTATTCCATATGATATCTACGTGGGTTCGAACTAACTTTCTCAAACTGGGATCAAAGAATTTTGAATTTTGAAAGCCAGGTTGAAAAAAAAAAAAAGGAATCTGTTCTAGAACCAACAAATACTAGTATTTACAACAAAATAATAACTTACCGGTACATGTGTCATTTGGGTGCACAGAAACTGAGAATATTGTGTCCTATAAACTGAAACCACACTGTATTTGAAAACTGTATAAAATACAGAAAAAGGGTGTGGGGTGTGATATTTTTATACTGTACCAATGACCCAGACATAGCTGGTGCTAACTCTTAAAATATAGGGCCAAACACAAATTTTGCCCCCCAATCCCCAAAATTTGCATCTAAAACTAAAGAAAACATGTCCTGAAAGGCCCTCCACACTTCGCCCCTACTGCGCATGCGCAGTGTCAAGGACGTTCCGAAATTGGCGCCATTAATCATTCTAAGTTTGGCCCTTCATCAGTTAACATCTGACTGATCTTTGTGCTTATAAATCTCAGTTTAAATGATGCCAGACACATAAATATTAGTGAAATGGTGATTCTAAGGAGGATAGAGAAGGAGGAGAGGAAAAGAATGTGTGACAGAATATTATCAGGGCTGTAACTTAAAATTTTTTAATGAAATATGTTAAGTTACCTATTTTCAAGGCAGCAGCCATTTTGTTGTCATTCTGATTATTTAGTTACACTGTTTTTTTAAGTGTTTTCCTCTCTCCCTGTCCTTTAAGTTCCCCCTTGCTATTCTCCCATGCTTTTGGCATAGTTTTTGTAATTATTATAACTAAATTTTCTTGGGAGTTTTAGCTGAATAACAGAATGAATTCTGTTCTTTCCCCATGTTTACGTCTTCACCTACGGGTGGTTAGGCGTTGTGTTCTGCATCTACCATCTGATGTTCTGCAGTTTCTTCCCTGGAAGTCTCTGTTTTGCATCAGATAGTGTATTTTTGGTAACTGATTTCGGGCCTGGGTGCCTGGAGTCTTATTTTAGTGTTTTTACACTCATTGTTTACATTTACAACAGCCCTCTGTGTGAGGGGGGGATTTCTAAAAAATAATATCTTGATGTTATTTTAATCATAACTAGATACATTATTATTGTTCGTAAGTGTTGAATAAATTGTTTAAAATATTTTTAAAATTTTTGTCCACACTTAGGCTTGGGATCCATTGGGGCTCAACGTTACTTTTCAGAAACTTGGGCTGTTCTGAAAAAATATTTTTTCAAAATATTTTGATTTCAATTATTTTTTCTATATTAATGGATCATATTATTATTATGTTTTTTGATTGCCAGGGGTTAGTGCGAGTACCAGGACTTGTTTTCTTTTCACATTGAAAGGATATTGATCAATTGTTTTAAGAGGAAGTCTTCCTCTGACTTTATTATCATTCTATATGTGGTCAGTGTACTCGCATTAACTCCTGTTCTGTATCGTATGATTTCGATGACAATATGGGAAGCGTATGTCACGGTATGTTGTTGGGGATTTGGACACTCCGGTCCTTTACCCCAGGGTCACTCTACTTTATCAATTTCTATTTCAGACGATCAAGATTAGGGTGATGTATCTGTGATGTCTTCCAACAGTGTGCCTCCGTCGTCACAATTAATGAAGGGCTAGCGGAAAAGTGCTCATGTAAATACGCCAATTGCCTAAGAGGACCCTAGTAGGTTCGACGGCCTTTGACGTCCGCTAGCTCGCCCGGTGTAGCGTCCATTCACCGAATGGTTCGGCAGCCGGGTTCGTCCATTGCGGTCTAGAAGGAATTTTGGGGTGATGCGAGCACTATAAATTAACCTAATGCACACCCAGTGACGGCGGATCGGAGGGAGAACGCAGGAAGCCTTTTAGTCCGATTCATAGCTCGTTCCGGTCCATCCGGACGGCAAGCGAGAGAGGCCCCTCTCTCGTTCAACAACATCTGGCCCCAGATGTTGTAGTACAAAATGTGTCGTAAGCGGAGCATACGTCCGTCGCTCGGGACGCTCCGTTGTATAGGCAGTCCGCTGAGACTGCTAAGGCTTCCTCTTCTCGTCAGCGCACACGACCGCACCTTGGCTACGTGACCGCCGATACATTACCAGCTTCGCCGATCAAGGATTCTTCGGCGACCAGGTCACACCATCCGGTAGCCAGGGACACGAGGCCTGCAGACTCCGGACGTTCGCATAGGAAGTGTGCGGGAGTCAACGTACACGGAGCTTCCGGCGGCAATGCATCGTAAGACCGCTACTGCACAGGCCTCGGGAACGGACGTGCTTTCCTTAATAGCACAGTTTATCGCAGCATCCCAGCATCAACTGAATCTGTCGCATATATTTTATCCGACGATGCTGGGTCGGGACGCTCCGCGGAAGCGGGTACGGACGTCCGAAAGTTTCATCTGGTCCGACGGGATACCGAAAGGGATTCGGAGGATTTCGAGCTTTCCCTTTCGGAACAACATATGCTGTTGTGTATGTCATCTGACTTGGTCTTCTACAGCTTCTTTCGTCGGACCAGAATGCTGCGATGCCGGATAAGAAACTGATAGCGTCGGTGGACTTAGAAATTTTTGGTTCGGTTCAGGGACATCGTCCCTCAGTTCCGACATAGTCCAATAATGTCACACAAACTTTCGAATTATTGAACGACGCTATATATATTATTATTTTATGCTTGCTAACCAAGCATTTCTGGTTTCTTGTTCGAAGAGTTATGGAGATGTCTTTCAAAAGTGTGCCTCTGTCGTCATAGTTAATGAAGAGTTAGCGGCAATAAGTGCTCATGGAATATGTCTATCGCCTACGGAGTGACATTCGCTAGCTCACCCGGTGTAGCGTACATTCATCGAATGGTTCAGCTGCCGGGTTCGTCCGTTGCGGTCTAGGAAGGAGTTTTGGGTGATGCGAGCACTTTAATTACTTTAGTACTCACCCAGTGACGGCAGATTGAGGACAGATCGGAGGAAGCCTGTTAGTCCGGTTCCTGGCTTGTCCAGGTCCGTCCGGGCTGTGAGCGAGAGAGGTCCCTCTCTCGTCCAATAACATAGGAGACCGCATGTTGTGGTTCAGATATTTTACATTCGGAGCATATGTCCGTCGGTCGGGACGCTCCGTTATATTGACAGTCCGAGAGACTGTCTTTAATGCTTCCTCATCCTCACAGCAGGGCACACGACCGCACATTGGCTACGTGACCTCGAGTTTCCGATCAGTTTCGGCATTCAGTGATTCCACGGCGAATAGGTCGCGCCATCCGGTAGCCAAGGGACACGAGGCCTATACACTCCGTTCGCTCGCATATTGGTAGTATGCACGGGGTAACGATCACGGAGCTTCCAGCGGCAATGCATCGTAAGACCGCTTCTCCTCAGGCCTCAGTGACGGACGTGCTATCCGAGTTAGCACAGTTGTTTCGCAGCATCCCAGCAATTGACTGTTTCTCGGTCGAATCAGGAATTATCCGATGGCGCTGGGTCGGTGCGGTCCGCGGTTGCATCAGGTACGGACGACCGAACGCTTTATAGGGTCCGACAGGATGGCGAAAGGGATTCGAAAGATTTCGAGTTTTCCCTTTAGTAGTATCGGAAGATGCCTTTCATATCTTCTGGCATTATCTTCCAGTGATTATTATTTCGGACTTCATTGCTGCGATCTTGGATAAGAGACTTATAGCGTCATTGGACTCGGATTTTTCGATCGGTTCAGGGGCATTGTCCCTGACTTACCGGCGCAGTCCAATATTGTCATTACAACATGTGTTTTATTTTTCGACGCTATATATATATATATACAAGCCTGCTACTAAGCATGATAGTTTAGTTTCTTGTCCGCGTTGCTCATTTCTGCCATTTTATCATTTATACAAATAGTTTATTTTGGCAGAGCAGGGCATACCGAGAGTTCATATGCGTCTAGACGGCGTGATTAAAGACTGCATAGATTCTTTTTCGCCGTTTATGTCTTTTCCAATTTCAATGTTGGGAACGACATTATGTATAGTAGACTTAACTTAGACGCTTTATTATACGTAATCCGCCTTACTGAGGCGTTATCATTACGTCTTCAAGAAAAGATTTACGGGATATTATTCTCAATGTAATTTCTTTTGAGGGCAGTAGTTTGTTCACGTATAACTCCGCCCTTCAGTGGCTGATTGGAGTTAGTTAGACGTGACGCAGCCCTAGCTACATCCACACGCGTGGATAGTAAGGTTAAGAACTCTCTCAGAGTCGCTTCGTTCTCGGAGGAGCTTCTCTTCGACGGCAACTTTTCGGCAATCCATGAATTGCTCGATTTACACGTTCTCTTGTCTATCTAGTGTTACAAGAGATTCAGACTGGGGCAAACATTCGGTGGTTGACTCAGAGAGTGCCGCCGCAGTTGCCGGACCCGAGTGTGGCTGTTATGACGGTTGCCAGTCAAACAGATTGGGATATAATACTGATCCCTACGGATTCGAAGTGCCAGGGTCTTTGGGTTCCGCAGTCTTTTAGCAATCAGTTTTCTTCCGCGGAATAATGTTTTTTTAGGCTTGCTTTATGTCATTGCATGAACATTATTCAGAAACGCATGCCCAAATTCCTGTCCTTTAATTCGACAGTAGTGGCGTATCTCCGGAAACAGGGAGGCACTCTTTCGTTTCCGTTATTCAATTTAATGGAAGAATCCGTCTGTTGGTTATAGTACACCAAGTTCAGTTTTGGTCCGTCATATTCCGGGTCGTCTGATTGTTTTATCGGACTCCCGTTCTCTTACGGGTCGCTTGTTGCTGTCAGAATGGACTCTCAACAAACAAGTATTCAATCAGATTTGCTATCTATGGGAGCACCCAATGATGATTTATTTATGACACAGCTTGCTAATCAATTGCAGACGTATGTGTTGGCTTGTCCAGATCTCTGAGCTAATATTGTTAACGCTCTATTGATCTATAGGACGGAATGATAGGATACGCGTATCCTCCGGCGCTGTTGTTTTAGCAGGTATTGCTAAGATAAACAACCACAATACATTTCTGTTGATAGCATCTCTATCTTCACAGAGGTCATGAGTAATTTACTCTCTTGTCTACTGTGGGTCTTAACGTGAAATCTTCCTCTATGTGAGGATCTTTTTCACTGGGTAAATCGTGTCATCTTTATCACAACCAGCAAGGTCGCAACCTTCATGTATTCCGTTGTGTGGTCCGTATTGCATTGTAAGCACTGTACTGGACGAGCTTTGGACGCGATTTCTTACTATAGGAGATCCTCTTCTTCGCTATTCTATGCGGCTAAAGTGGAGGCTCTTCCGTCGTGCTGTAGGGATCATTATGTTCATATTGTTGATCCCTCCATACTACTCATTGATATTTTTTAGTATACTTGTTTCACAAGATCTACTGCAGCCTGTTATTATTTAGGTTATAGGTTTATGTTACCTCATACCTATGCACTCTACAATAGTTTACAATTGAGTCTTTTGTCTCTTTATCTAAGTCAGTTAGTAACTTTTTGATAAATAGACTTAGAATCTTTAGATTAAATTCCTATACGGATTTTAACTTCGGTTCTTATTTAGCTAAGTAATCATTTGAGCCTCTGGAAACAGTAGTTTTCAAATTCTGACCTTTTAGACAGTAATTCTGTTGGTTTCTCTTTTACTGTAGAGTCAGTGAGTTTCATGCACTATCGATGGATGATTTTCACTTTCATAGTTTCGGAATCAATACTTCCGTTACTATTTAGGTTGGATTGTTGCATAAGAATTAGGCTCCTATTATCCGGAACCTATTATTTTAAGGTCCTTCCGTCTTCGTATGGGCATAGGCCTTTACTCTTTCCGGGTACAGTTTATGTATTTATAAACAGATATCTGTTTATTACTATGGGCGTAAGCTTCTTCTGTCTTTGATGTCTAGTAGAAGGACGTTACGCTCCATTTTATTGTTAATGGATTCTATTAACTATCGGTACTGCTTATGGTATATCATTGACTTAGCAGTTGTGCTTAAGATTTCGGCTCATGAAGTAAGAGTTCTTCTACTTCTTGGGCTTACATTAATAGTGTCGCTATTATAGATTTTTGAAGGCCGCTCATTGCGCTCAGCCATCCACATTCATGAATTTTATCTCAGAAATATCGAGTCCATTTCTGGAGGCCTCTATTGTTAGGTCTATTATCTACTGCTCAGAATGTCATTCACTTAACAGTTGCTACTATAGTTAGGTAGGCTGTCTGTTTTGGCAGTGTCTCCGTTCGGCTGCCCTCTTCGCTCTGGGCTATTTGACCCAGGGCAAGAAAAGGGGGGGGGGGGGGAGGGTGTTCCCTTGGGTCACCTGTTTTACTATGAAAACAAGGGGATACCTCCTCCGGAGTTAGTAATTATGAGCTGTTATTGGGATGGTTGTTTAGTGAGAAGTTTAGGTTTTTAAAATTCATTCAAGTCTTAGTTTTTAAAGTATAGCTTTTGAATATTGCTTATGTCAACGGACATGATTATGCAATCCTCAGACACTTTTAAGGAGTACAAGAGTCTCTATTCTCTAGACTTACTTTATTTATTGGCTTACTTTAAAAATTATTAGTATAAGGATTATATTGGATATTAATAGAGTACATGGATGTATGAAGCTCAATTTTGGAAGGTTTTGTATCTTTCTAATTTATCATAAATAAGAAAGATACATGTAAGGCCTATTACTTCTTTTTCCCTACAGGGGATGACTCTATTTTATTTTATTGAGCGTATTCCATTTTGCTCTATGTCCTTGGCCCTCCAGCCTTTTTACTATTCAGCTATGTCTGGGTCATTGGTACAGTATAAAAATGTTAAAAAATTTATAGTAATTTATATATTTTTTATACTTACCAATGACCCAGACGGGGATGGCCCTCCCAGGAGTTGGGAACTCTTGCCTCCCCGCTGAGTACATAGCGCTTACCAGGCACTGGTTATTAGAATGATTAATGGCGCCAATTTCGGAACGTCCTTGACACTGCGCATGCGCAGTAGGGGCGAAGTGTGGAGGGCCTTTCAGGACATGTTTTCTTTAGTTTTAGATGCAAATTTCGGGGATTGGGGGGCAAAATTTGTGTTTGGCCCTATATTTTAAGAGTTAGCACCAGCTATGTCTGGGTCATTGGTAAGTATAAAAAATATATAAATTACTATAAATTTTTTAACATTTGGACCTTCTGAAGGACAAAATGCCCTGCAAAAGAAAAAAATGCTGAAACAGCCCAAGGTCGAAACAACCCTGAATCTTGGTTTGGTGTTAAGGGAGATGTGTCATGTAATTAACCCTTTACCTAACATAGCAGGAAAAAATGCCCAGAAAATTCAATAGAATAAGCCTACCACAGCCAAAAAATATCTGGAAAGTTTCTCAATAAAACCACACAAATATGGATATCATTAGAATGAGCTTTTCAAGCTAGTTCTAATGATATCCTTATTTGTATTGTTTAATTAAAAAATTGTGAAATTTGTTTTAAAAAAATGTGAAATTTAATTTTTGTTTAAAAAATACTATTTTAGGTAAAGGGTTAAAGAAGGAGTATCTTTAAATTCCACATTTCATGGATGTAAGTTTTCAGGGTTTTCCCTAAAATGAGGTTTTGGGAATGAGAAAATGATCAGTTTTCGGGTTTTTTTCTGCTGAAAATTGGCCATATTTTAGTGAAAACCTGTCAGATCATCTAGGTTCAAGGTTTTTCATCAACAGTTACTTACATTCTTGACATTTGAAACATTCATTGATGCTTTTATATCTACAGGTACATATGTGTGACATATACATGATACAAAACAGAATTAAATGTTTGACTCTGTGTTAGCAGGGTTTGCAATCGGTTCTGGAAGCGATACCGATACCGGCGGTACTCAGCGTTTTAATTGGTACCGATTCCCATCCTTCAGAACCGACGGTTCCGGTACTTGTAGTTATTATATGTGAATGTGATACACGAGTAACACGACGGAATCTACGCAGGCAGTAAAGAGTTAATTGAATGTCTCCAATAAGTTGGAACTTCAAAGACTAGAGTCCCGCCACCCCATCCCCTGAGTTCCAATGTGTTCTATGTGCCTACTGGCACATAGAACACATTGGAACTCAAGGGATGACCCGTTTGAGACAGACTATAGGATGTCGGATAGGTGAAATCTATATAGTCTACTTCAGATTATAACTGTGTCTTACTATTAGGATGCCCCTTCATTCCTAGTTCAAACACGTTAGGTTGCAGACATTGGTGAAAATTGCTGCAAACAACAAACTGAAAATGCATATTTGGAAATCACGCGCAGTAGACCTACTGTTCACAGCTTTGTAGTTTGTGTGTGTACCCCCCCCCCCCCCAAACCCACCCAGCGTCGGCATATGTGGCAGCCTACAGGTAGGTTGAAAGTGGTAGATAGATTTTCAGCATAAAAAAACGTTTATTGATTGAATTTGACCCCCAAAATCACTGTTCACTCTTTTTTAACGATTAGAGTTTACATGAATCGACTGTGATCGACTGTTCACTTGCATTACCGGAATATTAGATGTGCCATTCTCAGTACCGGTACCAACCAGATTCTCGGTTCTGAACCCCAGTACGGTACTGATACTGACAGCAGTGGAACCGACGGTACTTTGCAAACCCTGTGTGTTAGAGATTTTTAACACTGAACCCACTGAGTATTCTTACAACTATATTTTTATACTGTACCAATGACCCAGACTTAGCTGGTGCTAACTCTAACAAAACCAGGGCCAAACACAAATTTTGCCCCCCAATCCCCAAAATTTGCATCCAAAACAAAAAGAAATCATGTCCTAAAGGACCTCCATACTACGCCTCTACTGCGCATGCGCAGTGACGCAGTCGTCCCGAAATTGGCGCCAATTATCATTCTCTGTTTGGCCCTTCATCAGTCAACATCTCACTGATCTTTGTGCTTGTAAATCTCAGTTTAAAGGATGCCAGACACGTAATTTTTGGAGAAAATGTGATTCTAAGGAGGATAGAAGGAGGAGAGGAAAAAGAAGTGGCAAAAAATAATCAGGGCTGTACTTAAAATTTTTTGATGAAATTATGTTAAGTTGCCTATTTTCGAGGCATGGGCCTCTTGTTGTCATTCTTGCTAATTGTTGCACTGCTTATTCAGTGTTTCCTCTCCCCTAGCCTTCTAAAGTCCCCCCTGGCAATTCTCCCATGCTTTTGGCATATTTTTGAGAAATTTCATTTCTAAAATTTCCTGGGAGAGTTGCTTGATTACAGAATGTTTTCTGTTATTTTCCCCATAGTTACGTTTTCACCCATGGGTGTATAACGTTTGTGTTCTGCATCTTCCATCTGATGTTCTACAGATTCTCCCCTGGGAGTCTCTGTTTTGCATCAGATAGAGTGTAATTGATGACTGATTCCGGGCCAGTTTTTTCAGTGCCTGGAGTCATGTTTTCTAGTGTGTTTACACTGTTTGTTTTCATTGGCAACAGCCTTTTTTGAGGGGGGCTGTTTGCCTTTGTGGTAGTTTATCTCATTATAAGATACATTTATATTATCCGAAAGTGTCTCATTAATTATTTTATATAAATTTAAAATTTTTGACCACACTTTGCCATCGGATCCATCGGGGCTCAACGTTACTTTTCAGCAACTTGGGCTTCTCTGAAAAAATATTTTTTCAAAATTATTTTGTTTTGCAATTGTTTTTTCATTTATTAATGGATCATGTTATTATGTATCTTTGTGTCAGGGGTTTTTGCGAGTAACTAGGACTTATTGTTGTTCTTTCTCAATGAAGGGACGTTGTTCAAATTGTAATAGGAAGAAATCTTCCTCTGACTTTCATGATCATTGTATTAATTGTAGTCAGTGTTCTCGCATCAATCCCTGTCCTATATGTGAACATTGGGATGAGAAACATTGGAAACGTGTGTCACGATATTTTGTTTCTGGAGAAAGTGCGATGCCGGCTCTTTCTCCGCAAGGTCACTCTACTCACTCAGTTTCTATTTCAGAGGAACCAGAACAGGGTGATGTTTCCATGTTATCTTCTTCAAGTGTGCGTCCGTCGTCACAAATGAATTCAGAGCTAGCGGCAAAAGTGCTCATGGAGATTAGACAAATGTCGTCCGCTAACTCGCCCGGTGTAGCGTCCATTCACCGAATGGTTCGGCAGCCGGGTTCGTCCGATGCGGTCCAAGAGGACATTTTGGGTGATGCGAGCACTATAAACATAATAGATGCACACCCAGTGACGGCGGATAGTAAGCGAGAACGGAGGAAGCCTTTTAGTCCGGTTCCTAGCTCGTCCAGGTCCAGCCGGGCCGCGAGCGAGAGAGGTCCCTCTCTCGTACAACAACATCTGGGACCAGATGTTGTGGTACAAAATGTGTCTTTAGCGGAGCATACGTCCGTCGCTCGGGACGCTCCGTTGTATAAGCAGTCCGCAGAGACTGTTAAGGCTTCCTCTTCTCGTCAGCGCACACGACCGCACCTTGGCTGCGTGACCGCCGATATATTGCCAGCTTCGCCGATGGAGGATTCTTCGGCGACCAGGTCACACCATCCGGCAGGCAGGGATTCGATCCCGATGGACTCCGGACGTTCGCATAGGAAAAGTATCCGGGAGCCATCTGATGCGGAGCTGCCCTCGGCGAAGCAGCGAAAGACTGCGCCTCCACAGGTCTCGACGCCGGACATTCTTGTGCAGATAGCACAGCTTATCGCAGCATCCCTGCAGCCGACAGAAACGGTGTCGGATCGAGAATTATCCGATGGCGCTGGGTCGGTACGCTCCGCCGAAGCATCGGGGGCGGACGACCGGGAACATCGTGAGGTCCGACCGGATGGTGAAAGAGATACGGATGACTTGGAGCTATCCCTTTCGGAACAACATAAAGCTGCCGTGGACTTCATCCGGCACTTTCTCCCTCAAGTTGTTCCGTCGGGCCAGACTGCTGCGCTTCCGGACAAGAGAATTATAGCGTCATTGGACTCTGAATTTTTTGAGCGGTTCAGGGACATCGCTCCCGAGTTTCCGTCGCAGTCCAATAATGTTGCTAGAACATTTGAATTATTGAACGACGCTATATTTAAACTTGCTTCCAGGACGGGGAAAGCAGGTTTCTTGTCCGCTAATACTCTCAACCTGCCTTTCATTAATGCAAGGAATAAATTCGATACGGCAGGACAGGGTATACCGAGAGTTCCTCTGCGTATGGACGACGAGGCGGAAGACTTAGAGCTATCATTACCGTCGTCAGCTTCTATTCCAACCGCGGTGTTGGAAACAGCTATTGCGTCTAACAGAGCCAATTTAGATGCCTTATCTTACGCAGATCACCTTACTAAGGCGTTATCACTGCGCCTTCAAGGGGAAGAGTTTCAGGATATACAATCCTCTTTAAGACTTCTTTCAAGGGCAGTAGCTTATTCCACGTGTAACTCCGCCCTTTCAGTGGCAAATCTGGAGTTGGTTAGACGTGATGCAGCCCTAGCTACATCCACACTAGTGGATTCTAAGGTGAAGAACTCTCTTAGAGTCGCTTCGGTCTCAGGAGAACTTCTCTTTGACGGCAAGCTTTCCGCTATTTATGATAAAATTAAAAAGAAAGCTAATGATTCTCTGTTGTTCAGATCGGCTCCTAAGAAGTCGGATACAGCAGAGACGAATAAGACAGGCACTTCTGGGTCTAATGCGCCCAAGAGAGGTTCCTATAGAGGTTCCGGTGCGTCCTCTTGGTTTTATTCGAGAGACCGTCAGGATAGCGACTCTCGTTCGGGACGTCCTTCAGGCCGGGACAATCGGTCGGATGCCCCGAGGTCGACGAGGCGAGGTGCGGGTCGTGGAAGACGTTTCTCCTACCGCAGGCCTCGCAGGTCCAGGAGGTGATGGCTTAAACCTCTATCGCGTTCCGGTTGGCGGAAGGTTGTCGAGTTTTTCACAAGAGTGGGCGTCGATTACGGACGACCCTTGGGTGAGAGGAGTGACTTCGGAAGGTCTAAAGATATCCTTCAAACGAAAGCCTCCATTAACTCGAAGTCCAAAGTGGACTCATCTTCCATCAAATCCACAGAAAAGAGGCGCTCTGTTATCAGAGGTGCAGTCTCTTTTAATGAAGAACACGGTAGAGGTCGTAGAAAACCAGGAATCTCTGGGATTCTACAGCCATCTGTTTCTGGTTCCGAAACCAGACGGCTCGTTCCGTCCAGTCATAGATTTGAGCTGGATAAACAAGCTGATCGTCGCTCCGAAGTTTTATATGGAGACGATTCGATCGGTCAGAGCGAGTATTCGGGTGAACGATTATGCAACGAGCATAGATCTCAAAGATGCGTACTTTCACGTCATGGTACATCCGACATTCCGAAAGTATCTACGCTTTGCAGTCCTGGGAGTGGTGTATCAATTCCGGGCGATGTGCTTCGGATTGAATCTAGCACCCTGGGCTTTCACTCGGGTAATGAACTCGGTAATGATCTACTTCCGAGCTCATTCGTCTGCGGTAACGTCGGCCTACCTGGACGACATTCTTCAGAGGTACGGCAACGAGTTAACGCTTCAGAACGATGTTCAGAATCTTCTTCTATTGCTCCGACGTCTCGGTTTTATAGTAACCGAGGAGAAGTCGGATCTGGTGCCGTCCAAGTCATTCACTCATCTGGGAATGAGCTTCGAGACGCACAACAATCTCGTTCGTCTGCCGTTAACCAGAGCGAAATTAGTCAGTTGTTATGCTCGCTATTGTCTGCACGCAGACAAAGTCACGGCGAGAGAATTTATGAGACTGATAGGTCTGTGCAGAGCCGCCGCGGATCTCATTCCGATGGGGCGGCTACGCACACGTCCTCTTCAAATTTTCCTGACTCAGAATTGGAGTGTGAAAATTAATTCGCTCGATGTAGACGTTCTCTTGTCAGATCAAGTGAAACAAGAGATTCAGACTTGGGCAAACATTCAGTGGTTAACTCAAGGAGTTCCGCTGCAGTTGCCGGATCCGAGTTTTACCGTTATGACGGATGCCAGTCAAACAGGTTGGGGTGCATCATTAATCCCAACGGATTCGAGATGCCAGGGTCTTTGGGATCCGCAATTCCTGTGCAAGCACATAAACATCAAGGAAATGATGTCAATTTGGCTTGCGTTACGTCACTGGATGGACATTATTCACGATGCTCATGTCCAAATCCTATCCGACAATACGACAGTAGTGGCGTATATACGGAATCAGGGAGGCACTCATTCAGTTCCGTTGTTCAATCTAACGGAAAGAATCCTTCTGTTTGCGTTAGAACATCACGTTCTTCTTTCGGTCCGTCACATACCGGGTCGTCTGAATGTGCTAGCAGACTCCCTTTCACGGAAGGGTCGCTTGTTGCCGTCGGAGTGGACTCTCAACAAACAAGTATTCAATCAGATTTGCTACCAATGGGAACGGCCAATGATAGACTTATTTGCGACACATCTCAACAATCAGTTGCAGACGTATGTGTCTCCGTGTCCGGATCTAAGAGCATTTGCAGTAGACGCTCTGTCGATCCCTTGGGACGGAATGATAGGATATGCGTATCCTCCAGCGCCGTTAATTCAACAAGTATTGCTAAAGATAAAACAATCTCAATGCAAGATTCTGTTGGTAGCATCTCTGTCGCCACAGAGACCGTGGATAAATCTACTCAGGTGTCTGTTGTGGGACCTACCGCGGAAGCTTCCTCCACGAGAGGATCTTCTTTCGCAGGGGAAATCGCGCCAACTCCATCACAACCCACAAGGTCTCAACCTTCACGTTTTTCCGTTGTGCGGTCCTTCTTGCATGGCAAGCACTTTACAGGACGAGCAGTGGACGCGATTTCTAACTGTAGGAGGACCTCCTCTTCGCTAAACTATGCGGCTAAGTGGAAGGTTTTTCGTCGTTGGTGTAGGGATCATTCTGTAGATATATTTGATCCCTCTATACCAGACATTGCAAACTTTCTAGTATACTTGTTTGACGAAATCAAACTGCAGCCTGTTACTATAAAGGGTTATAGATCTATGTTATCTGATACCTATGCACATCATGATAGTTTACAAATTGGATCTAATGTCTCTTTATCGAAGTTGGTTAGAAACTTTTCGATAAATAGACCCAGAACTCTTAGATTAATTCCTAAGTGGAATTTAGCTTGGGTTCTCCTTAAATTGAAGGAAAAGCCATTTGAACCTCTTGGGACAGTAGATTTCAAATTCTTATCTTATAAGACAGCTTTTCTCTTAGCTTTCTCTTCTGCCAGAAGAGTCAGTGAGCTTCATGCACTATCGGTGGATGATTCTCATTATCGTAGTGTTGGGAACACTATCACCTTCACTACTAATGTGGGTTTTTTAGCTAAGAATCAGGCTCCTAATAAATATCCGGAACCTATTGTTATTAAGGCTCTTCCGTCTTCAGACGGGCGTAGGCCTTTACTCTGTCCTGTTAGAGCACTACGTATCTATAAACAGAGATCTCAGTTTATCAGAAAGGGACAGAAACGTTTCTTTCTGTCTTTGATGCCTAATAGAAAGGACATTTCAGTCCATTCTATTGCTAGATGGATTCAGTTAACTATCCGTACTGCTTATGAAGATTTATCTTCTTCTCAGCAGTCTGTGCTTAAGATTTCTGCTCATGAAGTAAGAGCTCTTTCTACTTCCTGGGCTTATGCTAATAGTGTTGCTATTACAGATTTAATGAAGGCTGCTTATTGGTCTCAGCCATCCACATTTATGAATTTTTATCTCAGAAATATTGAGTCCATTTCTGGAGACCTGCATTGTTTAGGTCCGTTATCTGTTGCTCAGAATGTCGTCCACTAAACAGTTGCAACTATAGTTATGCAGGCTTTCTGTTCCGGCAGTGACTCCGTCCGGCTGCCCTCTTCGCTCTGGGCTATTTGACCCAGGGCAAGGGGAAGGGGGGGGGGGGGGGCGGGTGTTCCCTTAGGTCACCTGCTTTATAGTGAAAAGCAAGGGAATGCCTCCTCCAAGTCAGTATTTCTGAGTCGCTTCCGGGATGGTTTTAAAGTGTAATATTAATGTTTAAATTCATTCATGTCTTATTTTTAAAGTGTAGCTCGGTGTGAAGCATTTGTATATGTCAAGTGTCAAACGGGCTTTAATATACAATACTCGGACACTTTTAAATGATTATAAAGAGTCTCAATTCTCTGGACTACTTTATTTATTGGCTTGCTTTAAAAATAATTAGTATAAGGGTTATACTGGATGTTAATAGAGAACATGAATGTTATTGTGCTCAATTATTAAGGGTAGTGTATCTTTCTAATTTAATATTAAATAAGAAAGATACATGTAAAGCCTAATACTCCTTTTCTCCTTAAGGGGTTACCTCTTTACTATATAGTTGAGCTTATTGGATTTTCCTCTATGTCCTAGGCCCTCCAGCCTGTTTACTATTCAGCTAAGTCTGGGTCATTGGTACAGTATAAAAATGTTAAAAAATTTATAGTAATTTATATATTTTTTATACTTACCAATGACCCAGACGGGGATGGCCCTCCCTGGAGTTGGGAACTCTTGCCTCCCCGCTGAGTACATAGCGCTGACCAGGCACTGCCAGTAAGAATGATAATTGGCGCCAATTTCGGGACGACTGCGTAACTGCGCATGCGCAGTAGAGGCGTAGTATGGAGGTCCTTTAGGACATGATTTCTTTTTGTTTTGGATGCAAATTTTGGGGATTGGGGGGCAAAATTTGTGTTTGGCCCTGGTTTTGTTAGAGTTAGCACCAGCTAAGTCTGGGTCATTGGTAAGTATAAAAAATATATAAATTACTATAAATTTTTTAACTTTCCATCATATCCAGTCATGGTTATTGTGGAGCAGCCGTGACTGGATATGTGATGAAAAATTCAAGAAAATTTAATTCAAGAATATACCACTAGTAAATAAGTTTGATAAAATTTAGAAGGAAAAAATTAGTTAAACATAACAAAATCATATTTTTGGTCATATTTACATGTACAGTGTAGTTTGTCATTAATATTGAGTGAATGGTGTATTTTTTCGTTCGTTTTCAGGAAGTACACATAAAGCATGTTACCAAAGAGTTCTGCGACTGGGTTGCAGCTCTGGGTGGTGACAGCAATAACATAGAAGAATCAACAATCATGAGTTTATTTGCTAGTGGTTATGAAACAAAGCCAGCACTATCTGTTCCAATCCATGTTGTGGAGCTAACGAATGTACCACCAGAGTTAAGAATGTCAGCAGCAGTTCCACCACCTCAGGAAAGCACTAAGACAGTACCGCAGACTGGGAAAGAAACAAGTAAATGGGTGAGAATTAAATATAGAATTATCCTTTTCCTTTATGGGCAAAACAAATGTATTCTATCAGCTATTTCACGAAGGAAAAAAATTCATTTTAAACCTTTGCCCAACATTATGGCTGACCCGTTCAGTTCACAAAATCACCATTCAAATTTTATGATGTGTTTAATCATTGCGTCAAAAACATTGCTCATGATCCTTCATTAGAATGAGATCATTGAGCTGATTCCAACGAGAGGTCATGTGCTAAGATTGGGTGCATGGTGATACTGAGCATTAACCCTTTACCTAACGAATCGCCTGCATCTGCCCACATAATATGCAATTTCAGCAGTTGAAAAAATTTTTTTTTTCAAAAAATTTTAACAAAACCATATCATGTGACCCCCTCGTTGGAACGAGCTCGTCGAGCTCGTTCCAACGAGGGGTTCGCATGATATAGTTTTGTTGTAATTTTTTTTAAATTTGAAAAAATGATACTTAAAATAATAAATTTTGATATTGTCTGCGTTGGGTAAAGGGTTAAGACATACTGCATGTTGATAGCGCACTTGCCTTGAGGGGTCACAAGATATGGTTTTATTTAAATTTTTTTTAAAATTTAGAAAAATAATATTTAAATTAATAAATTTGGTTATCATGGACATTGAGTAAAAGGATTGTTTGTTTGTTGGTGGTTAACGTCACACATTTGTGCACCAGGGCTAATCGTGACACAACATGAAGATGAAGTCAAGTTTAGTCAATCGTTGATCAACATGTTGCCCATTTTAGAGGACTTTCACCCCAAGCATTGGTGACTGGGTCCTATTTTACTAGTAAAGCGGAACTGGTTTACCACAGTAAACAAGTGCTGCTTACTTCCCGGGGTTCCCACGGGGAGAGTAAAAGGATAAAGGAATGAAAAATCCCATAATATTTAAGAAATAACCATGGAAATCATTGAACTTCCCTGGTTTAAAGATCTATTTGCCCTCAAGAATATAATACAGGCATTTAATCTATTATATCTTGTTTGATAGCACTCCACACAAGCTCTATCTAACAGGATGTAATTGATTGAATGCTCAGTTTATCTCCTGGGTTCAGGAAAATGACCAATCCTTGTGAATTAAATATCCTGTTAATTGAATTGTTTTCACTGGCAGAGTGGTTATTCAATTGCACAATAAAAAGAGAAGGCCTAAAAATGTAAAAAATCTGTTTCTCAGGCTCTCCCACGTGGTTCTTTTGGCTGTCATCAGTCTTCAAAAATACAAATATTTTTCGGGAAGATATACATACGTATGAAGGCTTGCGCTGAAGCCAACAATATTATGCACAATCTCGCCGTAGTCTCAATGGTAGCTACTTCGGCGAAAAAATCTTGCTGGCTACACCATTATTGCTCTGTCTTTTAATAACCAATGCGAACTTAAAAAAATAAAAATTAAATGATTAATGTCTGATATTTTACCCAAGTTAATAAAATTGATAAATTTGTCCATTGAGTGCAATAAGGATTTGCAGTGTTTTAGCATTGCAAAGCATCCTTACACTGAAGGGATGAAATACTCCTCCACCCATGCTATTCTGTAGATGACGATTAGGCCTAAAACATGAAACAAACCAAGAACATAAACTTCTGATGGCAAAGAAATAATTACAAAAGTTAAAAATAAAATACAAAATGCCTGCCCGCATGCAATTTTTAAAAAAGTGGCCTGAGAAACAGCAGATGTACTTTGTGGGGTCAAATCCAATGCTTTTGTGTGGATACCAATGATTATCTCATGTATGGGCATAAGAAATATTTATTTCCACCAGTGGCTTTGCTGCTCATGGAAATACAGTGGAGCCAACTTAATTGTATATCTCTCAACTGAATAACCCTGTTAATTGAATATAATTTCCCAACACAAAACCATTTACCATACCTCCAGTACAAATTTGACCTGTTAATTGAATATAGGTTATAGAGTAAACTCCTGTTAATTGAATAAAAAATCTTGTAACCTGCTCTGAAATTACCCTGACTCATCACAGTTTCCCTTTGTTTATAGGCCTATTTGGCTTCAGTACATCCAATACAGGCATTTAATCTATTATATCTTGTTTGACAGAGGTCATTGAGCTCTGTCAAACAAGATAAAATAGAATAAATGATAAGAAATCTTTAGAATACTGTAAGTGGCACAATCCCTGTTAATTGAATGCTCCTGTTAATTGAATAATTTTCATTGGCAAAGTGGCTATTCAGTTAACAGGGTTCCACTGTGTATATTTTTCAGACCATGAATAATATGATTATTGAATCTTGTTAAAAGATCCTCAATGTATTTAACTCCTTATATGTTGCTGGCAGATATTCTTGCCCAGTATACAAAATCCCATGGCACTGAAATAAGTAAAATTTGAGCACATTTAACCCTTTACCCAACGTAACAGCCCAAACCGGCCAGCGCTATTCACAAAAATCGCCAATTAATTAATCGTGATTGTTCCAAGCAGGGGGTCATAACCTATGTTTTTGAGAGAAAAAATGAAAAAAATTAGTTATTCAAGAATTTTGTTTGCAAGTGTCGTCTGCTTTTCATGTTAGGTAAATCACATTTTTATACTGTACCAATGACCCAGACTTAGCTGGTGCTAACTCTAAAAAATCCAGGGCCAAACACAAATTTTGCCCCCCAATCCCCAAAATTTGCATCCAAAACCAAAAGAAATCACGTCCTATAGGACCTCCATACTTCGCCCCTACTGCGCATGCGCAGTGTCAAGGACGTTCCAAAATTGGCACCAATTATCATTCTCTGTTTGGCCCTTCATCAGTCAACATCTCACTGATCTTTGTGCTTGTAAATGTCAGTTTAAAGGATGCCAGACACGTAATTATTGGAGAAATGGTGATTCTAAGGAGGATATAGAAGGAGGAGAGGAAAAAGGAGTGACAAAAAATAATCAGGGCTGTACTTAAAATTTTTTATGAAATTATGTTAAGTTGCCTATTTTCGAGGCATGGGCCTCTTGTTGTCATTCTTGCTAAAAAGTTGCACTGCTTATTCAGTGTTTCCTCTCCCCTGGTCTTCTAAGTCCCCCCTTGCAATTCTCCCATGCTTTTGGCATATTTTTGAGAAAGATCATTTCTAAATTCTCTTGGGAGAGTTGCTTGGTTACAGAATGTGTTTCTGTTATTTTCCCCATAGTTATGTTTTCACCCATGGGTGTATAAACGTTGTGTTCTGCATCTTCCATCTGATGTTCTGCAGATTCTCCCCTGGGAGTCTCTGTCTTGCATCAGATAGAGTGTAATTTTGATGACTGATTTCGGGCCAGTTTTTTCAGTGCCTGGAGTCATGTTTTCTGGTGTTTTACACTGTTTGTTTACATTGGCAACAGTCTCTTTTGAGGGGGGCTGTTTGCCTTTGGTGTAGTTTATCTCACTATAAGATACATTTTTATTATCCGTAAGTGTTGCATTAATTATTTAATATAAATTTAAAATTTTTGACCACACTTAGCCATCGGATCCATCGGGGCTCGACGTTACTTTTCAGAAACTTGGGCTTCACTGAAAAAATATTTCTCAAAAATTATTTTGATTTGCAATTGTTTTTTCATTATTAATGGATCATGTTATTATGTATCTTTGTGTCAGGGGTTTGTGCGAGTAACTAGGACTTGTTGTTGACTTTTCACAATGAAAGGATATTGTTCAAATTGTAATAGGAAGAAATCTTCCTCTGACTTTCATGATCATTGCATTAATTGTAGTCAGTGTTCTCGCACTAATCCCTGTTCTATATGTCAATATTGGGATGACAAACATTGGAAACGTGTGTCACGATATGTTGTTAGTGGAGAAAGGGCTATGCCGGCTCTTTCTCCGCAAGGTCACTCTACTCTCTCAGTTTCTATTTCAGAGGAACAAGAACAGGGTGATGTTTCCATGTTATCTTCCGCAAGTGCGCTTCCATCGTCACAAATGAATACAGAGCTAGCGGCAAAAGTGCTCATGGAGATTAAACAAATGTCGTCCGCTAGCTCACCCGGTGTAGCGTCCATTCACCGAATGGTTCGGCAGCCGGGTTCGTCCGATGCGGTCCAGGAGGAAATGTTGGGTGATGCAAGCACTACAAACATTCAACGTGCACACCCAGTGACGGCGGATAGTAGGCGAGATCGGAGGAAGCCTTTGAGTCCGGTTCCTAGCTCGTCCAGGTCCAGTCGGGCCGCGAGCGAGAGAGGCCCCTCTCTCGTACAACAACATCTGGGACCAGATGTTGTGGTACAAAATGTGTCTTTAGCGGAGCATACGTCCGTCGCTCGGGACGCTCCGTTGTATAAGCAGTCCGCAGAGACTGTTAAGGCTTCCTCTTCTCGTCAGCGCACACGACCGCACCTTGGCTGCGTGACCGCCGATATATTGCCAGCTTCGCCGATGGAGGATTCTTCGGCGACCAGGTCACACCATCCGGTAGCCAGGGACACGAGGCCGATGGACTCCGGACGTTCGCATAGGAAAAGTATGCATGAGTCATCAGATGCGGAGCTGCCCTCGGCGAAGCAGCGAAAGACTGCGCCTCTGCAGGCCTCGATGCCGGACGTACTTGTGCAGATAGCACAACTTATCGCAGCATCCCAGCAGCCGACAGAAACGGTGTCGGATCGGGAATTATCCGACGGCACTGGGTCGGTACGCTCCGCCGAAGCATCGGGGGCGGACGACCGGGAGCATCATGAGGTCCGACCGGATGGTGAAAGTGATACGGATGACTTGGAGCTATCCCTTTCGGAACAACATATAGCTGCCGTGGACTTCATCCGGCACTTTCTCCCTCAAGTTGTTCCGTCGGGCCAGACTGCTGCGGTTCCGGACAAGAGGATTATAGCGTCATTGGACTCTGATTTCTTTGAGCGGTTCAGGGACATCGCTCCCGAGTTTCCGTCTCAGTCCAATAATGTTGCAAGAACATTTGAATTATTGAACGACGCTATATTCAAACTTGCTTCCAAAACGGGGAAAGCAGGTTTCTTGTCAGCCAATACTCTCAACCTGCCTTTCATTAATGCAAGGAATAAATTTGACACGGCAAGACAGGGTATTCCGAGAGTTCCTCTGCGTATGGACGACGAGGCGGAAGACTTAGAGTTATCATTACCGTCGTCGGCGTCTATTCCAACCGCGGTGTTGGAAACAACTATTTCGTCTAACAGAGCCAGTTTAGATGCCTTATCTTACGCAGATCACCTTACTAAGGCGTTATCACTGCGCCTTCAAGGGAAAGAATTTCAGGATATTCAATCCTCTTTAAGACTTCTTTCAAGGGCAGTAACTTATTCCACGTGTAACTCCGCCCTTTCAGTGGCAAACCTGGAGTTGGTTAGACGTGACGCAGCCCTAGCTACATCCACACTCGTGGATACTAAGGTGAAGAACTCTCTCAGAGTCGCTTTGGTCTCCGGAGAACTTCTCTTTGACGGCAAGCTTTCTGCAATTTATGATAAAATTACAAAGAAAGCTTCGGATTCTCTGCTGTTCAAATCTGCTTCTAAGAAGTCGGACACGGCAGACAAGAGTAAGACAGGCACTTCTGGGTCTAATGCGCCCAAGAGAGGTTCCTATAGAGGTTCCGGTGCGTCCTCTTGGTCTTATTCAAGAGACCGTCAAGGTAGCGACTCACGTTCGGGACGTCCTTCGGGCCGGGACAACCGGTCGGACGCCCCGAGGTTGACGGGACGAGGTGCGGGTCGTGGAGGACGTGGTTTCTCCTACCGCAGGCCTCGCAGGTCCAGGAGGTGATGGCTTAAACCTCTATCGCGTACCGGTTGGCGGAAGGTTGTCGAGCTTTTCACAAGAGTGGGCGTCGATTACGGACGACCCTTGGGTGAGAGGAGTGACTTCGGAAGGTCTAAAGGTATCCTTCAAACGAAAGCCTCCATTAACTCGAAGTCCAAAGTGGACTCATCTTCCGTCAAATCCACAGAAAAGAGACACTCTATTATCAGAGGTGCAGTCTCTTTTAATGAAGAACGCGGTAGAGGTCGTGGAAAACCAGGAGACTCAGGGATTCTACAGCCATCTGTTTCTGGTTCCGAAACCAGACGGCTCGTTCCGTCCAGTCATAGATTTGAGCTGGATAAACAAGCTGATCGTCGCTCCGAAGTTTTATATGGAGACGATTCGGTCGGTCAGAGTGAGTATTCGGGTGAACGATTATGCAACGAGCATAGATCTCAAAGATGCGTACTTTCACGTCATGGTACATCCGACATTCAGAAAGTATCTACGCTTCGCAGTCCTAGGAGTGGTGTATCAATTCCGGGCGATGTGCTTCGGATTGAATCTAGCACCCTGGGCTTTCACTCGGGTAATGAACTCGGTAATGATCTATTTCCAAGCTCATTCGTCTGCGGTAATGTCGGCCTACCTGGACGACATTCTTCAGAGGTACGGCAACGAGTTAACGCTTCAGAACAATGTTCAGAATCTACTTCTATTGCTCCGATGTCTTGGTTTTATAGTAAACGAGGAGAAGTCGGATCTGGTGCCGTCCAAGTCATTCACACATCTGGGAATGAGCTTCGAGACGCACAACAATCTCGTTCGTCTGCCGTTAACCAGAGCGAAATTAGTCAGTTGTTACGCTCGCTATTGTCTGCACGCAGACAAAGTCACGGCGAGAGAATTTATGAGACTGATAGGTCTGTGCGGAGCCGCTGCGGATCTCATTCCGATGGGGCGGTTACGCACACGTCCTCTCCAAATTTTCTTGACTCAGAATTGGAGTGTGAAAATTCATTCGCTCGACATAGACGTTCTCTTGTCAGATCAAGTGAAACAAGAGATTCAGACTTGGGCAAACATTCAGTGGTTAACTCAGGGAGTTCCGCTGCAGTTGCCGGATCCGAGTTTTACCATTACGACGGATGCCAGTCAAACAGGTTGGTTACATCATTGATCCCAACGGATTTGAGATGCCAGGGTCTTTGGGATCCGCAATTCCTGGGCAAGCACATAAACATCAAGGAAATGATGTCAATTTGGCTTGCGTTACGTCATTGGATGGACATTATTCACAATGCTCATGTCCAAATCCTATCCGACAATACGACAGTAGTGGCGTATATACGGAATCAGGGAGGCACTCATTCAGTTCCGTTGTTCAATCTAACGGAAAGAATCCTTCTGTTTGTGCTAGAACATCAGGTTCTTCTTTCGGTCCGTCACATACCGGGTCGTCTGAATGTACTAGCAGACTCCCTTTCACGAAAGGGTCGCTTGTTGCCGTCGGAGTGGACTCTCAACAAACAAGTATTCAATCAGATTTGCTACCAATGGGAACGGACAATGATAGATTTATTTGCGACACATCTCAACAATCAGTTGCAGACGTATGTGTCCCCGTGTCCGGATCCAAGAGCATTTGCAGTAGACGCTCTGTCGATCCCTTGGGACGGAATGATAGGATATGCGTATCCTCCAGCACCGTTAATTCAGCAAGTATTGCTAAAGATAAAACAATCTCAATGCAAGATTCTGTTGGTAGCATCTCTGTCTCCACAGAGACCGTGGATAAATCTACTCAGGTGTCTGTTGTGGGACCTACTGCGAAAGCTTCCTCCATGGGAGGATCTTCTTTCGCAGGGGAAATCGCGTCAACTCCATCACAACCCGCAAGGTCTCAACCTTCACGTTTTTCCGTTGTGTGGTCCTTCTTGCATGGCAAGCACTTTACAGGACGAGCAGTGGACGCGATTTCTAACTGTAGGAGGACCTCCTCTTCGCTAAACTATGCGGCTAAGTGGAAGGTTTTTCGTTGTTGGTGTAGGGATCATTCTGTGGATATTTTTGATCCCTCTATACCAGACGTTGCAAACTTTCTAGTATACTTGTTTGACGAAATCAAACTGCAGCCTGTTACTATTAAGGGTTATAGGTCTATGTTATCTGATACCTATGCACATCATGATAGTTTACAAATTGGATCTAATGTCTCTTTATCTAAGTTGGTTAGAAACTTCTCGATAAATAGACCCAGAACTCTTAGGTTAATTCCTGAATGGAATTTAGCTTGGGTTCTTCTTAAACTGAAGGAAAAGCCATTTGAACCTCTTGGGACAGTAGATTTCAAATTCTTATCTTATAAGACAGCTTTTCTCTTAGCTTTCTCTTCTGCTAGAAGAGTCAGTGAGCTTCATGCACTGTCGGTGGATGATTCTCACTATCGTAGTGTCGGGAACACTATCACCTTCACTACTAATGTGGGTTTTTTAGCTAAGAATCAGGCTCCTAATAAATATCCGGAACCTATTGTTATTAAGGCTCTTCCGTCTTCAGACGGGCGTAGGCCTTTACTCTGTCCTGTTAGAGCGTTACGTATCTATAAACAGAGATCTCAGTTTATCAGAAAGGGACAAAAACGTTTCTTTCTGTCTTTGATGCCTAATAGAAGGGACATTTCGGTCCATTCTATTGCTAGATGGATTCAATTAACTATCCGTACTGCTTATGAGAGTTTATCTTCTTCTCAGCAGTCTGTGCTTAAGATTTCCGCTCATGAAGTAAGAGCTCTTGCTACTTCTTGGGCTTACACTAATAGTATTGCTATTACAGATTTAATGAAGGCTGCTTATTGGTCTCAGCCATCCACATTCACGAATTTTTATCTCAGAAATATTGAGTCCATTTCTGGAGACCTGCATTGTTTAGGTCCGTTATCTGTTGCTCATATGTCGTCCACTAAACAGTTGCAACTATAGTTATGCAGGCTTTCTGTTCCGGCAGTGACTCCGTCCGGCTGCCCTCTTCGCTCTGGGCTATTTGACCCAGGGCAAGGGGAAGGGGGGGGGGGGGGTGTTCCCTTAGGTCACCTGCTTTATAGTGAAAAGCAAGGGAATGCCTCCTCCGAAGTCAGTATTTCTGAGTCGTTTCCGGGATGGTTTTAAAGTGTAATATTAATGTTAAAAATTCATTCATGTCATATTTTTAAAGTGTAGCTCGGTGTGAAGCATTTGTATATGTCAAGTGTCAAACGGGCGTTAATATACAATCCTCGGACACTTTTAAAAGAATATAAAGAGTCTCAATTCTCTGGACTAACTTTATTTATTGGCTTACTTTAAAAATAATTAGTATAAAGGGTTATACTGGATGTTAATAGAGAACATGAATGTTATTGTGCTCAATTATGAAGGGTATTGTATCTTTCTAATTTAACATAAAATAAGAAAGATACATGTAAAGCCTAATACTCCTTTTCTCCTTGAGGGGTTGCCTCTATATTATATAGTTGAGCTTATTGGATTTTCCTCTATGTCCTAGGCCCTCCAGCCTTTTTACTATTCAGCTAAGTCTGGGTCATTGGTACAGTATAAAAATGTTAAAAAATTTATAGTAATTTATATATTTTTTATACTTACCAATGATCCAGACGGGGATGGCCCTCGCAGGCGTTGGGAACTCTTACCTCCCGCTGAGTACATAGCGCTGACCAGGCACTGCCAGTAAGAATGATAATTGGCGCCAATTTCGGAACGTCCTTGACACTGCGCATGCGCAGTAGGGGCGAAGTATGGAGGTCCTATAGGACATGATTTCTTTTTGTTTTGGATGCAAATTTTGGGGATTGGGGGGCAAAATTTGTGATTGGCCCTGGATTTTTTAGAGTTAGCACCAGCTAAGTCTGGGTCATTGGTAAGTATAAAAAATATATAAATTACTATAAATTTTTTAACTTTCCTGTATTCTTGAGATAAACTTGGCATTTATTTTGTTATAACTTGTTTGACAGAGCTCCATATAATAGAATAAATGCCTGTATTGGATATACTGAGGCCAAATAGGGCTATAAATGAAGGAAAACTGACGAGTCAGGGTAATTTCTCGACAGGCTACAATATATTTTTATACTGTACCAATGACCCAGACATAGCTGGTGCTAACTCTTAAAATATAGGGCCAAACACAAATTTTGCCCCCCAATCCCCAAAATTTGCATCTAAAACTAAAGAAAACATGTCCTGAAAGGCCCTCCACCCTTCGCCCCTACTGCGCATGCGCAGTGTCAAGGACGTTCCGAAATTGGCGCCATTTATCATTCTAAGTTTGGCCCTTCATCAGTTAACATCTGACTGATCTTTGTGCTTTTAAATCTCAGTTTAAATGATGCCAGACACATAAATATTAGTGAAATGGTGATTCTAAGGAGGATAGAAAAGGAGGAGAGGAAAAGAATGTGTGACAGAATATTATCAGGGCTGTAACTTAAAATTTTTTAATGAAATTATGTTAAGTTACCTATTTTCAAGGCAGCAGCCATTTTGTTGTCATTCTGATTATTTAGTTACACTGTTTTTTCAAGTGTTTTTCCTCTCTCCCTGTCCTTTAAGTTCCCCCTTGCTATTCTCCCATGCTTTTGGCATAGTTTCTGTAATTATTATTACTAAAATTTCTTGGGAGTTTTAGCTGTATAACAGAATGAATTCTGTTCTTTCCCCATGTTTACGTCTTCACCTACGGGTGGTTAGGCGTTGTGTTCTGCATCTACCATCTGATGTTCTGCAGTTTCTTCCCTGGAAGTCTCTGTTTTGCATCAGATGGTGTTTTTTTTTGGTAACTGATTTCGGGCCTGGGTGCCTGGAGTCTTATTTTAGTGTTTTTACACTCATTGTTTACATTTACAACAGCCCTCTGTGTGAGGGGGGGATTTCTAAATAATAATATCTTTATGTTATTTTAATCATAACTAGATACATTATTATTGTTCGTAAGTGTTGAATATATTGTTTAAAATATTTTTAAAATTTTTGTCCACACTTAGGCTTGGGATCCATTGGGGCTCAACGTTACTTTTCAGAAACTTGGGCTGTTCTGAAAAAATATTTTTTCAAAATATTTTGATTTCAATTATTTTTTCTATATTAATGGATCATATTATTATTATGTATTTTGATTGCCAGGGGTTAGTGCGAGTACCAGGACTTGTTTTCTTTTCACATTGAAAGGATATTGATCAATTGTTTTAAGAGGAAGTCTTCCTCTGACGTTATTATCGTTCTATATGTGGTCAGTGTACTCGCATTAACTCCTGTTCTGTATCGTATGATTTCGATGACAATATGGGAAGCGTATGTCACGGTATGTTGTTGGGGATTTGGACACTCCGGTCCTTTCCCCGCAGGGTCACTCTACTTTATCAATTTCTATTTCAGACGATCAAGATTAGGGTGATGTATCTGTGATGTCTTCCAACAGTGTGCCTCCGTCGTCACAATTAATGAAGGGCTAGCGGAAAAGTGCTCATGTAATATGCCAATTGCCTAAGAGGACCCTAGTAGGTTCGACGGCCTTTGACGTCCGCTAGCTCGCCCGGTGTAGCGTCCATTCACCGAATGGTTCGGCAGCCGGGTTCGTCCGTTGCGGTCTAGAAGGAATTTTGGGGTGATGCGAGCACTATAAAATTAACTTAATGCACACCCAGTGACGGCGGATCGGAGGGAGAACGGAGGAAGCCTTTTAGTCCGGTTCATAGCTCGTTCCGGTCCATCCGGACGGCAAGCGAGAGAGGCCCCTCTCTCGTTCAACAACATCTGGCCCCAGATGTTGTGGTACAAATGTGTCGTTAGCGGAGCATACGTCCGTCGCTCGGGACGCTCCGTTGTATAGGCAGTCCGCTGAGACTGCTAAGGCTTCCTCTTCTCGTCAGCGCACACGACCGCACCTTGGCTGCGTGACCGCCGATATATTACCAGCTTCGCCGATAAAGGATTCTTCGGCGACCAGGTCACACCATCCGGCAGCCAGGGATTCGAGACTGATGGACTCCGGACGTTCGCATAGGAAAAGTATGCGGGAGCCATCTGATGCGGAGCTGCCCTCGGCGAAGCAGCGATAGACTGCGCCTCCGCAGGTCTCGACGCCGGACATTCTTGTGCACATAGCACAGCTTATCGCAGCATCCCAGCAGCCGACAGAAACGGTGTCGGATCGAGAATTATCCGACAGCGCTGGGTCGGTAGCCGGGGACTCGAGGCCTGCAGACTCCGGACGTTCGCATAGGAAGTGTGCGGGAGTCAACGTTCACGGAGCTTCCAGCGGCAATGCATCGTAAGTCCGCTACTGCACAGGCCTCGGGAACAGACGTGCTTTCCTTAATAGCACAGTTTATCGCAGCATCCCAGCATCAACTGAATCTGTCGCATATATTTTATCCGACGATGCTGGGTCGGGACGCTCCGCGGAAGCGGGTACGGACGTCCGAAAATTTCATCCGGTCCGACGGGATACCGAAAGGGATTCGGTGGATTTCAAGCTTTCCCTTTCGGAACAACATATGCTGCGATGCCGGATAAGAAACTGATAGCGTCGTTGGACTTAGAAATTTTTGGTTCGGTTCAGGGACATCGTCCCTCAGTTCCGACATAGTCCAATAATGTCACACAAACTTTCGAATTATTGAACGACGCTATATATATTATTATTTTATGCTTGCTATCCAAGCATTTCTGGTTTCTTGTTCGAAGAGTTATGGAGATGTCTTTCAAAAGTGTGCCTCTGTCGTCATAGTTAATGAAGAGTTAGCGGCAATAAGTGCTCATGGAATATGTCTATCGCTTACGAAGTGACATTCGCTAGCTCACCCGGTGTAGCGTACATTCATCGAATGGTTCGGCTGCCGGGTTCGTCCGTTGCGGTCCAGGAAGGAGATTTGGGTGATGCGAGCACTTTAATTACTTTAGTACTCACCCAGTGATGGCAGATTGAGGACAGATCGGAGGAAGCCAACAACATAGGGGACCGCATGTTGTGGTTCAGATATTTACATTCGGAGCATATGTCCGTTGCTCGGGACGCTCCGTTATATTGACAGTCCGAGAGACTGTCTTTAATGCTTCCTCATCCTCACAGCAGGGCACACGACCGCACATTGGCTACGTGACCTCGAGTATCCGATCAGTTTCGGCATTCAGTGATTCCACAGCGAATAGGTCGCGCCATCCGGTAGCCAAGGGACACGAGGCCTATACACTCCGTTCGCTCGCATATTGGAAGTATGCACGGGGTAACGATCTCGGAGCTTTCTGCGGCAATGCATCGTAAGACCGCTGCTCCTCAGGCCTCAGTGACGGACGTGCTATCCGAGTTAGCACAGTTGTTTCGCAGCATCCCAGCAATTGACGGTTTCTCGGTTGAATCAGGAATTATCCGACGGTGCTGGGTCAGTGCGGTCCGCGGTTGCATCAAGCTACGGACGACCGAACGCTTTATAGGGTCCGACAGGATGGCGAAAGGGATTCGAAAGATTTCGAATTTTCCCTTTAGTAGTATCGGAAGATGCCTTTTATATCTTCTGGCATTTCTTCCAGTGATTATTTCTCGGACTTCATTGCTGCGATCTTGGATAAGAGACTTATAGCGTCATTGGACTCGGATTTTTCGATCGGTACAGGGACTTTGTCCCTGACTTTCCGACGCAGTCCAATATTGTCATTACAACATGTGTCTTATTTTTCGACGCTATATATTTATATATATATACAAGCCTGCTACTAAGCATGATAGTTTAGTTTCTTTTCCGCGTGGCTCATTTCTGCCATTTTATCTTTTTTACATATAGTTTATTTTGGCAGAGCAGGGCATACCGAGAGTTCATATGCGTATAGACGGTGTGATTAAAGACTGCATATATTCTTTTTCGCCGTTTATGTCTTTTCCAATTTCATGTTGGGAACGACATTATGTATAGTAGACTTAACTTAGACGCTTTATTATACGTAATCCGCCTTACTGAGGCGTTATCATTACGTCTTCAAGAAAAGATTTACGGGATATTATTCTCAATGTAATTTCTTTTGAGGGCAGTAGTTTGTTCACGTATAACTCCGCCCTTCAGTGGCTGATTGGAGTTGGTTAGACGTGATGCAGCCCTAGCTACATCCACGCCTGGATAGTAGGTTAAGAACTCTCTCAGAGTCGCTTCGTTCTCGGAGGAGCTTCTCTTCGACGGCAACTTTCCGGCAATCCATGAATTGCTTGATTTATATATTCTCTTGTCTATCTAGTGTTACAAGAGATTCAGACTGGGGCAAACATTCGGTGGTTGACTCAGAGAGTGCCGCCGCAGTTGCCGGACCCGAGTGTGGCTGTTATGACGGTTACCAGTCAAACAGATTGGGATATATTCTGATCCCTACGGATTCGAAGTGCCAGGGTCTTTGGGTTCCGCAGTCTTTTAGCTATCAGTTTAACTTCCGCGGAATAATGTTTTTTAGGCTTGCTTTATGTCATTGCATGAACATTATTCAGAAACGCATGCCCAAATTCCTGTCCTTTAATTCGACAGTAGTGGCGTATCTCCGGAACCAGGGAGGCACTCTTTCGTTTCCGTTATTCAATTTAATGGAAAGAATCCGTCTGTTGGTTATAGTACACCAAGTTCAGTTTTGGTCCGTCATATTCTGGGTCGTCTGATTGTTTTATCGCACTCCCGTTCTCTTGCGGGTCGCTTGTTGCTGTCAGAATGGACTCTCAACAAACAAGTATTTAATCAGATTTGCTATCTATGGGAGCGCCCAATGATGTTTTATTTATGACACAGCTTGCTAATCAATTGCAGACGTATGTGTTGGCTTGTCCAGATCTCTGAGCTAATACTGTTAACGCTCTATTGATCTATAGGACGGAATGATAGGATACGCGTATCCTCCGGCGCTGTTGTTTTAGCAGGTATTGCTAAGATAAACAACCACAATACATTTCTGTTGATAGCATCTCTATCTTCACAGAGATCATGAGTAATTTACTCTCTTGTCTACTGTGGATCTTAACGTGAAATCTTCCTCTATGTGAGGATCTTTTTTCACTGGGTAAATCGTGTCATCTTTATCACAACCAGCAAGGTCGCAACCTTCATGTATTCCGTTGTGTGGTCCGTATTGCATTGTAAGCACTGTACTGGACGAGCTTTGGACGCGATTTCTTACTATAGGAGATCCTCTTCTTCGCTATTCTATGCGACTAAGTGGAGGCTCTTCCGTCGTGGTGTAGGGATCATTATGTTCATATGGTTGATCCCTCCATACTACTCATTGCTATTTTTTAGTATACTTGTTTCACAAGATCTACTGCAGCCTGTTGTTATTTAGGTTATAGGTTTATGTTACCTCATACCTATGCACTCTACGATAGTTTACAATTGAGTCTTTTGTCTCTTTATCTAAGTCAGTTAGTAACTTTTTGATAAATAGACTTAGAATCTTTAGATTAAATTCCTATACGGATTTTAACTTCGGTTCTTATTTAGCTAAGTAATCATTTGAGCCTCTGGAAACAGTAGTTTTCAAATTCTGACCTTTTAGACAGTAATTCTGTTGGTTTCTCTTTTACTGTAGAGTCAGTGTGTTTCATGCACTATCGATGGATGATTTTCACTTTCATAGTTTCGGAATCAATACTTCCGTTACTATTTAGGTTGGATTGTTGCATAAGAGTTAGGCTCCTATTATCCGGAACCTATTATTTTAAGGTCCTTCCGTCTTCGTATGGGCATAGGCCTTTACTCTTTCCGGGTACAGTTTATGTATTTATAAACAGATATCTGTTTATTACAAGGGCGTAAGCTTCTTCTGTCTTTGATGTCTAGTAGAAGGACGTTACGCTCCATTTTATTGTTAATGGATTCTATTAACTAGCGTACTGCTTATGGTATATCATTGGCTTAGCAGTTGTGCTTAAGATTTCGGCTCATGAAGTAAGAGTTCTTCTACTTCTTGGGCTTACATTAATAGTGTTGCTATTATAGATTTTTGAAGGCTGCTCATTGCGCTCAGCCATCCATTCATGAATTTTATCTCAGAAATATCGAGTCCATTTCTGGAGGCCTCTATTGTTAGGTCTATTATCTACTGCTCAGAATGTCATTCACTTAACAGTTGCTACTATAGCTAGGTAGGCTGTCTGTTTCGGCAGTGTCTCCGTTCGGCTGCCCTCTTCGCTCTGGGCTATTTGACCCAGGGCAAGAAAAGGGGGGGGGGGGGAGGGTGTTCCCTTGGGTCACCTGTTTTTACTATGAAAACAAGGGGATACCTCCTCCGGAGTTAGTAATTCTGAGCTGTTATTGGGATGGTTGTTTAGTGAGAAGTTTAAGTTTATAAAATTCATTCAAGTCTTAGTTTTTAAAGTATAGCTTTTGAATATTGCATATGTCAACGGACATGATTATGCAATTCTCACACACTTTTAGGAGTATAAGAGTCTCTATTCTCTAGACTTACTTTATTATTGGCTTACTTTAAAAATTATTAGTATAAGGATTATTGGATATTAATAGAGTACATGGATGTATGAAGCTCAATTTTTGGAAGGTGTTGTATCTTTCTAATTTATCATAAATAAGAAAGATACATGTAAGGCCTATTACTTCTTTTCCCTACAGGGGATGACTGTATTTTATTTTATTGAGCGTATTCCATTTTGCTCTATGTCCTTGGCCCTCCAGCCTTTTTACTATTCAGCTATGTCTGGGTCATTGGTACAGTATAAAAATGTTAAAAAATTTATAGTAATTTATATATTTTTTATACTTACCAATGACCCAGACGGGGATGGCCCTCCCAGGAGTTGGGAACTCTTGCCTCCCCGCTGAGTACATAGCGCTTACCAGGCACTGGTTATTAGAATGATAAATGGCGCCAATTTCGGAACGTCCTTGACACTGCGCATGCGCAGTAGGGGCGAAGGGTGGAGGGCCTTTCAGGACATGTTTTCTTTAGTTTTAGATGCAAATTTTGGGGATTGGGGGGCAAAATTTGTGTTTGGCCCTATATTTTAAGAGTTAGCACCAGCTATGTCTGGGTCATTGGTAAGTATAAAAAATATATAAATTACTATAAATTTTTTAACTTTTTATTCATTTAACAGGAGTTTACTCTATAACCTATGTTCAATTAACAGGTCAAATTTGTACTGCAGGTATGGCAAATGGATTTATGTTGGGAAATTATATTCAATTAACAGGGTTATTCAGTTAAGAGATATTCAATTAAGTGGGTCCACTGTATAATTAAAATAAATTTTGATATTGTTTGCATTGGGTAAAGGATTAAAGTATTGCTAGAGTTCATGGCTCATGGCTCATGGACATTTGAAACTGCAAATTCCTGGCAAGTGGTTTCCTGTAAATTCTGTTAGTTAATTTAGGTGTTTTTTTTTGTTTTTTTTTTACATTTGCCTTCCTTCTTGAACTGTTTAGTTATTGGTGTCCCACATTGCACCTCTTTTGAAGACAGCTAAAGACAAATTAAATTGTCTTTGGTTGTGCCAAAAAAACAGATAGCTTTCTTTAACTGTTCTAGTAATGACTTTGTATATTTTTATACTGTACCAATGACCCAGACATAGCTGGTGCTAACTCTTAAAATATAGGGCCAAACACAAATTTTGCCCCCCAATCCCCAAAATTTGCATCTAAAACTAAAGAAAACATGTCCTGAAAGGCCCTCCACACTTCGCCCCTACTGCGCATGCGCAGTGTCAAGGACGTTCCGAAATTGGCGCCATTAATCATTCTAAGTTTGGCCCTTCATCAGTTAACATCTGACTGATCTTTGTGCTTATAAATCTCAGTTTAAATGATGCCAGACACATAAATATTAGTGAAATGGTGATTCTAAGGAGGATAGAGAAGGAGGAGAGGAAAAGAATGTGTGACAGAATATTATCAGGGCTGTAACTTAAAATTTTTTAATGAAATTATGTTAAGTTACCTATTTTCAAGGCAGCAGCCATTTTGTTGTCATTCTGATTATTTAGTTACACTGTTTTTTAAGTGTTTTCCTCTCTCCCTGTCCTTTAAGTTCCCCCTTGCTATTCTCCCATGCTTTTGGCATAGTTTTTGTAATTATTATTACTAAATTTTCTTGGGAGTTTTAGCTGAATAACAGAATGAATTCTGTTCTTTCCCCATGTTTACGTCTTCACCTACGGGTGGTTAGGCGTTGTGTTCTGCATCTACCATCTGATGTTCTGCAGTTTCTTCCCTGGAAGTCTCTGTTTTGCATCAGATAGTGTATTTTTGGTAACTGATTTCGGGCCTGGGTGCCTGGAGTCTTATTTTAGTGTTTTTACACTCATTGTTTACATTTACAACAGCCCTCTGTGTGAGGGGGGGATTTCTAAATAAATAATATCTTGATGTTATTTTAATCATAACTAGATACATTATTATTGTTCGTAAGTGTTGAATAAATTGTTTAAAATATTTTTAAAATTTTTGTCCACACTTAGGCTTGGGATCCATTGGGGCTCAACGTTACTTTTCAGAAACTTGGGCTGTTCTGAAAAAATATTTTTTCAAAATATTTTGATTTCAATTATTTTTTCTATATTAATGGATCATATTATTATTATGTATTTTGATTGCCAGGGGTTAGTGCGAGTACCAGGACTTGTTTTCTTTTCACATTGAAAGGATATTGATCAATTGTTTTAAGAGGAAGTCTTCCTCTGACTTTATTATCATTCTATATGTGGTCAGTGTACTCGCATTAACTCCTGTTCTGTATCGTATGATTTCGATGACAATATGGGAAGCGTATGTCACGGTATGTTGTTGGGGATTTGGACACTCCGGTCCTTTCCCCGCAGGGTCACTCTACTTTATCAATTTCTATTTCAGACGATCAAGATTAGGGTGATGTATCTGTGATGTCTTCCAACAGTGTGCCTCCGTCGTCACAATTAATGAAGGGCTAGCGGAAAAGTGCTCATGTAAATATGCCAATTGCCTAAGAGGACCCTAGTAGGTTCGACGGCCTTTGACGTCCGCTAGCTCGCCCGGTGTAGCTTCCATTCACCGAATGGTTCGGCAGCCGGGTTCGTCCGTTGCGGTCTAGAAGGAATTTTGGGGTGATGCGAGCACTATAAATTAACCTAATGCACACCCAGTGACGGCGGATCGGAGGGAGAACGCAGGAAGCCTTTTAGTCCGGTTCATAGCTCGTTCCGGTCCATCCGGACGGCAAGCGAGAGAGGCCCCTCTCTCGTTCAACAACATCTGGCCCCAGATGTTGTGGTACAAAATGTGTCGCAAGCGTCGCTCGGGACGCTCCGTTGTATAGGCAGTCCGCTGAGACTGCTAAGGCTTCCTCTTCTCGTCAGCGCACACGACCACACCTTGGCTGCGTGACCGCCGATATATTACCAGCTTCGCCGATCAAGGATTCTTCGGCGACCAGGTCACACCATCCGGTAGCCAGGGACACGAGGCCTGCAGACTCCGGACGTTCGCATAGGAAGTGTGCGGGAGTCAACGTACACGGAGCTTCCGGCGGCAATGCATCGTAAGACCGCTACTGCACAGGCCTCGGGAACGGACGTGCTTTCCTTAATAGCACAGTTTATCGCAGCATCCCAGCATCAACTGAATCTGTCGCATATATTTTATCCGACGATGCTGGGTCGGGACGCTCCGCGGAAGTGGGTACGGACGTCCGAAAGTTTCATCCGGTCCGACGGGATACCGAAAGGGATTCGGAGGATTTCGAGCTTTCCCTTTCGGAACAACATATGCTGTTGTGTATGTCATCTGACTTGGTCTTCTACAGCTTCTTTCGTCGGACCAGAATGCTGCGATGCCGGATAAGAAACTGATAGCATCGGTGGACTTAGAAATTTTTGGTTCGGTTCAGGGACATCGTCCCTCAGTTCCGACATAGTCCAATAATGTCACACAAACTTTCGAATTATTGAACAACGCTATATATATTATTATTTTATGCTTGCTAACCAAGCATTTCTGGTTTCTTGTTCGAAGAGTTATGGAGATGTCTTTCAAAAGTGTGCCTCTGTCGTCATAGTTAATGAAGAGTTAGCGGCAATAAGTGCTCATGGAATATGTCTATCGCCTACGGAGTGACATTCGCTAGCTCACCCGGTGTAGCGTACATTCATCGAATGGTTCGGCTGCCGGGTTCGTCCGTTGCGGTCTAGGAAGGAGATTTGGGTGATGCAAGCACTTTAATTACTTTAGTACTCACCCAGTGACGGCAGATTGAGGACAGATCGGAGGAAGCCTGTTAGTCCGGTTCCTGGCTTGTCCAGGTCCGTCCGGGCTGTGAGCGAGAGAGGTCCCTCTCTCGCCCAACAACATAGGGGACCGCATGTTGTGGTTCAGATATTTTACATTCGGAGCATATGTCCATTGGTCGGGACGCTCCGTTATATTGACAGTCCGAGAGACTGTCTTTAATGCTTCCTCATCCTCACAGCAGGGCACACGACCGCACATTGGCTACGTGACCTCGAGTATCCGATCAGTTTCGGCATTCAGTGATTCCACGGCGAATAGGTCGCGCCATCCGGTAGCCAAGGGACACGAGGCCTATACACTCCGTTCGCTCGCATATTGGTAGTATGCACGGGGTAACGATCACGGAGCTTCCAGCGGCAATGCATCGTAAGACCGCTTCTCCTCAGGCCTCAGTGACGGACGTGCTATCCGAGTTAGCACAGTTGTTTCGCAGCATCCCAGCAATTGACAGTTTCTCGGTCGAATCAGGAATTATCCGACGGCGCTGGGTCGGTGCGGTCCGCAGTTGCATCAGGTACGGACGACCGAACGCTTTATAGGGTCCGACAGGATGGCGAAAGGGATTCGAAAGATTTCGAGTTTTCCCTTTAGTAGTATCGGAAGATGCCTTTCATATCTTCTGGCATTATCTTCCAGTGATTATTATTTCGGACTTCATTGCTGCGATCTTGGATAAGAGACTTATAGCGTCATTGGACTCGGATTTTTCGATCGGTTCAGGGACATTGTCCCTGACTTACCGACGCAGTCCAATATTGTCATTACAACATGTGTTTTATTTTTCGACGCTATATATATATATATACAAGCCTGCTACTAAGCATGATAGTTTAGTTTCTTTTCCGCATTGCTCATTTCTGCCATTTTATCATTTATACAAATAGTTTATTTTGGCAGAGCAGGGCATACCGAGAGTTCATATGCGTCTAGACGGTGTGATTAAAGACTGCATATATTCTTTTTCGCCGTTTATGTCTTTTCCAATTTCAATGTTGGGAACGACATTATGTATAGTAGACTTAACTTAGACGCTTTATTATACGTAATCCGCCTTACTGAGGCGTTATCATTACGTCTTCAAGAAAAGATTTACGGGATATTATTCTCAATGTAATTTCTTTTGAGGGCAGTAGTTTGTTCACGTATAACTCCGCCCTTCAGTGGCTGATTGGAGTTAGTTAAACGTGACGCAGCCCTAGCTACATCCACACGCGTGGATAGTAAGGTTAAGAACTCTCTCAGAGTAGCTTCGTTCTCGGAGGAGCTTCTCTTCGACGGCAACTTTTCGGCAATCCATGAATTGCTCGATTTACACGTTCTCTTGTCTATCTAGTGTTACAAGAGATTCAGACTGGGGCAAACATTCGGTGGTTGACTCAGAGAGTGCCGCCGCAGTTGCCGGACCCGAGTGTGGCTGTTATGACGGTTGCCAGTCAAACAGATTGGGATATAATACTGATCCCTACGGATTCGAAGTGCCAGGGTCTTTGGGTTCCGCAGTCTTTTAGCAATCAGTTTTCTTCCGCGGAATAATGTTTTTTAGGCTTGCTTTATGTCATTGCATGAACATTATTCAGAAACGCATTCCCAAATTCCTGTCCTTTAATTCGACAGTAGTGGCGTATCTCCGGAACCAGGGAGGCACTCTTTCGTTTCCGTTATTCAATTTAATGGAAGAATCCGTCTGTTGGTTATAGTACACCAAGTTCAGTTTTGGTCCGTCATATTCCGGGTCGTCTGATTGTTTTATCGGACTCCCGTTCTCTTACGGGTCGCTTGTTGCTGTCAGAATGGACTCTCAACAAACAAGTATTCAATCAGATTTGCTATCTATGGGAGCGCCCAATGATGATTTATTTATGACACAGCTTGCTAATCAATTGCAGACGTATGTGTTGGCTTGTCCAGATCTCTGAGCTAATATTGTTAACGCTCTATTGATCTATAGGATGGAATGATAGGATACGCGTGTCCTCCGGCGCTGTTGTTTTAGCAGGTATTGCTAAGATAAACAACCACAATACATTTCTGTTGATAGCATCTCTATCTTCACAGAGATCATGAGTAATTTACTCTCTTGTCTACTGTGGGTCTTAACGTGAAATCTTCCTCTATGTGAGGATCTTTTTCACTGGGTAAATCGTGTCATCTTTATCACAACCAGCAAGGTCGCAACCTTCATGTATTCCATTGTGTGGTCCGTATTGCATTGTGAGCACTGTACTGGACGAGCTTTGGACGCGATTTCTTACTATAGGAGATCCTCTTCTTCGCTATTCTATGCGGCTAAAGTGGAGGCTCTTCCATCGTGGTGTAGGGATCATTATGTTCATATTGTTGATCCCTCCATACTACTCATTGCTATTTTTTTAGTATACTTGTTTCACAAGATCTACTGCAGCCTGTTATTATTTAGGTTATAGGTTTATGTTATCTCATACCTATGCACTCTACGATAGTTTACAATTGAGTCTTTTGTCTCTTTATCTAAGTCAGTTAGTAACTTTTTGATAAATAGACTTAGAATCTTTAGATTAAATTCCTATACGGATTTTAACTTCGGTTCTTATTTAGCTAAGTAATCATTTGAGCCTCTGGAAACAGTAGTTTTCAAATTCTGACCTTTTAGACAGTAATTCTGTTGGTTTCTCTTTTACTGTAGAGTCAGTGAGTTTCATGCACTATCGATGGATGATTTTCACTTTCATAGTTTCGGAATCAATACTTCCGTTACTATTTAGGTTGGATTGTTGCATAAGAGTTAGGCTCCTATTTTCCGGAACCTATTATTTTAAGGTCCTTCCGTCTTCGTATGGGCATAGGCCTTTACTCTTTCCGGGTACAGTTTATGTATTTATAAACAGATATCTGTTTATTACAAAGGGCGTAAGCTTCTTCTGTCTTTGATGTCTAGTAGAAGGACGTTACGCTCCATTTTATTGTTAATGGATTCTATTAACTATCGGTACTGCTTATGGTATATCATTGACTTAGCAGTTGTGCTTAAGATTTCGGCTCATGAAGTAAGAGTTCTTCTACTTCTTGGGCTTACATTAATAGTGTCGCTATTATAGATTTTTGAAGGCCGCTCATTGCGCTCAGCCATCCACATTCATGAATTTTATCTCAGAAATATCGAGTCCATTTCTGGAGGCCTCTATTGTTAGGTCTATTATCTACTGCTCAGAATGTCATTCACTTAACAGTTGCTACTATAGCTAGGTAGGCTGTCTGTTTCGGCAGTGTCTCCGTTTGGCTGCCCTCTTCGCTCTGGGCTATTTGACCCAGGGCAAGAAAAAGGGGGGGGGGGGAGGGTGTTCCCTTGGGTCACCTGTTTTACTATGAAAACAAGGGGATACCTCCTCCGGAGTTAGTAATTCTGAGCTGTTTTAGTGAGAAGTTTAGGTTTTTAAAATTCATTCAAGTCTTAGTTTTTAAAGTATAGCTTTTGAATATTGCATATGTCAACGGACATGATTATGCAATCCTCAGACACTTTTAGGAGTATAAGAGTCTCTGTTCTCTAGACTTACTTTATTTATTGGCTTACTTTAAAAATTATTAGTATAAGGATTATATTGGATATTAATAGAGTACATGGATGTATGAAGCTCAATTTTGGAAGGTGTTGTATCTTTCTAATTTATCATAAATAAGAAAGATACATGTAAGGCCTATTACTTCTTTTTCCCTACAGGGGATGACTCTATTTTATTTTATTGAGCGTATTCCATTTTGCTCTATGTCCTTGGCCCTCCAGCCTTTTTACTATTCAGCTATGTCTGGGTCATTGGTACAGTATAAAAATGTTAAAAAATTTATAGTAATTTATATATTTTTTATACTTACCAATGACCCAGACGGGGATGGCCCTCCCAGGAGTTGGGAACTCTTGCCTCCCCGCTGAGTACATAGCGCTTACCAGGCACTGGTTATTAGAATGATTAATGGCGCCAATTTCGGAACGTCCTTGACACTGCGCATGCGCAGTAGGGGCGAAGTGTGGAGGGCCTTTCAGGACATGTTTTCTTTAGTTTTAGATGCAAATTTTGGGGATTGGGGGGCAAAATTTGTGTTTGGCCCTATATTTTAAGAGTTAGCACCAGCTATGTCTGGGTCATTAGTAAGTATAAAAAATATATAAATTACTATAAATTTTTTAACATTTTATACTTTTGTGCAGTCCTACTCGGGAGGATATGAACCTAGCTGGGTGAAGTTCAGATATGGTGCTTGGTACTTGAACCCTAAAGCATGGAAAAAAATGAATGCTGAGGATCCATTGCAAGACCCCAAAGAAATAAAGAACCAAGAAATGTCTGAAGCCAAGAAGAAAAGTTCTTCTCTAGTATGTATAAAATGCTTTTAAGTCTTGTATGTATAAATATGTGTGTTAGGTGCACATCGTGTTTGTACAGAATCGCAACAAGACTCATCTTTAGGGACATATAGCTACAAGTTGTGCTTGCACAACGAGAAGCTATACCACCTCCCCAAAAGGTGATGAGTTGCGCTGAAAAATTTTATCTAACAATTATATAGATTTTGGCCTGAAAACCACGAGAAACAGTACGTATTACATGTGTTCCGATTCCGTATCCCATATATGACTCTTTCTGATTCTGTATCATATAGACGACTCGTTTCCGGTAATGCGACAGTGACAGTTGCAGGCGATTGGCTAAAAAATTTACAATAAATAGAAACTGCACAATTCAATATTACACCAACCCGGTTCCGAGGATATGTCCTCGTCGCAAAGTCATATATTCAAGCGGATCATCATAGGGAAGTGACACTGTGATTGAACAATTTGCCAACACAACTTTGACAATTGCTGTGACCTCGTTACTCATTGTTTGTCAGAGTGCAAAACAATATAGTTCCATAAAACATGTTTTTTTTAAAACTTTTTCTTGCCCAACATTATGTCTCAAAACTGTATTAATAATTAAGATTTAATCTGTTTATGTCACAGAATTGTTAGATTAATGAATTATCATGATAATGTGCATGTCCTGTGACTTGCATCAGATTCTCGGTGGTGTCCAAAATGGAATCACAACTCACCGGCAAAGCCTGCTTGTTGAGAACCCTTTTTGGACACCACCTTGAATCTGATACAAATCACAGACATGCACATAATCATGATAATCTGTATGTATACAAGCACATTGAGCACATAACACTTCTCTCTACCCTCCAGCCAACAAAACCCCTAACTATGACTTCTCATAACTAGCCGTTAACAAACAAAAAGCCACACTAAAGGCCTAAAAAAATAAAAAAATCTGTTTCTCAGGCCCTCCCACATGGTCCTTTGGCTGCTGCATGCTCTCTTTTTATAACCAATGTAAACTTAAAACAAATAAAAATTAAATGGTTTATATCGGATATTTTACCCAAGTTGAAAAATTGATGAATTTGTCCCTTGAGTGCAAGAAGGCTTTGCAATGCTTTAGCATTGCAAAGCCTTCTTACACTCAAGGGATGAAATACACCACCACACATGCTATTCTGTAGATTATGAGGCCTAAAACTTGAACCAAGAACATGAACTTTGGATGGCAAAGAAGTAATTACTGAAATAAAAAATAAAATAAAAAACACTCGCCCACATGCAATTTTACAAATAATGGCCTGAGAAACAGAAGATCTACTTTGTGTGGCCTAATGAGTGAACTACTTCCACATTTCTGAAGATATTGATGTGAGACTTTGTATACATTACCAACGTCAAGTGCTGCAGCACCTGGAATAAATTTTCAGTTGAAGCATTATAGAGTTACATATACTGAGTCAAAAAAACAGTATAATAGAAACAAATGTGAAAAAATAGCATAAATGATGAAATATAATAGTTCTAATGTTTCATGTTTGTGGACAAGAAGGCGTGCAAAGAGTTTAATGACATGTTGTGGTTGTCCACCCAACCATATACAATTTTGCTACGGATTTCAAAATAACACATGCTACCTGAGAATGTCAAATTGAATGGGTGGCCAACGATTTTCTTTGGGTTATGTTGTGCTAGAGAGCCTGGGTTATTGAGAAAACATGCTAGTTTTTGTCTTCCAACATTTTAAGAAATGCCAAGGTTAACTGAAAATCAGAGGTTGCATGCCATTGGTATGCATGAGGCTGGGATACCCCCACTGGGATACCCTCTCGCTGCTAAGTTCGGAGTCACTGTGGCCACTATTTACTGTCTCATTGGAAGGTATAGAACCACTGGCCCTTCAAAATTTTTATACTGTACCAATGACCCAGACATAGCTGGTGCTAACTCTTAAAATATAGGGCCAAACACAAATTTTGCCCCCCAATCCCCAAAATTTGCATCTAAAACTAAAGAAAACATGTCCTGAAAGGCCCTCCACACCTCGCCCCCACTGCGCATGCGCAGTGTCAAGGACGTTCCGAAATTGGCGCCATTTATCATTCTAAGTTTGGCCCTTCATCAGTTAACATCTGACTGATCTTTGTGCTTTTAAATCTCAGTTTAAATGATGCCAGACACATAAATATTAGTGAAATGGTGATTCTAAGGAGGATAGAAAAGGAGGAGAGGAAAAGAATGTGTGACAGAATATTATCAGGGCTGTAACTTAAAATTTTTTAATGAAATTATGTTAAGTTACCTATTTTCAAGGCAGCAGCCATTTTGTTGTCATTCTGATTATTTAGTTACACTGTTTTTTCAAGTGTTTTTCCTCTCTCCCTGTCCTTTAAGTTCCCCCTTGCTATTCTCCCATGCTTTTGGCATAGTTTCTGTAATTATTCTTACTAAAATTTCTTGGGAGTTTTAGCTTAATATAACAGAATGAATTCTGTTCTTTCCCCATGTTTACGTCTTCACCTACGGGTGGTTAGGCGTTGTGTTCTGCATCTACCATCTGATGTTCTGCAGTTTCTTCCCTGGAAGTCTCTGTTTTGCATCAGATGGTGTATTTTTGGTAACTGATTTCGGGCCTGGGTGCCTGGAGTCTTATTTTAGTGTTTTTACACTCATTGTTTACATTTACAACAGCCCTCTGTGTGAGGGGGGGATTTCTAAATAATAATATCTTTATGTTATTTTAATCATAACTAGATACATTATTATTGTTCGTAAGTGTTGAATAAATTGTTTAAAATATTTTTAAAATTTTTGTCCACACTTAGGCTTGGGATCCATTGGGGCTCAACGTTACTTTTCAGAAACTTGGGCTGTTCTGAAAAAATATTTTTTCAAAATATTTTGATTTCAATTATTTTTTCTATATTAATGGATCATATTATTATTATGTATTTTGATTGCCAGGGGTTAGTGCGAGTACCAGGACTTGTTTTCTTTTCACATTGAAAGGATATTGATCAATTGTTTTACGAGGAAGTCTTCCTCTGACCTTATTATCATTCTATATGTGGTCAGTGTACTCGCATTAACTCCTGTTCTGTATCGTATGATTTCGATGACAATATGGGAAGCGTATGTCACGGTATGTTGTTGGGGATTTGGACACTCCGGTCCTTTCCCCGCAGGGTCACTCTACTTTATCAATTTCTATTTCAGACGATCAAGATTAGGGTGATGTATCTGTGATGTCTTCCAACAGTGTGCCTCCGTCGTCACAATTAATGAAGGGCTAGCGGAAAAGTGCTCATGTAATACGCCAATTGCCTAAGAGGACCCTAGTAGGTTCGACGGCCTTTGACGTCCGCTAGCTCGCCCGGTGTAGCGTCCATTCACCGAATGGTTCGGCAGCCGGGTTCGTCCGTTGCGGTCTAGAAGGAATTTTGGGGTGATGCGAGCACTATAAAATTAACTTAATGCACACCCAGTGACGGCGGATCGGAGGGAGAACGGAGGAAGCCTTTTAGTCCGGTTCATAGCTCGTTCCGGTCCATCCGGACGGCAAGCGAGAGAGGCCCCTCTCTCGTTCAACAACATCTGGCCCCAGATGTTGTGGTACAAATGTGTCGTTAGCGGAGCATACGTCCGTCGCTCGGGACGCTCCGTTGTATAGGCAGTCCGCTGAGACTGCTAAGGCTTCCTCTTCTCGTCAGCGCACACGACCGCTCCTTGGCTGCGTAACCGCCGATATATTACCAGCTTCGCCGATCAAGGATTCTTCGGCGACCAGGTCACACCATCTGGCAGCCAGGGATTCGAGACCGATGGACTCTGGACGTTCGCATAGGAAGTATGCGGGAGCCATCTGATGCGGAGCTGCCCTCGGCGAAGCACCGATAGACTGCGCCTCCGCAGGTCTCGACGCCGGACATTCTTGTGCACATAGCACAGCTTATCGCAGCATCCCAGCAGCCGACAGAAACGGTGTCGGATCGAGAATTATCCGACAGCGCTGGGTCGGTAGCCGGGGACTCGAGGCCTGCAGACTCCGGACGTTCGCATAGGAAGTGTGCGGGAGTCAACGTACACGGAGCTTCCAGCGGCAATGCATCGTAAGTCCGCTACTGCACAGGCCTCGGGAATGGACGTGCTTTCCTTAATAGCACAGTTTATCGCAGCATCCCAGCATCAACTGAATCTGTCGCATATATTTTATCCGACGATGCTGGGTCGGGACGCTCCGCGGAAGCGGGTACGGACGTCCGAAAGTTTCATCCGGTCCGACGGGATACTGAAAGGGATTCGGTGGATTTCAAGCTTTCCCTTTCGGAACAACATATGCTGCGATGCTGGATAAGAAACTGATAGCGTCGGTGGACTTAGAAATTTTTGGTTCGGTTCAGGGACATCGTCCCTCAGTTCCGACATAGTCCAATAATGTCACACAAACTTTCGAATTATTGAACGACGCTATATATATTATTATTTTATGCTTGCTATCCAAGCATTTCTGGTTTCTTGTTCAAAGAGTTATGGAGATGTCTTTCAAAAGTGTGCCTCTGTCGTCATAGTTAATGAAGAGTTAGCGGCAATAAGTGCTCATGGAATATGTCTATCGCTTACGGAATGACATTCGCTAGCTCACCCGGTGTAGCGTACATTCATCGAATGGTTCGGCTGCCGGGTTCGTCCGTTGCGGTCTAGGAAGGAGATTTGGGTGATGCGAGCACTTTAATTACTTTAGTACTCACCCAGTGACGGCAGATTGAGGACAGATCGGAGGAAGCCAACAACATAGGGGACCGCATGTTGTGGTTCAGATATTTTACATTCGGAGCATATGTCCGTTGCTCGGGACGCTCCGTTATATTGACAGTCCGAGAGACTGTCTTTAATGCTTCCTCATCCTCACAGCAGGGCACACGACCGCACATTGGCTACGTGACCTCGAGTATCCGATCAGTTTCGGCATTCAGTGATTCCACAGCGAATAGGTCGCGCCATCCGGTAGCCAAGGGACACGAGGCCTATACACTCCGTTCGCTCGCATATTGGAAGTATGCACGGGGTAACGATCTCGGAGCTTCCTGCGGCAATGCATCGTAAGACCGCTGCTCCTCAGGCCTCAGTGACGGACGTGCTATCCGAGTTAGCACAGTTGTTTCGCAGCATCCCAGCAATTGACGGTTTCTCGGTCGAATCAGGAATTACCCGACGGCGCTGGGTCGGTGCGGTCCGCGGTTGCATCAAGCTACGGACGACCGAACGCTTTATAGGGTCCGACAGGATGGCGAAAGGGATTCGAAAGATTTCGAGTTTTCCCTTTAGTAGTATCGGAAGATGCCTTTCATATCTTCTGGCATTTCTTCCAGTGATTATTTTTCGGACTTCATTGCTGCGATCTTGGATAAGAGACTTATAGCGTCATTGGACTCGGATTTTTCGATCGGTACAGGGACTTTGTCCCTGACTTACCGACGCAGTCCAATATTGTCATTACAACATGTGTTTTATTTTTCGACGCTATATATTATATATATATATATACAAGCCTGCTACTAAGCATGATAGTTTAGTTTCTTGTCCGCGTGGCTCATTTCTGCCATTTTATCTTTTTTACATATAGTTTATTTTGGCAGAGCAGGGCATACCGAGAGTTCATATGCATCTAGACGGTGTGATTAAAGACTGCATATATTCTTTTTCGCCGTTTATGTCTTTTCCAATTTCAATGTTGGGAACGACATTATGTATAGTAGACTTAACTTAGACGCTTTATTATACGTAATCCGCCTTACTGAGGCGTTATCATTACGTCTTCAAGAAAAGATTTACGGGATATTATTCTCAATGTAATTTCTTTTGAGGGCAGTAGTTTGTTCACGTATAACTCCGCCCTTCAGTGGCTGATTGGAGTTGGTTAGACGTGATGCAGCCCTAGCTACATCCACGCGTGGATAGTAGGTTAAGAACTCTCTCAGAGTCGCTTCGTTCTCGGAGGAGCTTCTCTTCGACGGCAACTTTCCGGCAATCCATGAATTGCTTGATTTATACATTCTCTTGTCTATCTAGTGTTACAAGAGATTCAGACTGGGGCAAACATTCGGTGGTTGACTCAGAGAGTGCCGCCGCAGTTGCCGGACCCTAGTGTGGCTGTTATGACGGTTGCCAGTCAAACAGATTGGGATATATACTGATCCCTACGGATTCGAAGTGCCAGGGTCTTTGGGTTCCGCAGTCTTTTAGCTATCAGTTTAACTTCCGCGGAATAATGTTTTTTAGGCTTGCTTTATGTCATTGCATGAACATTATTCAGAAACGCATGCCCAAATTCCTGTCCTTTAATTCGACAGTAGTGGCGTATCTCCGGAACCAGGGAGGCACTCTTTCGTTTCCGTTATTCAATTTAATGGAAAGAATCCGTCTGTTGGTTATAGTACACCAAGTTCAGTTTTGGTCCGTCATATTCTGGGTCGTCTGATTGTTTTATCGCACTCCCGTTCTCTTACGGGTCGCTTGTTGCTGTCAGAATGGACTCTCAACAAACAAGTATTTAATCAGATTTGCTATCTATGGGAGCGCCCAATGATGTTTTATTATGACACAGCTTGCTAATCAATTGCAGACGTATGCGTTGGCTTGTCCAGATCTCTGAGCTAATACTGTTAACGCTCTATTGATCTATAGGACGCAATGATAGGATACGCGTATCCTCCGGCGCTGTTGTTTTAGCAGGTATTGCTAAGATAAACAACCACAATACATTTCTGTTGATAGCATCTCTATCTTCACAGAGATCATGAGTAATTTACTCTCTTGTCTACTGTGGATCTTAACGTGAAATCTTCCTCTATGTGAGGATCTTTTTTCACTGGGTAAATCGTGTCATCTTTATCACAACCAGCAAGGTCGCAACCTTCATGTTTTCCGTTGTGTGGTCCGTATTGCATTGTAAGCACTGTACTGGACGAGCTTTGGACGCGATTTCTTACTATAGGAGATCCTCTTCTTCGCTATTCTATGCGACTAAAGTGGAGGCTCTTCCGTCGTGGTGTAGGGATCATTATGTTCATATGGTTGATCCCTCCATACTACGCATTGCTAGTTTTTAGTATACTTGTTTCACAAGATCTACTGCAGCCTGTTATTATTTAGGTTATAGGTTTATGTTACCTCATACCTATGCACTCTACGATAGTTTACTATTGAGTCTTTTGTCTCTTTATCTAAGTCAGTTAGTAACTTTTTGATAAATAGACTTAGAATCTTTAGATTAAATTCCTATACGGATTTTAACTTCGGTTCTTATTTAGCTAAGTAATCATTTGAGCCTCTGGAAACAGTAGTTTTCAAATTCTGACCTTTTAGACAGTAATTCTGTTGGTTTCTCTTTTACTGTAGAGTCAGTGAGTTTCATGCACTATCGATGGATGATTTTCACTTTCATAGTTTCGGAATCAATACTTCCGTTACTATTTAGGTTGGATTGTTGCATAAGAGTTAGGCTCCTATTATCCGGAACCTATTATTTTAAGGTCCTTCCGTCTTCGTATGGGCATAGGCCTTTACTCTTTCCGGGTACAGTTTATGTATTTATAAACAGATATCTGTTTATTACAAGGGCGTAAGCTTCTTCTGTCTTTGATGTCTAGTAGAAGGACGTTACGCTCCATTTTATTGTTAATCGATTCTATTAACTAGCGTACTGCTTATGGTATATCATTGGCTTAGCAGTTGTGCTTAAGATTTCGGCTCATGAAGTAAGAGTTCTTCTACTTCTTGGGCTTACATTAATAGTGTTGCTATTATAGACTTTTGAAGGCTGCTCATTGCGCTCAGCCATCCATTCATGAATTTTATCTCAGAAATATCGAGTCCATTTCTGGAGGCCTCTATTGTTAGGTCTATTATCTACTGCTCAGAATGTCATTCACTTAACAGTTGCTACTATAGCTAGGTAGGCTGTCTGTTTCGGCAGTGTCTCCGTTCGGCTGCCCTCTTCGCTCTGGGCTATTTGACCCAGGGCAAGAAAAAGGGGGGGGGGGAGGGTGTTCCCTTGGGTCACCTGTTTTTACTATGAAAACAAGGGGATACCTCCTCCGGAGTTAGTAATTCTGAGCTGTTATTGGGATGGTTGTTTAGTGAGAAGTTTAAGTTTATAAAATTCATTCAAGTCTTAGTTTTTAAAGTATAGCTTTTGAATATTGCATATGTCAACAGACATGATTATGCAATTCTCACACACTTTTAGGAGTATAAGAGTCTCTATTCTCTAGACTTACTTTATTATTGGCTTACTTTAAAAATTATTAGTATAAGGATTATTGGATATTAATAGAGTACATGGATGTATGAAGCTCAATTTTTGGAAGGTGTTGTATCTTTCTAATTTATCATAAATAAGAAAGATACATGTAAGGCCTATTACTTCTTTTCCCTACAGGGGATGACTCTATTTTATTTTATTGAGCGTATTCCATTTTGCTCTATGTCCTTGGCCCTCCAGCCTTTTTACTATTCAGCTATGTCTGGGTCATTGGTACAGTATAAAAATGTTAAAAAATTTATAGTAATTTATATATTTTTTATACTTACCAATGACCCAGACGGGGATGGCCCTCCCAGGAGTTGGGAACTCTTGCCTCCCCGCTGAGTACATAGCGCTTACCAGGCACTGGTTATTAGAATGATAAATGGCGCCAATTTCGGAACGTCCTTGACACTGCGCATGCGCAGTGGGGGCGAGGTGTGGAGGGCCTTTCAGGACATGTTTTCTTTAGTTTTAGATGCAAATTTTGGGGATTGGGGGGCAAAATTTGTGTTTGTCCGAGAATTATCCGACGGCGCTGGGTCGGTACGCTCCGCCGAAGCATCGGGGGTGGACGACCGGGAACATCGGGAGGTCCGACCGGATGGTGAAAGGGATACGGATGAATTGGAGCTATCCCTTTCGGAACAACACAAAGCTGCCGTGGACTTCATCCGGCACTTTCTTCCTCAAGTTGTTCCGTCGGGCCAGACTGCTGCGCTTCCGGACAGAATTATAGTGTCATTGGACTCTGATTTTTTCGAGCGGTTCAGGGACATCGCTCCCGAGTTTCCTTCGCAGTCCAATAATGTTGCAAGAACATTTGAATTATTGAACGACGCTATTTTTAAACTTGCTTCCAGGACGGGGAAAGCAGGCTCCCAGGAGTTGGGAACTCTTGCCTCCCCGCTGAGTACATAGCGCTTACCAGGCACTGGTTATTAGAATGATAAATGGCGCCAATTTCGGAACGTCCTTGACACTGCGCATGCGCAGTGGGGGCGAGGTGTGGAGGGCCTTTCAGGACATGTTTTCTTTAGTTTTAGATGCAAATTTTGGGGATTGGGGGGCAAAATTTGTGTTTGTCCTATATTTTAAGAGTTAGCACCAGCTATGTCTGGGTCATTGGTAAGTATAAAAAATATATAAATTACGGTCGGTACGCTCCGCCGAAGCATCGGGGGTGGACGACCGGGAACATCGGGAGGTCCGACCGGATGGTGAAAGGGATACGGATGAATTGGAGCTATCCCTTTCGGAACAACACAAAGCTGCCGTGGACTTCATCCGGCACTTTCTTCCTCAAGTTGTTCCGTCGGGCCAGACTGCTGCGCTTCCGGACAGAATTATAGTGTCATTGGACTCTGATTTTTTCGAGCGGTTCAGGGACATCGCTCCCGAGTTTCCTTCGCAGTCCAATAATGTTGCAAGAACATTTGAATTATTGAACGACGCTATTTTTAAACTTGCTTCCAGGACGGGGAAAGCAGGCTCCCAGGAGTTGGGAACTCTTGCCTCCCCGCTGAGTACATAGCGCTTACCAGGCACTGGTTATTAGAATGATAAATGGCGCCAATTTCGGAACGTCCTTGACACTGCGCATGCGCAGTGGGGGCGAGGTGTGGAGGGCCTTTCAGGACATGTTTTCTTTAGTTTTAGATGCAAATTTTGGGGATTGGGGGGCAAAATTTGTGTTTGTCCTATATTTTAAGAGTTAGCACCAGCTATGTCTGGGTCATTGGTAAGTATAAAAAATATATAAATTACTATAAATTTTTTAACTTTCATGTCAAATTGAATCCCAAATCAAATTGGACAGAGGATGTCAAATTAAATCTCACCGCTACCAAAATTGTAGATGTTGTACCTTCTGCAATAAATATTGCTAACATCCTCTAAAGAATTGTTTGCAACGACGACTCATCTGTAAGCTCAGGTCAATTAAAATGTGGAATTTTCCAGAAATAGAATCATAGTCCAGTGGCACCTACTTATTTGGATATCTCTTAACTGAATAACCCTATTAACCCTTTACCCAACGCAGACGATTTCAAAATTTATTATTTTAAATATCATTTTTTGAAATTTTTCAAAAACTTTCAACAAAACCATATCATGTGACGCTCATTGGAACGAGCTCGTCGAGCTCGTTACAACGAGGGGTCACATGATATGGTTTTGTTGAAATTTTTTGAAAAATAATATTTTTATACTGTACCAATGACCCAGACTTAGCTGGTGCTAACTCCACAAAAACCAGGGCCAAACACAAATTTTGCCCCCCAATCCCCAAAATTTGCATCCAAAACAAAAAGAAATCATGTCCTAAAGGACCTCCATAGTACGACTCTACTGCGCATGCGCAGTGACGCAGTCGTCCCGAAATTGGCGCCAAATATCATTCTCTGTTTGGCCCTTCATCAGTCTACATCTCACTGATCTTTGTGCTTGTAAATCTCAGTTTAAAGGATGCCAGACACGTAATTCTTGGAGAAAATGTGATTCTAAGGAGGATAGAAGGAGGAGAGGAAAAAAGAAGTGGCAAAAAATAATCAGGGCTGTACTTAAAATTTTTTGTTGAAATTATGTTAAGTTGCCTATTTTCGAGGCAAATGCCTCTTGTTGTCATTCTTGCTAATTGTTGCACTGCTTATTCAGTGTTTCCTCTCCCCTAACCTTCTAAAGTCCCCCCTTGCAATTCTCCCATGCTTTTGGCATATTTTTGAGAAGTTTCATTTCTAAAAATTCCCTGGGAGAGTTGCTTGGTTACAGAATGTTTTCTGTTATTTTCCCCATAGTTACGTTTTCACCCATGGGTGTATAACGTTTGTGTTCTGCATCTTCCATCTGATGTTCTGCAGATTCTCCCCTGGGAGTCTCTGTTTTGCATCAGATAGAGTGTAATTGATGACTGATTCCGGGCCAGTTTTTTCAGTGCCTGGAGTCATGTTTTCTACTGTGTTTACACTGTTTGTTTTCATTGGCAACAGCCTTTTTTGAGGGGGGCTGTTTGCCTTTGTGGTAGTTTATCTCATTATAAGATACATTTATATTATCCGAAAGTGTCTCATTAATTATTTTATATAATTTTAAAATTTTTGACCACACTTTGCCATCGGATCCATCGGGGCTCAACGTTACTTTTCAGCAACTTGGGCTTCTCTGAAAAAATATTTTTTCAAAATTATTTTGTTTTGCAATTGTTTTTTCATTTATTAATGGATCATGTTATTATGTATCTTTGTGTCAGGGGTTTTTGCGAGTAACTAGGACTTATTGTTGTTCTTTCACAATGAAGGGACTTTGTTCAAATTGTAATAGGAAGAAATCTTCCTCTGACTTTCATGATTATTGCATTAATTGTAGTCAGTGTTCTCGCATTAATCCCTGTCCTGTATGTGAACATTGGGATGAGAAACATTGGAAACGTGTGTCACGATATGTTGTTTCTGGAGAAAGAGCGATGCCGGCTCTTTCTCCACAAGGTCACTCTACTCTCTCAGTTTCTATTTCAGAGAAACCAGAACAGGGTGATGTTTCCATGTTATCTTCTTCAAGTGTGCGTCCGTCGTCACAAATAAATACAGAGCTAGCGGCAAAAGTGCTCATGGAGATTAGACAAATGTCGTCCGCTAGCTCGCCCGGTGTAGCGTCCATTCACCGAATGGTTCGGCAGCCGGGTTCGTCTGATGCGGTCCAAGAGGAAATTTTGGGTGATGCGAGCACTATAAAAATAATAGATGCACACCCAGTGACGGCGAATAGTGAACGAGAACGGAGGAAGCCTTTTAGTCCGGTTCCTAGCTCGTCCAGGTCCAGCCGGGCCGCGAGCGAGAGAGGCCCCTCTCTCGTACAACAACATCTGGGACCAGATGTTGTGGTACAAAATGTGTCTTTAGCGGAGCATACGTCCGTCGCTCGGGACGCTCCGTTGTATAAGCAGTCCGCAGAGACTGTTAAGGCTTCCTCTTCTCGTCGGCGCACACGACCGCACCTTGGCTGCGTGACCTCCGATATTTTGCCAGCTTCGCCGATGAAGGATTCTTCGGCGACCAGGTCACACCATCCGGCAGCCAGGGATTCGAGACCGATGGACTCCGGACGTTCGCATAGGAAAAGTATGCGGGAGCCATCTGATGCGGAGCTGCCCTCGGCGAAGCAGCGAAAGACCGCTCCTCCGCAGGTCTCGACGTCGGACATTCTAGTGCAGATAGCACAGCTTATCGCAGCATCCCAGCAGCCGACAGAAACGGTGTCGGATCGAGAATTATCCGACGGCGCTGGGTCGGTACGCTCCGCCGAAGCATCGGGGGTGGACGACCGGGAACATCGGGAGGTCCGACCGGATGGTGAAAGGGATACGGATGAATTGGAGCTATCCCTTTCGGAACAACACAAAGCTGCCGTGGACTTCATCCGGCACTTTCTTCCTCAAGTTGTTCCGTCGGGCCAGACTGCTGCGCTTCCGGACAGAATTATAGTGTCATTGGACTCTGATTTTTTCGAGCGGTTCAGGGACATCGCTCCCGAGTTTCCTTCGCAGTCCAATAATGTTGCAAGAACATTTGAATTATTGAACGACGCTATTTTTAAACTTGCTTCCAGGACGGGGAAAGCAGGCTTCTTGTCCGCAAATACTCTCAACCTGCCTTTCATTAATGCAAGGAATAAATTTGACATGGCAGGCCAGGGTATACCGAGAGTTCCTCTGCGTATGGACGACGAGGCGGAAGACTTAGAGCTATCATTACCGTCGTCAGCTTCTATTCCAACCGCAGTGTTGGAAACAGCTATTGCGTCTAACAGAGCCAATTTAGATGCCTTATCTTACGCAGATCACCTTACTAAGGCGTTATCACTGCGTCTTCAAGGGGAAGAGTTTCAGGATATACAATCCTCCTTAAGACTTCTTTCAAGGGCAGTAGCTTATTCCACGTGTAACTCCGCCCTTTCAGTGGCAAATCTGGAGTTGGTTAGACGTGACGCAGCCCTGTCTACATCCACACTAGTGGATTCTAAGGTGAAGAACTCTCTTAGAGTCGCTTCGGTCTCAGGAGATCTTCTCTTTGACGGCAAGCTTTCCGCTATTTATGATAATATTAAAAAGAAAGCTAGTGATTCTCTGTTGTTTAGATCCGCTCCTAAAAGGTCGGATACAACAGACACGAATAAGGCGGGCACTTCTGGGTCTTATCCGCCCAAGAGAGGTTCCTATAGAGGTTCCGGTGCGTCCTCTAGCTCTTATTCGAGAGACCGTCAGGATAGTGACTCTCGTTCGGGACGTCCTTCAGGCCGGGACAATCGGTCGGACGCCCCGAGGTCGACGAGGCGAGGTGCGGGTCGTGGAAGACGTGGTTTCTCCTACCGCAGGCCTCGCAGATCCAGGAGGTGATGGCTTAAACCTCTATCGCGTTCCGGTTGGCGGAAGGTTGTCGAGTTTTTCTCAAGAGTGGGCGTCGATTACGGACGACCCGTGGGTGAGAGGAGTGACTTCGGAAGGTCTAAAGATATCCTTCAAACGAAAGCCTCCATTAACTCGAAGTCCAAAGTGGACTCATCTTCCGTCAAACCCTCAGAAAAGAGACGCTCTGCTATCAGAGGTGCAGTCTCTTTTAATGAAGAACGCGGTAGAGGTCGTAGAAAACCAGGAATCGCTGGGATTCTACAGCCATCTGTTTCTGGTTCCGAAACCAGACGGCTCGTTCCGTCCAGTCATAGATTTGAGCTGGATAAACAAGCTGATCGTCGCTCCGAAGTTTTATATGGAGACGATTCGATCGGTCAGAGCGAGTATTCGGGTGAACGATTATGCAACGAGCATAGATCTCAAAGATGCGTACTTTCACGTCATGGTACATCCGACATTCCGAAAGTATCTACGCTTCGCAGTCCTAGGAGTGGTGTATCAGTTCCGGGCCATGTGCTTCGGATTGAATCTAGCACCCTGGGCTTTCACTCGGGTAATGAACTCGGTAATGATCTACTTCCGAGCTCATTCGTCTGCGGTAACGTCGGCCTACCTGGACGACATTCTTCAGAGGTACGGCAACGAGTTAACGCTTCAGAACGATGTTCAGAATCTTCTTCTATTACTCCGACGTCTCGGTTTCATAGTAAACGAGGAGAAGTCGGATCTGGTGCCGTCCAAGTCATTCACTCATCTGGGAATGAGCTTCGAGACGCACAACAATCTCGTTCGTCTGCCGTTAACCAGAGCGAAATTAGTCAGTTGTTACGCTCGCTATTGTCTGAATACAGACAAAGTCACGGCGAGAGAATTTATGAGACTGATAGGTCTGTGCGGAGCCGCCGCGGATCTCATTCCGATGGGACGGCTACGCACACGGCCTCTTCAAATTTTCCTGACTCAGAATTGGAGTGTGAAAATTCATTCGCTCGATGTAGACGTTCTCTTGTCAGATCAAGTGAAACAAGAGATTCAGACTTGGGCAAACATTCAGTGGTTAACTCAAGGAGTTCCGCTGCAGTTGCCGGATCCGAGTTTTACCATTATGACGGATGCCAGTCAAACAGGTTGGGGTGCATCATTAATCCCAACGGATTCGAGATGCCAGGGTCTTTGGGATCCGCAATTCCTGTGCAAGCACATAAACATCAAGGAAATGATGTCAATTTGGCTTGCGTTACGTCACTGGATGGACATTATTCACGATGCTCATGTCCAAATCCTATCCGACAATACGACAGTAGTGGCGTATATACGGAATCAGGGAGGCACTCATTCAGTTCCGTTGTTCAATCTAACGGAAAGAATCCTTCTGTTTGCGTTGGAACATCACGTTCTTCTTTCGGTCCGTCACATACCGGGTCGTCTGAATGTGCTAGCAGACTCCCTTTCACGAAAGGGTCGCTTGTTGCCGTCGGAGTGGACTCTCAACAAACAAGTATTCAATCAGATTTGCTACCAATGGGAACGGCCAATGATAGACTTATTTGCGACACATCTCAACAATCAGTTGCAAACGTATGTGTCCCCGTGTCCGGATCCAAGAGCATTTGCAGTAGACGCTCTGTCGATCCCTTGGGACGGAATGATAGGATATGCGTATCCTCCAGCGCCGTTAATTCAACAAGTATTGCTAAAGATAAAACAATCTCAATGCAAGATTCTGTTGGTAGCATCTCTGTCGCCACAGAGACCGTGGATAAATCTACTCAGGTGTCTGTTGTGGGACCTACCGCGGAAGCTCCCTCCACGAGAGGATCTTCTTTGGCAGGGGAAATCGCGCCAACTACATCACAACCCGCAAGGTCTCAACCTTCACGTTTTTCCGTTGTGCGGTCCTTCTTGCATGGCAAGCACTTTACAGGACGAGCAGTGGACGCGATTTCTAACTGTAGGAGGACCTCCTCTTCGCTAAACTATGCGGCTAAGTGGAAGGTTTTCCGTCGTTGGTGTAGGGATCATTCTGTTGATATATTTGATCCCTCTATACCAGACATTGCTAACTTTCTAGTATACTTGTTTGACGAAATCAAACTGCAACCTGTTACTATAAAGGGTTATAGATCTATGTTATCTGATACCTATGCACATCATGATAGTTTACAAATTGGATCTAATGTCTCTTTATCGAAATTGGTTAGAAACTTTTCGATAAATAGACCCAGAACTCTTAGATTAATTCCTAAGTGGAATTTAGCTTGGGTTCTCCTTAAATTGAAGGAAAAGCCATTTGAACCTCTTGGGACAGTAGATTTCAAATTCTTATCTTATAAGACAGCTTTTCTCTTAGCTTTCTCTTCTGCCAGAAGAGTCAGTGAGCTTCATGCACTATCGGTGGATGATTCTTATTATCATAGTGTTGGGAACACTATCACCTTCACTACTAATGTGGGTTTTTTAGCTAAGAATCAGGCTCCTAATAAATATCCGGAACCTATTGTTATTAAGGCTCTTCCGTCTTCAGACGGGCGTAGGCCTTTACTCTGTCCTGTTAGAGCACTACGTATCTATAAACAGAGATCTCAGTTCATCAGAAAGGGACGGAAACGTTTCTTTCTTTCTTTGATGCCTAATAGAAAGGACATTTCAGTCCATTCTATTGCTAGATGGATTCAGTTAACTATCCGTACTGCGTATGAAGATTTATCTTCTTCTCAGCAGTCTGTGCTTAAGATTTCTGCTCATGAAGTAAGAGCTCTTTCTACTTCCTGGGCTTATGCTAATAGTGTTGCTATTACAGATTTAATGAAGGCTGCTTATTGGTCTCAGCCATCCACATTTACTAATTTTTATCTCAGAAATATTGAGTCCATTTCTGGAGACCTGCATTGTTTAGGTCCGTTATCTGTTGCTCAGAATGTCGTCCACTAAACAGTTGCAACTATAGTTATGCAGGCTTTCTGTTCCGGCAGTGACTCCGTCCGACTGCCCTCTTCGCTTTGGGCTATTTGACCCAGGGCAAGGGGAAGGGGGGGGGGGGCGGGTGTTCCCTTAGGTCACCTGCTTTATAGTGAAAAGCAAGGGAATGCCTCCTCCAAGACAGTATTTCTGAGTCGCTTCCGGGATGGTTTTAAAGTGTAATATTAATGTTTAATTTCATTCATGTCTTATTTTTAAAGTGTAGCTCGGTGTGAAGCATTTGTATATGTCAAGTGTCAAACGGGCTTTAATATACAATACTCGGACACTTTTAAATGATTATAAAGAGTCTCAATTCTCTGGACTACTTTATTTATTGGCTTGCTTTAAAAATAATTAGTATAAGGGTTATACTGGATGTTAATAGAGAACATGAATGTTATTGTGCTCAATTATTAAGGGTAGTGTATCTTTCTAATTTAAATATTAAATAAGAAAGATACATGTGAAGCCTAATACTCCTTTTCTCCTTAAGGGGTTACCTCTTTATTTTATAATTGAGCTTATTGGATTTTCCTCTATGTCCTAGGCCCTCCAGCCTGTTTACTATTCAGCTAAGTCTGGGTCATTGGTACAGTATAAAAATGTTAAAAAATTTATAGTAATTTATATATTTTTTATACTTACCAATGACCCAGACGGGGATGGCCCTCCCTGAGTTGGGAACTCTTGCCTCCCCGCTGAGTACATAGCGCTGACCAGGCACTGCCAGTAAGAATGATATTTGGCGCCAATTTCGGGACGACTGCGTCACTGCGCATGCGCAGTAGAGTCGTACTATGGAGGTCCTTTAGGACATGATTTCTTTTTGTTTTGGATGCAAATTTTGGGGATTGGGGGGCAAAATTTGTGTTTGGCCCTGGTTTTTGTGGAGTTAGCACCAGCTAAGTCTGGGTCATTGGTAAGTATAAAAAATATATAAATTACTATAAATTTTTTAACATTTTTTCAACTGCTGAATTTGCATATTACGCGGGCGTATACGGCCAATTCATTGGGTAAAGGGTTAATTGAATATAATTTCGAAACAAAAACAGTTTACTGTACCTTCAGTACAAATTTGACCTGTTAATTGAATATAGGTTATAGAGTAAACTCCTGTTAATTGAATAATAAATCTTGAAACATGTCGAGAAATTACCCTGACTCTCCCCAATTTTCCTTTGTTTATGGACATATTTGGCCTCAGAATTTGGCCCTAATACAGGCATTTAATGCATTATACCTTGTTTGACAGAGCTCACAGAGCTCTGTCAAACAAGATATAATAGAATAAATGTTTAAGTTTATCTCTAGAATACAGGTGACAAAATTCCTGATAATTGAATAACCCATTAATTGAATAATTTTCATTGGCAAAGTGGCTATTCAATTAACAGGGTTCCACTGTAGTTTTGCCAGAACCTCCTTGAATTATTCTTCTATCGTCAGGACCTGATCATAGAAGAGTCCAAGAGGAGACACGTGATAGGATTTGAGATTATCTCGACAATTAGAAAATTTCTGGATCTGCAGGTCTCAAATTGAATTCACTTGAATCCTTGGGATGATATCAAATTGAAGTTGAAGCTTTGCAAGGCCCTAAAATTTACATCCCCCCCTCTTGAATCAAATTTATGCCTGGGAGGGGGGTGGATATTAATTACCCATAGTGATAATTCTCACTATTTAAAGTAGTATAATCACAAAAGTGGTCTCATTTCCAATCAAATTACGATTTGGTCAGGGCACATTCACCTAGATTTCATTACAAAAATAGTGTGAAATGAAAACTCAATAAATAAAGGAAAACAAATGAAAATAGCATTTGAGATGCAATATTTTTGCATTTCTTTTTCAAAAGGTGAATTTTTTTCAGTGTTGTGGGAATGGAAACAAACAAGAGACTTTTGTCAAGTTGTACAGATCATGATCTGGTCATACTTTGCTGTATGCCGTTATAATGACAGTACTGAATAAAGTTTATCCAAACCATTAACCCTTTACCCAACGAATCGGCCGCATCCGCTCACGTAATATGCAAATTCAGCAGTTGAAAAAATATTATTTTTCAAAAAATTTCAACAAAACCATATCATGTGACCCCTCGTTGGAACGAGGGGTCACATGATATGGTTTTGTTGATAATTTTTTTTTTTTAAATTTAAAAAAATGCTATTTAAAATGATAAATTTTGATATCGTCTGCATTGAATAAAGGGTTAATACCATTACTTGCATCCTCACTGAAACAGATATGCTCCTTTCAAGATACCATTCAAAATGCATCTAGTATTTAACTGTTACTCATCTTTACTCTTCAGAATCAAGAGCTAGCTGCAATTCATGGATCACAAGCTTTTATGGAATTCATTGACAAAAAGGCAACAAGAAAACCTGAGGTAATTTAATATATATTCTATTCACACACACATATTTCATCACTTTTCTCATATTTTTTAAGTGCAATAAACATTTTTGGAGAACAACAGAGGCTGATTGTAATTCTGCTCTGTTATGAGACAGTGGCATGTTTGTGATGTTGTCTATGGCATCTAGTTAACATGTCGGTGAGCTAAAATCAGTCCTTAGTAAAGTCAGCAAGCAGATCAAACTAAAGTGAAGTAAGCAACTGATGCAAGCTTCTGGAATGTCAAAATCATACGATACAGTATATTAAAACAAGAAAAGGCTATATGGCCAGAGGTGCCTCAATGATGTGAAAAGTTGTAAAAACAGGTTTTCTGGTGCATCCACATTGACCACACCACTTGGGTTATAACTCTATAGAAATACAGAGTTCTGGCAAGTAGATTAAAGGACAGTAGCTGCTATCAGGTTAATAAATTCCATCATCGTAACATTTTGAATGCAAGTAAACTATCACTTTTCATGTGTTGAAGTTTCGATAACAAAATCTCCATGGTGTGGAAGCTAATTTCGCCACAAGACTAAAAGATTGTCCACCTTCATTAGAATATGAAATCAAGGCCAGTAATTCCCAAACTATAAAAGAATTCCTTTAGCTGCATGCCTGTTGCACAACAACAAACTGTTGGCAATATTTCTGTCTTGTTTTACAGCACTAAATTGAAAAGTCTAGGAGTTGATTTCACAATTCGAGTGCCTGACTTCACAAAAATGCTCATTTATTTTCCCAAAAGTCCTACAAGAGCAGCTTCTATTCAACTTAAAAATTTCATCTTTTTTGCATCATGAACACCATTGAATCATCAGTTGTAATGTTATATAAATAAACTAGAAACTAGAACTCACTATAAATAGAATTTTGGCTTCTATTGCTTTCTAGGGATGTACAAAGTGGTGTTTTGCTTATGAACACTTGACAGAATTGACAATGGTATTCTAAATATCACATGAATAATGTATGGATACATATGCATATGAAAGATATGAATCTATAAACACTGATCTGACTTCAAACAAAATATTAAAATGTGGACCAAAAGGTTGTAAAATAATTTTTGGGTGCAGTACGTCCCTTTTAGAGTTCAAATTGGGACAATTGTGGTTGAAGAATTTTATACAAATATTGCCTTTCAACTTTGAAGTACCTAAACTGAAAGTATTGGTTCAATTGCAACTTAGAACTTTTTTTAGACCTTGAATGAAGACCATGGGTACATGCCTGCAGATAATTAATAGCTAATAATCAGCACATTTCATTTCACACCTGTCTATCAGAACCAAAGATTGACATAAATCAAAGAATTTATCAACAACTGCCTTAGCAAAAAAAGAAATTTTTTTTTGTCACCTTGTGCCAGACAGTTTTACAGGTGGAGGAAGCTGGAGTACCTGGAAAGAACCACCCAGCAGTGGCGCATAATGTCAGACCCCTCAATGTACCAACTCCGCACAAGCAGGGTTGACATTAGTACACAGTTCTACCGTGCCTCTATAGGTAAATTTAATACCCCTTCAAGAGATGCTGCCCCCTATGAATGTTACCATCAACTTTTTTTTTTCTTTAGACTGTAGGGTTAAATTAGGCCTCAGTTAATGTATTAATTGTAAATATGAATGAACAGCACATTTTAGTTAATTATGGGCCATGAAATGGTTTGGATCTTGACAGGATTCATTAAACTGCAAGCAACTTTCTGTTACATAAAAAAATTGACCATGGTGTTTCATTTAGAACCATTCTGCAGAATTGATGATGATGTTCCAAATACAGTACGTGGAGAGTGGATTGTAACTAAATCACCCATGGAGTGGAGTTATCACCCAAACTATAACTTTCAAATTTTATATATATCGACAAACAACACAAGCAATGTTTCAGCCAATGGACCTCCGGGTTTAACCCGGAGGTCCATTGGCTGAAACCTTGCTGGTGCGAGGTATGCTTTGCAACAAATTTTCAATTATTGCTCGGGTGGAATCTCCACTCTGCGGGTGATTTGGTGATAATACACTCTCCACGTACTGTAGTGTTCATTCAACCAATTACCGAAAATGACCGCTGTCTGATTACTGGTTATTTGAGCTCACAATCAGCTGTTTCCAATGCCGATTCCAATTCTTGTACCGTGCGCTACAAGACAAGTCGAGGCTCACAAAGAACTACATTGAACTGAACATATTTTACAGTGTTTACAGTCCGTTCACTACTAGATAAGTTGAGACTCAAAAGAACTACATTAAATTGAATATATTTTACAGTGTTTACAGTCCGTTCAGTACTAGATAAGTTGAGACTCAAAAGAACTACATTAAATTGAACATATTTCACACTGTTAAACTCCGTTGACTCAAGTCCAGTAAATTTACCAGTTGTGAACACTTGGGCGGTAAATGTGGTTCTCTCAGAGCCACAATTACCATCCAAGGGCGTGCAACTGGTAATTTTTACTGCAACCTGAGTCAATGGAGTGCAACCTTCACTTTTCCCGTATGAACTGGCAATTGCGGCAATACGCTCAATTGTAAGCTTTACATGTCGTTTAACTTGTATATCCCATAAAGGGGCATCTAAGAGAGATTAAGAATACAAATTGTGGTGTTTTTTTTTAACTTTATCGAAGGTATCATTGACATCATTTTACATTAACAGTTGAACAATTGCAGAAGATAATAAAATGCGGTTTATGAATCATCACAAAATGCTTGGCAACAATCGGTTGAACCGATGTTCCAGGAGCCGTTGCCATTGTCATCCGATTGCCCACAATCGGCCGGTTGCACATTAGTTCCAAATGTCAATGAGTACCATTTTTATTTTATTTATTTATTTAATCTTATTTGTTTTACAAGGATTGGCGAACAAGGTATGCAACTTATATTAATGCCTCTCCTTGGCCCAATGGTGTAGGTGTGTGGGATTTTTATTTGGTGTGGTACTTCAAACGGAAAGGACATACCACCAAGCCAGAAAATAAGCAGACTGTCATCTGCATAATGAGGTCCCCAGAGGGTGAATTTAGTGATGCTACCCTGCATGGCAGGGTAGCATCACTAAATTTACCCTCTGTGAACCTCAATCTGAATCAGGGTCTCAAAACTAAACAGAAAGAAGTACCCAGAGGATGAATTGGCCCACTGTATAGGATAGTATCATTCTAATGTCATTCTGCAATTGTCAGACTGCTTATTTTCAGGCCTGCATACCACTGCAAAAAATTATTTTGCGGCCATAGGTTCCAAGTGTGGGCTAATTTAGTTCTGCATTTGGGTGTTTGAAAGTACCTAAACTGAAAATATTTATTCAATTGTACCTCCACTTATTTTATAATTTAGATGATGAGTATGGATACTTACCTGCAAATAATTAATAGTGAATAATTGGTGCATTTCTCATCTGTTTATCAGAACCAAGGATTGACATAATACAAAGTATTAATCCTCTACCCAGCATAATGACCAAAACCGGCCAGCGCCCTTCTCAAAAATAACCAATTAATTTTCATTATTTTTAGCTCAACTTTGGCGAAGCCAAATTTGAGCTTATGCCATGGCCAGTTGTCCGTCTGTCAGTCAACAATTCAATACGGCTCGGGCTAGAGGCCGTATTTATGAACCGATCTTTACAAAACTTCTTGGGTACCTTTGTTATGACCGTGGGACGAGAACGAGTGTTTTTGGGTGCGGTCCGAAATTCAAGATGGCCGATGGCAGCCATTTTGTACAAAATTAGGTGCAATCAGATTTTTGCACAGAACTTTCATATGAAAGCGCTGATTTGAAAAATTTTTTGTGTGAATGTTTAGTACCATGGGATACATCACATATAATACGGGTTTTTTTCTCGTGCAGAAATTATGCAAATTAGATGAACTTTGATTTTTTCAGTGCTACTTAAACACAGTAAGTACACATGTCAATACGGCTCGGGCTAGAGGCTGTATTTATCAACCGATAAATACAGCCTCTAGCTGGGATGAGAACGAGTGTTTCTGAGTGCGGTCCAAAATTCAAGATGGCTGCCAGTGGCCATTTTGTACCGAAATTGGGTCTAATCAATTTTTTGTACACATCTTTTATACGGCTCAGGCTAGAGGCCGCATTTATGAACCGATCTTTACAAAACTTCTTGGGTACCTTTGTTATCACTGTTGGATGAGAACGGGTGTTTTGGGGTGTGGTCCGAAATTCAAGATGGCCACCAGCAGCCATTTTGTACCAAAATTAGTGCAATCAGTCTTTTGTACAGAACTTTTGTATGAAAGTTCTGATTTGAATAAATTTTTGTATGAATGTTTAGTAAAATGGAATACATCACATACAGTACGGGTTTTTTTCTCATGCAGAAATTATGCAAATTAGTTGAATTTTGATTTATTTAGTGCTACCTATACACTGTAAGTGCACATGTCAATACGGCTCGGGCTAGAGACTGTATTTATCAACCGATCTTCACGAAACTTCTTGGGTACCTTTGTTATCACCTTGGGATGAGAATGAGTGTTTCTGAGTGCGGTCCAAAATTCAAGATGGCTGCCAGTGGCCATTTTGTACCGAAATTAGGTCCAATCAGTTTTTTGTCACAACTTCTATACAGCTCGTATTTATGAACTGATCTTCACGAAACTTCTTGGGTACCTTTGTTTCATCTTGGGACAGGAATGAGTGTGTTTTGGGGTGCCTTTGTTATCACTGTGCTATGAGAACAAATATTTTGGGGTTCAGTCAGACTCACTCTGGGACTCAAAGATTTCTTTTCTAGTTTAGCATCTGACTGTCACCCACCTTTACAATACTTCACCTATACATTTGTTACAGGCTACGGTCAGTATTTATGTACAGATCGTTACAATACTTTATATGTACCTTTGTTATCAGGTCGTTCCCTAGATGTTTGTCATTGCTGTGTCACATACTATACATGTACATGTCTTGACAAGTTGAGCTACAGTGTCATTGACACTTTCATTTTTTGTCTAAAAAACATAGGTTATGACCCCTCATTGGAACAAGCTCAATGAGCTCGTTCCAATGAGGTGTCATAACCTATGTTTTTGAGACAAAAAATCAAAAAAATTATTCAAGAATTTTTTTTACAAGTGTTGTCTGCTTTTCATGTTAGGTAAAGGGTTAAAAACTGCCTAAGCCAAAAATGAAATTTTTCAGTTATTCAGGGAAAAACTATAGTGTCATCCTCTAGCTGTGTTGAGTGAAGAGTTAACTCTTAGAAGCCGGGGGTCGAGTTTTCTTGCCTGTGATGTAATACGGCAGGTAATCTGGCTGTGACGGTTCGGCTATCTTTGGGCTGGGGGAGATTTAAACACTCAGTAGGTGCTACTAGTCAAGTGTTGTCTGCCTAAATAGGAAGACAACACTTGACAAGAAGCACAAGCTTTAATGTAAGTTTTCACGGTATGTCATGTTCAATAAATTCATTCTGATTCCCTGGCTTCTAAGAGTTAATGAGATATGCTGATTATGAATGAAACCATCAACTTTTTTCTGCTTCAGTTTTTAGATGAAGTTGCTGATATACAGAGGATTGCAGCTGAGGAAGAACAAAGAAAGCAAGAAGCAGAGCTAGCAGCAAAACAGAAGAGAATATCTGTTCGAAAAGATAATCTTGGTGGAAAATAGCAGTGAAATAACAATTTTTTCAACATTACAATTTCACTCTGTTGTCCACATTCAAACGTGTTCATTGAATGCAAGAAAAGTCAATTCATGTTTGTGATCTCATAAGTCTCCAAGCTTTCCTGCCACATATTTCACCTTATTTATTATCTTACATACTGTAATTGCTTGGAATAAGTTCTTGAATGGATTGGTATATTGTTCCCATATTGGAAACCGAGAAAACGATAGTTGCCTGTTGGGTGGTAATCACTTACAGGCAAACAAGCAGGATTCCACATCTCCCCAAATGCATTGAAAATCCGATCACAAAACACTTACATCAGTGGGCTGAGATTTCCTAAACAGCAAACATTGAAATCCAGGGTGCATCAAGAAATACAAACAAAGTAGCATAGTTTTAATATTCTCACATTTCTTTTTCAACAAGTGAAATTCTATGGTGTTGCAGGAAGAAAAGCAAACAAAGAACAGGCCTTAACTCGTAGAGTGCTGGAAGCTCATGTTTGGGCTTTATTCTGAACAGCAGGTATCTAAAGTTAAAGGCGTCATATTCTGTGGATGCCCTTCATATTATCTTCTAAGTTAAAATTACTTCATCTTTCTTGATTTGCCTTGTTACAATTTATGGGGGAGTGCCTGTAGGCACTCTCCCATAAATTGCAACAAGGAAAAGGCTTGTGAACAAATTTTGATGCTGAGAAATAATTTAGCATTCTACTAATTAAATGTTGTCCCTACAGGAAAGAAGTGTTTTTTTGATTCTCACTACCCCTGCTGCGAGATAATAAAGTACAATTTGAGATTACTGTCATACCCTTGTGAGTGTATCGAGTGCATATTCTATAGTAAAAAACAATCCTCATATCTATTCAAGTTTAACCTTTAAAGGACCAGTTCAATTTTGGTGAGTTTCTTGTCTTATGGGTACCTGGAGAACATGTGTTCTAACATACAGGCTTATGGTGGGCTCGCTGATGGAAGTTACAGTGCCTTAGCAGTGGTATCTTGTGAAGTCTTGTTTGTCAGTATTGGCAGCCAAGATTACACTAACCATCACTGCAGAGGCAAAGTGTTACTTTATTATGAGTGCGCAAAAAATAAGTTAAATTATACAGTACTTGAGGACACTTTCAGAATACATGACAAGAATACAATTGCCATTTTGCAAGAATCAGAACTAATATCCCTTTGCCAGAGTTGGTTTTCGATTTTTGCATAAATTTTAAACCCCGAAGAACCGGATCGCAACTGCTTTGCAATCTGGTCAAAATTCTCAGTGTAATTTTGTGATCACAATACTGCAGACAGCATGAACTTTAGTTTTTTTTCTTCTTTTTTGGGGCTTTTTACACTTTCAACAGCCAAGGCCACCTAATGTCAGACAGTATTATGGGTGAAGGAAGCTGGAGAGAACCACTGCACAGCGGTGAGCAACTATCAGACTCCCCAACGTTCTAACTCTCCACAAGGAGGGTTGGCATTGGTTGAAGGCAAGTACACAGAGAATGCCTTAGTATACACAACATGGGCATTCAGGATTAATTGCCTTGGTTGAGCACACAGTACAGTCACCACTGGTCAGAATCAAACAGTGGACCTTATCTGTTTGAAGTCCAATGCACGGAGCTACCATGCTCCCAGTAAATTAACCTCCTGCACACTGATGTCAAACTATCTAAATTTCAGGCTGCAAATGTTTCCCATCATGCAACTAGAAATTTAATCAATTCAGCATTGTTTGACAGAGCTCATTCAGGGACCGATCAGGACTATTTAAAATACGCTCTAGCCTCGGAGCCTATTTTTTCAATTCATGCGCCAGATTTCAATTTATGGAGTCACACTGCTGTTTGTAACACACACTCCAAGTATGTAATAGCTCTCATGATTTTCATATTGTACACTATAGCAAACATTAATCTTCACAGTGGTTTCTGATCAAGTCTTGGCTGCCTATTTAGGCAGCCAAGACTTGATCAGAAACCACAGTGAAGATTAATGCTTGGTAATTAAGACTTGAAGTATTAACTTAAGCACTCTACAACAATGATAAATGATAATCATATATATAATACATGTAAGTGTGTCTCTCTCGATTATCAATCGAAAGAATATCAAAATATGATCTGAGAAGTTACGCGCCAACTGAGAAGCCTATTTCTGAGATTTAAGAGCCAGGTCCTGATGTTTCAGAACCAAATACGCACTGGCGCATGCCCAGGTCGGTCCCTGTCATTGAGCTCTGTCAAACAAGACTGAATTGGTTAAATTCTTAGTTGCATTATGGGAAAAATGGCGACTTGAAATTTTGGTGTTTTGACACCAGAGTGGTGGGGGTTAAGAGAAGCAATATTTTAATACTGTCGGTATGTTGGTTTGTAATTTTGGGAAGGATAAGCAATAATATGATTCTCCAGAGGTAAAATAAAATGAGAAACAGGGTTCACACGCAGGTCCTGGAACCTTGAAAGTCTTGGAATTTGGCGGTTTTAAATTCCAGGCCTGGAAAGTCACGGAAAACGAACGTTTTATTAGGCCGGTCCTTGAAAGTCCTGGAAAACCCAGTCAAAATTTTAGGGGCACCGTTGAACGTGCTCCAATTCACCGCTTGCTTTTTTGTTTCCGGTCGCGTGTTGTCGTCTGTGCGTTTTGGGAAACAATTATCTTGAGTTTGCTTGTGAAGTCTTTCAGTTTGATATTAAAATACCGGGAAAGTGTGTATTTCAAGAAAAATGTTCCCATAAGAAGGAATATAAAGAATGGATTATGAGTGATTCGAAAGACAAACTTAGGGCAAAATGTTGAGCGTGTGTAAAGTCGTTCGACATAGAAATATGGGTGAGTCGGCATTAATTAGCCACAAGTGTTGTAATTATATCGCATATTTTTTGTTATCACAGATACAAGTGTTGGTCATGGAAATTCACATTTTTGGTCCTTGAAAGTCCTGGAAAAGTCCTTGAATTTCAATCTTGATTTAGGGTACGAACCCTGGAGAAAACATGGAATCTGATATGCTATTTTCATTTGTTTTTCGTAATACTCTTACTCTTAATTTTGCAATATTTTATTTATGAAATCTCGACCCGCTGATAATACAATTGACCATCTGATATTCAAATGTGTCGCAACCTGATCGAGAAAAATATCGCTTTTGTGATGAAAGTAGGAGGATAAACCCAATGTTATGGCTGTGACAAAAAGAATTTTTAAGATTGTTTTATGATCTGGTTTTATTATAAATCTGTAAATATGTTCAGAATTGTAAATAAATGTTAATTGTATATATACACAGTGTTGACATTTATGTTTTAGTCCCAAACATTTTTGAAAAAACAAAGAGGCCTTAACCCTTTACCTAACGAATCGCCCGCATCCGCCCGCGTAATATTCAAATTGAGCAGTTGAAAAAAATAAATTTTTCAAAATATTTCAACAAAACCATATCATGTGGCCCCTCATTGGAACGAGCTCATTGAGCTCGTTCCAATTAGGGGTCACATGATATAGTTTTGTTGAAATTTTTTGAAAAATTAAAAAAAATGATATTTAAAATGATAAATTTTGATATCGTCTGCGTTGGGTAAAGGGTTAATCTCTCACTTGAGAAAGTTGCTTAAAAAAGGATTGAAGGTCACATTTGGCATCCGTGGCAAGTTAACACTACAGAGGAATGAAGGTATATGATTTTTTTATAATTCTGTTGGCCACGTCGGATGATTTAAATGTCTAGATTTCCAGTAATACTAAAGAACGGGCCATTTTTTCAGGACCTGGAATTCTAAACACTTATTTTTCAGAATAAGCAGTGTTCAAACTCCATTTGTGTTATTGTTATATTTGAACTGGGTTTGGTGGGTGGCTGAGGTTAACTTTTAAAGCATTTTTGTGCAGGAAAAATTTTCACCCAAATGAACTGAGGTGTTGGGGGAGGAGAAAGTGGGACAGCGCATTAATTTTTTTTTTTTTTTTTTCATTATATCACAAGAAAATAAAATCACAAAAAAGACCCCCTCCTCTCCCCCTCAGTCTCAAGCAACCTTCATCCATAATGAACCCAAATATGAACCCGTGGACATGATTTAAACAAATGAGAATCTGACCTTCCTCAAGATGCTGTATACCAAATATAAATTGATTCTGAACAATGGTTCTGGAGATAGAGAGTTTCAAAAAAAATTATTCCACATATAGCACAAAGTTAAAATTTTGACTTCCACAGTGAGCCCAAATATAAACCCAGGGACTTGATTTGAACAGACTTGAATCTGACCCCACTAAGGATGCTGTATACCAAGTATCAAAGATTCTGATTGGTAGTTTTGGAGATTTTTTAATGAAAAAAAAAGAAAAAAACATGATGTGGGTGCCAACAGAGTTATTCCCCTTGTGAATCCCCGGAGGGCATAGCAGTTTTTTTCATCAAATTTGAATTTTGAATTGCCTGATAAGGAACATGCATAACAAACTTGGTTCAGTTTGGTCCAGTAGCTAATGAGAAGGTGATAATGTAAATTTCAGAAAGTGATCACTGAAGCTCTTCCCCTGTCCCCCTCCCACCCCTCTGAGCTTTGCTCAGGTGACCTAAAAATGAGGTGTACTGGATAGGATCTGTCCATCCCTCCGTCCATAACTCATCAGACAGTAGTTTGAATTTTGATGGCAGTGCCATTTTTCCATCGGCAATGGTTCGTAATCTTGGTTATTTCATGGATGAAAACCTTTCTGCGGACAAGCATGTGTTGCAAGTCTCCAGAACAGCTTTTCATCACCTCCGAAATATCGGTAGAATGCGTGGTGTGATAGATGAGGGAACGGCAATGCAATTAATTTATGCATTTGTAACGAGTAGATTGGATTATTGTAATTCTCTCCTATATGGCTGCAAACAGTCCCTAGTTAACAAGCTGCAGAATGTTCAGAATTGTGCGGCTAAACTTGTGACCAAGAGTAAAAAATCCTCTTCGGCTTCCCCTATCTTACAAAAACTGCATTGGTTACCCATTAGTAAAAGAATTAGTTTCAAAGTATTATTGTTCACCTACAAAGCTGTCAACGATCTTGCGCCTCCTTATCTTTGCAATCTAGTTAAGAAGTATGAACCTGCTCGTCCTTTGCGATCAGCTACTTTGTGCAATCTTGTTCAGAATGTAGGAAAGCTGGTCACAGCTGGCGATCGGGTCTTTCTGCTTTATGGCACCACATTTGTGGAATGCATTACCTGACGACATCAAAAAACCACAGTCACTCGAGTCATTTAAGAGACACTTGAAAACACACCTGTATAAATTGGCTTATTACTGACCTGCTTGTATTATATGAAATGCACCTTTAGTTTTGTGTGAAGCCTGTGAGCACTTATGTGGATACTCGGCTCTAAACCATATTATTATTATTATTATTATTATATGAATGGCCATCATGACATGCCCTTTCAGACATATATCAAGCTATGTGGTCCGCACATTTCACTTGCAATTTATGTCCCCTTTTCCATTTAGAAATAAGATATTTTTTGTCTGTACAAATCTTTTCCTCAGCTGATGGAATTCCTCAGATTTTAAGGATATCTTACATGACATCCCCTTACTGACACATTTCAAGTTTTGCTATCTATACATTTCTCTTGTGATCCATGTGGGAACTCCCAGGCTGTGAAGCCATGCTCATTTACTGTGGTAAGTAAGTTCTGCTTTGCTGATAAAATAGGATTTTACTGGTCACCAACATCTTGGGTAAAAGTCCTCTAAAAGACAGCATAGGCATAAACAATCGGCTATATTGAACTTCATATCTATATTGTGGTCATCTGATAGCCATAAATGATGAAAGTGAGCTTAAACGCTAATAAACAAATATTCCACCTCAACTTGGCACTGGTGGGGGTATGCCAGAACTTCAGGTGTAATCAGTTTTATATTTATCTGGATAATGCCATCACCTTAATCAATTTGATTGTAATGGACTTATTTTTTACTCCCCAAAAATTCCAGTTTTATTATTTTTTTTATATGTGACCATAGTTTATGATACCCTCAGTGGCATAAACCATTTTGTTTTGAAAGATTGGAATCAATAAATCATTGGTATGAGGGCTACTTTTGTTTGGGGGTGTTTATCAGGCCTGTCCTTTCGGGGCAAGCAATTTCCCTCAATAGCCTCCCTGATTTGAAAATAAGGAAAGTGGCTAATGGACACCCAGAAAATCTTAATAAACTGAGCGATTCTAAAATCTGTTTGCACAATAAATCTAATAGAAACATACCAGGTCTCTTTTAACCTTTTTGAGCATGGGTAATTTTCCAGACTTTATACTACACCACACCTCATGAGTTTGGCAGAGATTTCTAGCCAATTTTTTGCTGCTTTTGGAGGCAGTCAAGACTGGACTAGAAACCACTGCCAAGGTAATTTAATGGATAGACACATGACGGGTGGTTGGCTGGTACTTGGACAGTATGTGTGCCATATATGGTATGGGAAAAGAAAACGAGGCTTCTCAGCCCAGACAGCTCTGCTCAGCATCACTGCTTTCAGAGGAAGCTAAAAACAAGGCAAGATTCAAAGTGTTACTGCTTGTGACCTTGACCTTGATGATATGACTGGGTCAAGGTCATGACATGTTAAGTTTTGGGTAACAATTGTGTGAAGGACGAACAAGATCTGTCACATAGATTCAGTTATACAGAACAGACCAGGGCTGAAAAACAATATGAAAGTTTTACTGTGACCTTGATGATATGACACACCTTTGAGTTATGAGTAAGAACTGTATCAAGTATGAATAAGATCTGTCAATCATACCAAGTTATATGGACCAGACAAGGGCTGCTCAATAGTATCAAAGGTTTACTGTTTGTGACCTTGACCATGATGATATGACCTTGCATCAAAGTTGCTACACACCTTTGAGTCACAAGCAATAATTGTACCAAGTATGAATAGGATCTGTCAGTCATACCACGTTATATGGACCGGACAAAAGGGGCCATGAAATATCAAAAGTTTTTCTCACTGTCACCTTAATATAGGGCCTGTGACCTTGACGGACACATACCATATTATATTTTGCAACACACTGTCTTTTGATAATACGTGTTATCAAGTTTTGTTAAAAAAATATTCAGTGGATAAGAAGTTATGGCCCGGACAGTTGACAAACATATCATTACCAGAAAAGCTCTGTTGACACTTGTCAGGTGGAGCTAAAGGGGGATGAACAAAGACACTGACTGACAAAAAGTGTAGTATCCTTGCTTATGTATGAAAATATATCAACAGAAAAAACAACACAATGTTCAGGTATGTTCAAAGAATATTTATTTTGAACATTCTTTCACACAATAAATTTGTAAGATTTATAAGCACAATACTAACTACTGTATATGCCTTATTAGAACTAACTTTCACAGCTTGATTAACCCATTACCTAACATAAGTTGAGATGACACTTGCATTTTTTGGTCTTGAAAAACTCAGAATTTTCATGGTTTGCCTCCCAAACATAGCTTATGATCCTTCCTTGGAATGAACTTGTTCCAATGAGGGGCCATAAGATACGTTTTGGAGTCAACAAATGAAAAAGTATAAAAATTTGAATAATGATTTTTGTGAACAGTGCTGGCCAATACGACTGTCAGACAAAGGGTTAGATGCTGGAACCTCTACTTGGGGTTCAATGTATATTGTCCATTTACATTGAATCTACCGTAGCATGTACAACTTGACTGGATATTGCTCATCAGAATAACTCCGTTAAACCTCTCTACAATGATGTCAAAATAACAAAATTTCCATAAGCCATGTCAAACAAGATTGATCTGGTTAAATTCTTGCATTGTGGGAAAGATTTTCAGATTGATATTTTGACATCACTGTGCATTGGATTAATTGTGTCAAGTCTGAAACACCAAACCATTTGCCATACTATCGCAAACTTTATTTATTGACTGCATGGATGCAAAAATCCCTGTTATTTGCATAAAATATAACACAATCTCTTCAGTAATTATGCAGTACCACCTGAAACAAGTTGAATGATAACCACTAGAAACTTTCTCCTACACTTTCCCTTTGTTGATGATTACCAACCCTTGACATAAAGTGGTGGAATTACCAACAGAGGGATGGTGGGATGACTTTTTTTATGTGATTTATCCTACAGCATATTTCCACTGGTAGTGTATAGATACACACAAAATTCCTCAACTTCACAGATGTCTCTGATCTCCATACTTCCCATCTTGGCATTTATTTATTTATGTATGTTTAAGGTCACATATTTATGCACAATGGCTAATCATGACCGTGACAGTTTTACGGGTGGAGGAAGCCAGAGTACCCGGAGAGAACCACCGAGCAACAACGAGCAGCTGCCAGCTCCCCAACATCGTAACTCCGCACTGCAGCACAGGCAGGGTTAGATTGGTTGAAGACATGCATACCATCGACGTGCAGTACGCCTTAGTACTCGGCGTCATCGTGCCCCCACGCGGGCAATGGAGATGAAGTGTCTTGCCCAAGGACACAACGTGGTTGCCGCAGGTGGGATTCGAACCGAGGACCTCTCGGCTTGCAGCCTGCACCTCTACCTACTGAGCCACCACGCTCCCTCCCATCTTGGCAAAACTGGTAGAGCGCTGAAGTCCATATCTGGTCTTTACTCTGAAGTGCAGGTATCAAAACATAAAGCCTTCACATTCTTTGGATATGTTTCATGTTATCTTTGAATTGAAATTATTTAGTCTATAAGGATTTACCTTGTTACAATTTATGGAAGAGTGCCTATTCTCCCATAAATTGTAACAAGGCCAAGACATATGAATAAACTTTGATGACCAAAACTAATTTAGAGAACTCTATCTGTTAACCCTTTCTACCCAGAGTTCTTGAATGAGATCAATGAACACAATACTGGTTACAGCATTTGGGTGAATCCATTTTGCACTTGTTGGGTGGTTCAGTCATAATTTAATCTTACAATCACAAAGGGTTGCAGGATTATTATGCCCCTGACCTCTGAAGGAAGATTCTGGGGCATCTGGTGAAGCCCTCCATACATCTGTCTGTCCACACAAATGTTTTGCACTGTAATTTCATTTTATCGGATTTTGATCTCCTTTGGTATGCTGGTAGACCCACATGGGGAGGGGGGGGGGGGGGCGGATATGCACAAGGAACGGGTTCCTTCCAATAATTTCTTCCAGAGTTATGGCCCTTTTAACTTTTTGGACTTAGAAAAAATTACTGTTTTCACTCTTTTGACTTAGAAAAAATTTCTGTCCCACAATACCTTTAAGGCAACTTCGACCATGCCTACGGGTCGAGGGCAGTGGCCCACATTTTGCATAGCCCTTGTTATAACTATTTGTTGTTCATTATGCTGTTTTCTACCCAACCATCAAATTTTGTTTTAACAAAAAAAAATAGGCATACCATGTTGAAGGGATTAATCTATTATTTATCGATTGACAGATATCCATGACATTTATCAAACAAGGTATAATAGAATGAAAAACCAGTTTCCTAGGCCACACAAAGCAGATCTTCTGTTTCTTTGGCCACTTTTTTTTTTAAAAAGTACATGCGGGAAAGCGGTGTTTTATTTTACTTTTTATATTTGTAATTATTTTTTTTCCATCAGTGGTTCATATAATTGGTTTCCACTGGTTCTAAGGAAGTGGCATACCAAAAAGCAATATTCTGGTCCATGCAATTTTATAAATATGGGCATTTGAATTTTGTTCTATTTTTTGTTTCTGGGATTTCCACAGGGCTGTGTAAAAAAGATTTGGGGGCATAAATCAAATACTTATGACCAAATTATACCACATGACAAATCTGGTTCAAATCAGCCCATTGATTCTGGAAGTAGAAATTTGGGGTGGAGCCCAAAATGGGCATCCTCCCACAGGGAACCTAAATACTGACCTACTGAGTTCCTTCAAACAAATTTGAATCTGCATCACTAAAGGAAGGTCCCTAAAGAAAGTTCCCTACAAGAAATCTAAGCATTATTGCGAGCGGTTTATGAGAAGATAATTTTTAAAGCATTTTAGGCTTTTGGGGCATTAACCCCAGGGCCAAGGCAAGTAACAACTTTTGGGGAAAAAAAAACTCAGGAGCGTATACTCCACCAAGGTGCTTTGTTCCAAATTAGTTTAGATTTGGCCCAAAGGTTCTTTAGAATACTTAGTTGATGGAGCACAAGAAAGATGATGATGCTAAAATGGGCATCCCCATACGGCACCCCGTGACAAAACCAGTATAAATTTTTTTGGTCCATCTGACTCCAGTGGTCTTATGGAAGCTGCATACCCAAAAAACAATGTTCCGGTCGAATCAGTTTTTGAAATATGGGGGAGGGGATTTTTAAAAAACATTTTAGCCCCTGGGTTTCCCACAGGGCCTGCAAAAAAAAAATGTTCAGGCATTAATCAAGTACTTATGACCCAATTAAACTACATGCAAAATTTGGTTCAATTCATCCCATCCGTTCTTGAAATAGAAATTTTGAGTGGAGTCCAAAATGGGCATGCTCCCACAGAGAGCCCAAATATTGACCTGCAAACTTGCCTTGAACAAATTTTAATCTTCACCTTGAAAAAAAGTTCCATAGCAAATGCCAAACCATTCTCGTTGGCTATTCATGAAAAGAAGATTTTTAGGCTTTTTGGGCATTAACCCCAGCCCGAAGATGACAGCAGCTTCATTTGAACAAAGTAGAAAGGGTATAATCCAAAGATGGTCTGTGCCATATATGTTTGAATTTGGCCCAGTAGTTTTAAAGAAGACGGCTGTCAAATTAGTTTAGCATTTTCCCATTGCCAACAGTGTTAAACTGAGCATCCCTATATGACACCCCATGACAAAACAGAAAGCATTTGTTTGGTCCATCTGATTCCATTGGTCCTAAGGAAGCTGCATACAAAAAAAAACAATATTCTGGTCTGGGTTGTTTTTTAAATGGGTGGGGGTTTGAATTTTTTTTCCATTTTTTTGCTCCTGGGTTTCCCAAAGGGCTGCAAATATCTTTTATCGGGCGTCAATCAAGTTCTTATGACCCAATTATACTACATGCCAAATTTGGTTCAAATCGGCTCATCAGTTCTTGAAATAGAAATTTTGGTTGGAGTCCAAAATGGGCATGCTCCCACAGAGAGCCCAAATATTGACCTACAAACGTCCCTTGCACAAACTTTAATTTTGACCACCAACAGAAGTTCCATACTAAATATCAAAGCATTCTCTCTTGTAGTTCATGAAATGAAGATTTTTAAAGAATTTTAGGCTTTGAGGCATTGACTGTACACCGAAGATAGCAGCACCTTCATTTGAACAAAGTAGAAAGGGTATACTCTAAAGATGGTCTGTGCTATATTTGTTTGAATTTGGCCAAGTGGTTTTGAAGAAGAAAAGTTTCAAAAGACAGACAATGCACACCGGATGCTTAGTGATGGCAATAGCTCCCACTGACTTTCAGTCAGATGAGCTGAAAATGTCAATAGATGTTTTTCAGATTTAAAATTTCTGAAAGGCCTTGAATAAACTTAGGTGGCATTAGCTCTGACCAAAAGCTCGAGTAGTCTTCTCCTGAGTTCCGATGTGTTCTATGTGCCAGTTGGCACATAGAACACATTGGAACTCAAGAGACGTACTGTCTGGATCTGTACCAGTAACAGTTCCTGACCCTGGCTCAGCCCTGGTAATTCATTCTCAGCAAAGCCGAGGAAAATGCAGAGGAAAGGAAAACTATCCACAGCAAAAATACAGCCGTGGATGGATTCTTCAAAAAGCCTTATGGTGGTAGAAATTGCACAACTTCCAGGTTAAACATATGGAACCAAACCATGTGGGTTGCATTACACTGCATTGCTAATCTTACAATTTACAGTACAAATTGCAGCATAACCACTAGAAAGTACGTGTTCTGCTTCTTCTGTGTTGATAACACCAGAATCTGACATCTGTTTCTGGAAAGCTCTTGACACTGATGTCAGATTCTGGTATTATCAACATAGAACCAGTGAGATACTTAGTTTGTGGTTATGATGCATCATATTTTCACTCATACTATACATACTGAGCAAGTCGTCTGCTTACTGCCAGGATTTTTTCTCAGCATTCACATGGTTCATGATATTGGCATGAGCTATTTGAGTGAACGATTCTGCGCACTGATTGTGATTATATACACATGTATCTCAAACTACTTTCACATGTTAAAGTTACTTGAAAGTTTTCTCTTCCCCGCATACTGCATATCCATGTAAATGGCAATTGAGACTATGCCCTGCTCCCTAATGATTTTTACACTATCAAACAGGCTTCACAGCAATTGCCGTAGAAGCACCAGTTTTCCACAGCAATTTTTTTGCCAAGGAAACGAGGATGAATTACCAGGACTGCTGGCTGAACAGCTACTGGTAACACTGGATCTGTTTTTGTCACTCAGATTTAACTCGAGACCTCACAAAATGAAATACCCATTCAGCAGAGCATTTAGATTTTCAAATGTCCATGAAATACTGACCTAATGTCACCTAAATGTTTTATATTAAACAATCAATATATACAAATAAATATTGTATAGTTCAGTGATGTCTCAATATACCACCAACTGAAAAGCTGTATAATTACTGCAGAAAATTATCTTACTTTTCCCTCCATTCAAAATAAATTGGAGCCCACTTAATTGGATATTACTTGATGGAATGATCCTGTTAATTCCATTGTTTATTGCATATAGCCTTCAAACACCACACAATTTACCATATCTCTATCACAAATTTTCACAGTTAATGTAGGCTTTTGAATAAATTCCTGTTAAATTTAATAAAAAAAAAATATTGTTTTATTTATTCTGACATTCTCTGAATTTCCTTGCTTCAAAGACCGTTTTGGCCTCTGTTTTACAAGATAATCTTTTATATCTTGTTTAACAGTACTACAAGAGCTCAGTCAAGTAATTCAAGATATATAGTGGGTATCTAGTGTTTCTGCATGAATTACTGATCATCTCGTAAGTGGGCACAAGAAGTATGTATTTCCACTCCTGGCATTGCCACACAAGTGGAAATACATAATTTCTTGTGCCAATGAATGAGATAATGATTGGTATCCACAAAAAATATTAGATTCTTTTTTTTAAGCACGCTTCAGAAAAATTAAAGGCCTATCCAATAGCACCATCAATGAATCATTCAAACCTGAAATCATCTGAATAGTGCCTAACCATTCCCCTGCTGTAGGCTATTTTAAAACAAGTTTTAGTTCCCAAGTATTTCCTACACAACCTTCACAATTAAGTTGAAATTGTTTCAGAATGAAAATTTAATAGAAAAGCAGCACTATTGAACAACATTTTTATGAAAGGTCAACCATTAAAATTAGATTTCATGAGTGAAAATCTGGATACTTAGACGTAAGATTCTGATGTTAACTGCTGAGCTACTGTGAAAATGGGATACACACCATTAACATATTGATAATTTATAACTGAGTGTATAATAAAATAGATTAACTGCTCAGTTTATCAGCAGGATGTCAGAAAAGAACAATTTCTGGTAACTGAACATTCCTTTTAACTGAATATTCTTTACTTCCAAAGTGGAAATTCAATTAACAAGGTTCCAATTAGTACTGAAATGGTTAACCGGATAATCGGTTTGAAACCAGTTAGCTACCTAACCGATTACAAGTACCATCAACCGGTTATCCGAAATATCAATAGTGATCGTCATTCCACGTTTAAAACGTAGTAAATCTGCCGCTTCTTTTTTGTGAAAGATTGCACATTGAAGCCGCGTTGTGTATATTGAGAAATAATCGACTTTCGCATTCCAGACTTCATTAATGATCGGCAGTTTCCGTGAGTAATCGCAGAAACTATTCCATAGTGTGTATACAAATGAACGTTGTCAAGTACTCGACAACGTTCATTTGTGTACACACAATGGAATAGTTTGAGAATACTACTTTCCAACTCCTATAGTTTTGATCCCATATTCGGTGAAATAATGGCCATGGATAACCGAATATTATCCGGTTATAACTCTCAGTTAGTTGGTTACGAAAATGAGCCAACCATTTCAGCCCTAGTTCCAAAGTACCAGACTGTATGATGGAAAGCTCTGTTAGACAGAAGCTGTGAGAAAAATACAAGATCTGGAAATATAAATGAACGAAGAAATTGAACCAGTTTTTTCCTGTAGTTAGAATACAGCTTATTTCAACAGATACAGCAGTATGGACGGAATGTTTCAATGACACTCCAGCTTGTCAAATCAGTCAGATCCTTCTTTTGTGTACAGATATTTATGTGGATCAGAAATTTTCTGAAGATTCTCTTTGATAACTTTCTCGCTACACATAGGACAAGTTTCTTCCGTCTCTAACAACCTGGAAAAAAGGGTAACATAACCAGTGTAATTCACGACAGCAGTCTTGGAAACAATACAGAATACATGTATAGACTCCCATATTTTATGTTTGGTGCTGATGCAGTGAGACCTGTTGACCCTTCACCCAATGCAATTGTCATACCTGGCCAGTACTTTTTCCCAAGTCATTAAAATAAGACAACTGCAGGATAACTGATGATTTCCAGGAGAGTCAACATTTCAAATTTCTGAGACAAATTGTTTTCATCAATTAAAGTAAAAAAAAAAACAACCTTCTTCTCTCATCAAAAAATTTAGAAAAAAATTGCCCGAGAAACAAGAATGTTTTTCAATAACCTAATGGTAAGGTCATACCCCAAATTTGTAAATTTCTTGATCCCTGACAGGAAAAGTGATACAACCCCTGATAATTGAATACTCCTGTTAACTGAATAATTTTAATTGGCAAAGTGGCTATTCAATTAACAGGGCTCCACTGCATTTTAGAAATTTAATTCATTTTACCTGGTACCTCGTCTGACAGAGGGCAGGAGCTCTGTTAATCAACATATAAAGATTTAAATACAGTGGAGCCCACTTAATTGGATATATCTTAATTGTATATCCCTGTTAAGTGAGTGTAATTCCCAACACAAAACCAATTGCCATACCTCCAGTACAAATTTGACCTGTCAATTGAATTTAGGTTATAAAGTAAACTCCTGTTAATTAAATAAAAAATCTTGTAACCTGTTGAGAAATTACCCTACTCTCCGCAGTTTTTCTTTGTTTATAGACCTATTTGGCCTCGGTACATCCAATGCAGGCATTTAATCTATTATATCTTGTTTGACAGAGCTCATAGAGCTCTGTCAAACAAGATATAAAAGAATAAATGCTATTTATTTATTTATTTATTAGTGTTTAAGGTCACATATTTCTACACAATGGCTAACCATGACTGTGACAGTTTTACGGGTGGAAGAAGCCGGAGTACCCAGAGAGAACCACCGAGCAACGGCAAGCAACTGTCAGCTCCCCAACATACCAACTCCACACAAGCAGGGTTAGCATTGGTTGAAGACAGGTGCACCATCGACGTGCAGTACGCCTTAGTACACAGCGTCACTGTGCCCCCACGTGGGCAATGGGGGTGAAGTGTCTTGCCCAAGGACACAACGTGGCAGCCGCAGGTGTGATTCGAACTGAGGACCCCTCGGCTTGCAGCCTGCACCTCTACCAACTGAGCCACCGCGCCCCAGAATAAATGCTAAGTTTATCTCCAGAATACAGGAAAAGTGACACAATCTCTGTTAATTAAATACTCCTGTTAACTGAATATTTTTCATTAGCAAAGTGGCTATACAATTAACCCTTCACCTAACCTGAAAAGCAGACAACGCTTGCAAACAAAATTCTTGAATAACTAATTTTTTTCATCTTTTGTCTCAAAAACATAGGTTGTGACCCCTCTTTGGAACGAGATCAATGAGCTCATTCCAAAGAGGGGTCATAACCTATGTTTTTGAGACAAAAAATGAAAAAATAATGAAATTAATTGGCAATTTTTGTGAACAGTGCTAGCCAGTTTTGGCCGGTATGTTGGGTAAAGGGTTAACAGGGCTCCACTGTATTTTAGAAATTTAATTCATTATACCTGGTACCTTGTCTGACAGAGGGCAGGAGCTCTGTTAATCAACATTTAAAGATTTAAATACATAAATCCCCACCACTGATGCCAAACTATGTTGCTGAAGTAGAAAATATATATCTTTCTCTCAAATCATAACCTATTACCTTTTTGCACATTTTGTAATTAGATGGAGATCAATTTAACATGAAACAATATCGAGAGGAGTTTTCATCCAGACATTACCCTGCAAGTTCAGTAAAGAAAACTCAACAAGCACAAGTGAAGGTTCAGATATAGTACTGTGATCGCAAACGTGATCTCTTTCTCAATCCAATCATGATTTGGTTGCGACACATTTACATTAGAGGGTGGAGATTACCAAAATAAAAGATTGTGACATCAAGACTAAAATCAAGAAAAACAAACAAAAATGTGACATCAAGACTAAAATCAAGAAAAACAAACAAAAATAACATCTGAGATTCCAATCCTCTCATATTTCTTGGGCAAGAGACTAGAATTCCAGAGTGCTATGGGAAGGAAAAAAGAGAATTTTCACCAGATAACGATCTGATCAAAAGTCTCTGTCTGCTTTTTATTTGCAGTACTGTGCTGAATTATATTTTTTGTGGAGGGGAGTGGGGGGAGGAAACTAAATAATATTTTCAATTTGCCGTCTTGGCATTACATGTTGAAAACATTACTTGGTCTCCCTACAAAATCAATGATCAGCAGTTTATTTTACAAAATTAGGATGTTCCATGATCCTGGGCTGGAAACAAGAGCTTACTGTTCAAAAGGTTAAGGACTATTAAATGGTAGAGTGCTAAATTATTATTCAAAGGCGATTTATAAGGCCACACAAAGTAGATCTTCTGTTTCTCAGGCCATTATTTGTGAAATTGCATGCGGGCGAGCGGTTTTTATTTTATTTATTATTTCAGTAATTACTTCTTAGCCATCAAAAGTTCATGTTTTTGGTTCAAGTTTTAGGCCTCATAATCTACAGAATAGCATGAGTGGTGGTGTATTTCATCTCTTGAGTGCAAGAAGGCTTTGCAATGCTAAAGCATTGCAAAGCCTTCTTGCACTCAAGGGACAAATTCATCAATTTTTTTAACTTGGGTAAAATATCAGACATAAACTATTTAATTTTAATTTTTTTTAAGTTTAAATTGGTTATAAAAAGAGAGCATGCGGCAGCCAATAGCACCATGCGGGAGGGCCTGAGAAACAAATTATTTATTTTTTTAGGCCTAACATGAATATTTTTTTCCAAAGATAGCATGCTACCAGCAATGGGAGTCACTGTTTAGCAAGAGTTTGTTCATAAATGTTTTTTTACAATTTATTGGAGAGTGCCTTTTGACACAAATTACAACAAAGCAATTTTATCTAAACATTTTTTTTTATAAAGCTGAGAAAATGAAAAGTTAGAGCCCAAAGTGTAAAGCACTAAAGTGTTCTCGGCACTTTTGAATAGAGCCATGATTGTGACTTATAGCACTCTGCCAGTTAAAATATTAATTTTTAATTTTTCACTTCTTACACTGAATCTACTGGTTAAATTTTTTTCAAGGTGTTTCATTCATATTTGAATGTAAGCAGATGTCTCTCACACCTGATTGCTAGCAATAAATGATAAACATGTGTGAGCAGGCAAAAGGTTTCACGAAGTAGTGAATGCCAATTTTGACAAAATTTTAAGTTCAGATGCCAAGACAATAGCTGCACTTACTTTATAAATTCTGAAAATACTGCTGGAAAATCACAGTTAGGACAAGCAGATACATCTTCTTTCACAATATGTTTTCCCTGCAAAGAAATATATAGAACAATTACAAAGTTCAGGATATTATTTCAAGTTGGTGGAAAGCTCCATGTTATGACTTTTAAGACTCATTTATTTTATTTATTTATTTATTAAGGTTTAATGACACTGTAACAGCCAAGGTCACATCGTGTTGGTGACAGTTTTACGGGCGGAGGAAGCCAGAGAGCCTGGAGAGAACCACTGAGCAATGATGAGCAGCTGCCAGCTCCCCAACATTGTAACTCCGCACTGCAGCACAGGCAGGGTTAGATTGGCCGAAGACTTGCACACCATCGACATGCAGAATGCCTTAGTACATGGCGTCATCGTGTCCCCATGTGGCCAAACAGGTTAAGTGCCTTGACCAAGGACACAACACGGGGGTCCGAATTGATCACTCAAATGGTCACCCATCCATGAACTAACCGGGCTTGATGTTGCTTAACTTCAGTGATCTGACAAGAACCGGTTATTGCATCGCCTTTAAGATTCATATTTGCTTATATTTGTATTAAGGTTTAACGTCTTTCAACATCTAGGGTCATATCTTGTTGGACAGTTTTACAGGTGGAGCAAGCCAGTTTACCCAGAGAAGGCCATGGGTCATTATGCCTAAGCACACTGCAACACCGTGTTCCCACATGGGCATATGGAAATAAGTACCTTGCCCAAGGACACAACGAAGAAGATGCAAGTCAATATCGAACCTAAGATCTTTCGATCCTAAGTCCAATGCTTCAAACATTGAGCCACCATGCTCCCTTGTGACCCATCTTTTGTTTGTACATGCATGTGAATGTGGGTGTGTGTTCGAGAGAGGTCTGTGCTTGATGGAAAGGACATCTGTAAATGCATATGACAGAGGACATCCTGGTAGTCTTAACAATTCAGCTGAAATATCATCAATTTTCATACTGATGGAGGTAACATAATACATCCAGAGAAAAAAATGAAAAAATGGTCTAAAAATGAGAAAATGGTCTATCAAAATGTAAACCTATGTATTTCACTCTTTATCACCATACATCTTTCTGCTTAGAGTACAATTAACTGGGGGCGCGGTGGCTCAGTTGGTAGAGGTGCAGGCTGCAAGCCGAGAGGTCCTCGGTTCGAATCCCACTTGCGGCAACCGCGTTGTGTCCTTGGGCAAGACACTTCACCCCGATTGCCTACATGGGGGCACGATGACGCTGTGTACTGAGGCGTACTGCACGTCGATGGTGCGCATGTCTACAACCAATCTAACCCTGCCTGTGCTGCGGTGCAGAGTTCAGAGTTACGATGTTGGAGAGCTGACAGCTGCTCGTCGTTGCTCGGTGGTTCTCTCCGGGTACTCCGGCTTCCTCCACCCGTAAAACTGTCACGGTCACGATTAGCCATTGTGCATAAGTATGTGACCTTAAACACCAATAAATAAATAAATAGTACAATTAACTTCTCCTGTCCTTCAAATACATGCATGCAAATGGTTGAAAAAAACAAGGTACAGTAGAATCCTCTTAACTGAATATCCACTTTGCCAGTGAAAATTATTCAATTAACAGGAGTATACAATTAACAGGGATTTGGTCAGTTTCCTGTATTCTTGAGGTAAACTGAGCATTTATTCTATTATATCTTGTTTGACAGAGCTCATAGAGCTCTGTCAAACAAGATATAATAGAATAAATGCCTGCATTGGATGTAGTGAGGCCAAAAAGGTTGATAAATAAGGGGAATTTGGTGCGTGTCACAGTAATGTTTTCGACATATTACAAAAATTTATATACAATCAACAGGAGTTTACTCTACAACCCATATGCAATTAACAGATCAAATTTGTACTGAAGGTATGGTAAATGGTTTTGTGTTTGAAAATTATATTCAATTAACAGGGATATACAATTAAGAGATATCCAATTAAGTGGGCTCCACTGTATTATCATCTTCTGTCAATATTATTAAAGGCCAAAACAGTCCAGGTCTATTGACAAAATTGCCAATCAAATTTTATTATTTTTTTCTTAAAAGCATAGTATTTATTTGTTGGTGGTTTAAGGTTACATATTTCTGCACAATGGATAACTTTTCTTGGCTTTGTTTTTTATCTCAATGAGTTTGTTAACACTTTACCTACAGTAAAGGCCAAAACTGGCCAGGGCTATTGAAAAAATTGCCCATCAAATTTTTTTTTTTGGGGTCTCAAAAACAAAGTATTTATTTATTTATTGGTGTTTAAGGTCACATTTCTGCACAATGGCTAACCGTGATCACAACATGGATATAAAGTCAAGTCCAAGGAATCGTTTATACCCACGTCTCCCATTTTAGAGGACTTCCACATAAGGCACAGGTTACCAGGTCCTATTTTACCAATAAAACAGAGATTGTTTACCAAAGTAAACAAGAACAGCTTCACTTCCTAGGGTTCCCATGGGAATCAAAAATATATCTTATGATGACTCATTAGAATAAGCTCAATGAGGGGACTTGAACTATATTTTTGAGATAAAAAGAATTCAAGAATTCAAATTTTTCATTAGACCTATTAAAAAAATCTCCGCTTTCTCGGCAATTTACTCTCAATTTTATGGCAAGGGAGCGATGCTTTATTTTTTTTTGTTAATTCACTAGCCTTAAATAGTTCAAATTATTACTTTAACTCCTATTTTGTGTAAAAATCAATGTTTTCAGCCATAAAAATTTCTGATTCTCCAGTTACAAATTTAACCCTTTGAGACTTTAATTATCCTGGCGTTCAAACGTCACTGGGAATTCAGTTTCTTCAACGTTTTTCAAAATGCAACGTCAAACGTCGGAAAGTACAAATAACAAGATGTTTTTCACATCAGAGATTATCTGGTTGAGGACTAGATTATTTTTGGTGGTCTGAATTTGTTATTCAAAACTTGTTTTATTACAAATTATTGGAGAGCACCCACAGGCACTCTCCAATAATTTGTAATAAAACAAATTTATATAAACAAAATATTATTTGTGTTTGACTAAATATGAAATATGAAATATAAGGAAGGGAAGTATTGGCTTTTGCCCTGGTATCCTCATTGTTTGAAAGCCCTGATAGTGGCTCCTTGCACTCAACCAGTTAAGAAGTCTTGACAGCAGGATTATATTAATATTTTAAGCTGCTATAACATTTGGCTCAGCGACTGTCACTGTGCAATATTCGGGAGAAAATAGGAATTGAGGTTAAAACTTTAAAAAATCGAAATATAATAACAAAACAAATGACCACAAAGTGACAAGGCGCTATTTGATTTCGTGCGTCATAAGATGTCCAAAAGTATCAACGCGCTGTTTGATTTCGTACGTCATAAGACATACAAAAGTATCAAAGGGTTAATCAGCTATATCTTATTTGACAGGGCTCAGTGAGCTTTGTCAAATAAGATATAGTTAGTTAAATTTTTAGTCCTACAAGTTCAAAATAGTATCAATGAAGAGATTTCCAGGAAAAAAGGGGGATGAGGTAGATTTATTTCAATGATGAGAGAGTTTTTGTTTCCTGTGTCATCTATTATTCCCATTGGGTAAAGGATTAAATGCAGTGCTGGTTATTGCAATCAGTTGTGATTTTTAACTCTTTTTACAATTTTGTACAGCAAAAAGTCATGTTCATTCATTCAATATGTGCCATGAACAGTGCCTGTAAAGTCTGAAATAATGCACAAAAATGTTTTTCCTGAACATATCGGCACTTTGGAATCAAATGTTGCACTTCTGAAGATTACACTGCAAGTCAAAAGTAGATTGTAGGAACGGGTCAGAAGTAGATTGTAGGAACGACTGTTGTAAAATCAGGAATCAAAACTCAGTTGTGAAGTTTCAAGAAATACTACAACACTTGCATCACTGTCTGAAGCCCTTTCAGGGAAGCACATCCACCCCTGCCCACAAATAAAAAAACCAAAGAATGAAAAAACCCCCTTAGATATATTACCAAGTGGGCTTGGCTTTATGCCTTAGATGGGCAAGTACTGAACTGCCAATTTGCAGTCCTAGAAATGAGATGTGTGCGAGTGTAATTGCTCCCGTCAGCACCCGTGTTTTCTATTTTATGGGAGCTAAAAAATGCACTCGTTGAAAAATATTGTGGAGCACTAATATACTGTGGGGGCATATAAATGTGTGTTGTTTTGAGAAAGCAGCACTGTGCAGCCAGTGACAAGTTACTGTTATAATTCAACAATTCTTTATACATTTAGCCCCTTGAACCCGATCGGCCAATTTCCAGGCCAGGAACATGATACGTCATAACGTCATTAAATAGGATGGCTGTTCAGTAAATGTGTGGGGTAGAGCAATCAACATTTTCAACGTGCAGCTCCGAGGCTGCATGTTGAAAATATTGATTGGTCTACCCCAAGGACTCTTTTAATTACTGCCATCGAACTGGCACGGAAGATACCACTAGAGTTCATTCAAAGGGTTTAGGTTTCTGGTGTTTAGTGACAGTATTCCCATGAAAATTCATATACTAACATTTTATGGGTACAATTTACTCCTGTCTCTGAATTCACAGGAGCTTAAAACTGCACCCGTCAATTTTGTTCATTTCCAGCACTGTGATTTGTTGATTCTGATCTTATAAAGACAAGTCAAATTTGACGTTATCATGTTAACGTATGTGATAGCAGATATTCAGCAGTTCTGAATCAACTGACTTTCAAAGAAAAGTTATTTTCTTCCTGAAGTGAAGATACTGCTCTCTACTTATATTTCTCAGACTAAGAAGTGCCACAAAAACAACCAGAGACCAATATAATGTGGGGCAAATTAGGGATAATAATTGTATTTATTCCTCAATTTCAAGTATTGATCTTTGCTTTATTTTACTGACTGGTTATTCACATGTTGGTCACATGATAGAGACTCCAACATTTTGTTACACTCAAGGAACTTTTCAAGACTTTGTGGGGCCTTAAGATTGAACTTTTATTGGTGAGTTTGGACTCATTTTGCACTCATGCTGTATGAACACTTTGAAATGATATTCCTTTGTCACCTTCACATCAATACTAAACTAAAGGAGTTGAAATATCACATGAAACTTTCAAATGTCTCATAATGCAATCTTAGTTAATTTCAAGTCTCCTTTAAAAACTGGTTCAGATAGATTATCAGGTCTAATAAAATCAGACACAATACACTCCACCTACTCGAATACTAGTTAACTCTTAACCTAACACGGCTAGAAAACAACCCTTACAGAACAATTTCTTAACTGGTAGAGTGCTGGAAGCCCATATTTGGGTTTTATATGGAGGTGAAGGTACCACAACTTAAAGGCTTCATATTCAGGGGAAGTGCTTCATATTATCTTTGACATGACATTATTTCATCTCTATGTATTTACCTTGTTACAATTTATAGGAGAGTGCCTGTTGGAACTCTCCCATAAATTGTAACTGGCAAAGACATGTGTAAAAATTTTGATGAACAAAAATAATTTAGCACTCCACCAGTTAAATAAAAAATCTGATATTTTTCCTCCAAGACATGGCTTCTGACTTTTCACTGGAATGAAGCTTGATAAGCTACTTCCAATGTGAGGTTGTAAGCTGTTGGAAGTAAACTAAAAATTTGAATGGCAATATTTTTTATTGGTACCAGCCAGTTATGGCAATTACATTAGGTAATAGGTCATAAAAATGTTATTGCTGAATACTTACAATTATCCAGCACCAAACCATTTGCCAGACTTCACGAAGAAATATGACCTGTTTATTGATACTGTTTACAAAAGACAATACTGTTATATGAATTTAATATTTTATATCCCTTTCAAAAAATTTTGAACAAAATGTCATTTTTTGATGCTTTAGAAACACATCTCCAAGGCAATCCCAGGAAGAGGAGCAGTGGTTGGTTACTAAGATAAATAAGTTCTGTTTCAATGGTATAATAGGACCCGGTAACAATGCCTGGGATGCAAGACTTCTAACGTGGGTAGCATTAAAATAAATTGGTGGCTAATTTTAAACTTTGTGTTGCGGTCATGATGTAGCCATACATGTTGAAATTCTGTTTACACAGCACTAAATAAATGAATGAATAAATTTAAAACTGAATTTTTCCTGAAAATATGAATTAACCCTTCAAGGTTGATTTATAATTTGGAAATCTCTATAAGCTAAACTACACGACTTACAAATAGCAGTGTGGTAGAAACTCTTATTTCATACAGCTTTCTTAACTTTGTCAAACAAAATGGAATAAACTACTATAATATTTCTATTATTTGCCTATTTTGGGCTAAGGCCCCACAAAATAGATCTTCTGTTTCTCAAGCCATATTTTGTAAACTTGCATTTGGGAGGGTGGTTTTTTATTTTATTTATTATTTTTGTAATTATTTTTATGCCATCCAAAGTTCATATTCTAGGTTTGTTTTATGTTTTAGGCCTCATAATATACAGAATAGCAGGGGGGGGGGGGGGGCAGTGTATTTCATCCCTTGAGTGCAAGAAGACTTTGCAATGCTAAAGCATTGCAAAGCCTTGTTGCACTCAAGGGACAAATTTATCAAATTTTAATAACTTGGGTAAAATATCAGACATGAACCATTAAATTTTTAAGTTTGCATTGGTTATAAAAAGTGAGCATGCGGAAGCCATAATGACCATGCAGGAGGGCCTGAGAAACAGATTTTTAATTTTTTAGGCCTAATAAAATGTTTTTTTGATTACATCTACCAAGATATACTGTAATCATGACTCAAAATTTTTAATTTTGAATGATGATTCTAACTGTTCAAGTGAAACATTGACAGACTTACAGTAATTATGCAGTATGGGATGGTGTTTTTACATTCTGGACACATCAATTCCGTCTCTGGTAACTGAAATTCACAAAATGGACAAGGTGTTTGGAGTTCTTCTTCTTCTGTCTTGTCTGGCTTTCGTACTATCATCTCAATTTTCTTTTTATATTTTAAATCTATATCTTTTCTATACTCCGGCCTCATCAACATAGATGCATAGCCAAAAGAGGAATTCTTGAGACCAGCTCTGTGACATTCTATTACAGTAGAGGTTAGAATAGGAACAATATCTGAAGAGAAATAGATCAATTATATAAAACAGAAATAATTTATTAATCCTCTGCTTTTATTTGTATGGCATCAGATTTTGTTTATGAAAAAGCATTTACTGGTAGAGTGCTGGAAGACCATATCCATGCTTCATTCAGAGGTACTGGTCACACAATTTGAAAGCATTATATTCAGTGGATGTGATTCATATTATCCTCAAAGTAAAATTATTTACATTGGCATGGCGGGGGTTCGAAACCACGCTGAGAGAGTTTCCTTCAGCACCAACTGCCTAGCGAAACTATACTGAACCACGCACACCACTCGGCCACCGACAGACCCCATAAAGGGAATGCTAGTTAACCAAGCATATATGAGGCCAGTACAGAAAACATGGAATACTCAATTATTTAATTATTCATCAGATAGTTGCATCTAATTACTTAATTCTACGAACTGCACCTCAGAAAAAATCAGTGACACTTGTCTTTTTCAAATTTCCTGGATGCCATAGAAAGGATGCTGGTTTTGTTTACATTAAATATATAATTAAATAATTGAGTATTCCATGTGTTCTGTACTGGCCTTGTATATACTTGGTTAACTAGCATTCCCTTTATGGGGTATTTTGGTGGCCGAGTGGTGTGCGTGGTTCAGTATAGTTTCGCTAGGCGATTGATGCCAAAGGAAACTCTCTCAGCGTGGGTTCGAACCCCTGCCATGCCAATGTAAACAAAACCAGAGTCCTTTCTTAATTCTACAGCATCTGGGAAATTTTAAAAAGACAAGTGTCGCTGATTTCTTCTGAGGTGCAGTTTGTAGAATTAAGTACTTAGATGCAACTATCTGATGAATAATAAAATTATTTAGTCTGCATGGATTTGCCATGTTGCAACTGATGTGAGAGTGCCTGCAGGTAGACACTCTCCATAACTGTAATAAAGACATGTGAACAAATTCTGATTAACAAAATTAATTTAGCACTCCATCTATTAAGAGGCTGATATCTGGGATTTAATTCTGTAAAAGGACTAATACCAAGTAACACCAAGGCACAATAAAATCGGTTTCAAATAACTTGCACTTATATTTTCCAGAATAGCTTACAATCCCTCAATAGAATGTCATGCCCATCACAATGAGATGTTAAAAAATTTATAATAATTTATATATTTTTTATACTTACCAATGACCCAGACTTAGCTGGTGCTAACTCTAAAATATCTAGGGCCAAACACAAATTTTGCCCCCCCAATCCCCAAAATTTGCATCAAAAACCGAAAAGTTAAAACATTTATAGTAATTTATATATTTTTTATACTTACCAATGACCCAGACTTAGCTGGTGTAAACTCATTAAATTCAAGGCCAAACCAAATTTTGCCCCCCCCCCCCCCCCCCCCAATCCCCAAAATTTGCATCAAGAACCAAAAATAAGATGTCCTGGTAAGTCCTCCATACTTATACTGTACTGCACATGCGCAGTGTCAAGGAGGTCTCGAAATTCCCGCCAAAATGTCATTCTTACGACCAGTGCTTGGTAAGTGTTATGTATGCAGCGGGGAGGCAAGAGTTCCCAACTCCTGGGAGGGCCATCCCCGTCTGGGTCATTGGTAAGTATAAAAAAATATATAAATTACTATAAATTTTTTAACATTTTTATACTGTACCAATGACCCAGACTTAGCTGAATAGTAAACAGGCTGGGGGGACCAGGACATAAAGGAAAATCCAATAGGCTCAATTACATATAACAGAATTATCCCCTTAAGGCGAAAAGGAGAGATAGGATTTATATGTATCTTTCTTATTTTATCAAAAAAGAAAGACACAAAACCATTCCGTAATTGAGCACAAATACATCAATGATCTCTATTAATATCCAGTATGACCCTTTATACTAATTATTTTTAAAGGTAAGCCAATAAATAAAGACAGTCCAGAGAAATGAGACTCTTTATACTCAATAAAAGTGTCCGAGGATTGTATACTAACGCCCGTTTGACACGTGACATATACAAATGCTTCACACTGAGCTACACTTTAAAAATATTACATGACATGAGTAAACATTAGCTTTACACTTTAAAACCATCCCGGTACCGACTCGGAATTACTGACTCTGGGGGAGGTATTCCCTTGCTTTTCACTATAAAGCAGGTGACCTAAGGGAACACCCTCCCCCCCCCCCCTTCCCCTTGCCCTGGGTCAAATAGCCCAGAGTGAAGAGGGCAGCAGGACAGAGTCGTCAACTGCCGGAACAGAAAGCCTACATAACTATAGTTGCAACTGTTTAGTGGACGATATTCTGAGCGGCAGGTAAGGGACCTAAACAATGTAGATCTCCAGAAATGGACTCAATCTTTCTAAGATAAAAATTAGTGAAAGTGGAAGGCTGAGACCAATATGCAGCCTTCATTAAATCTGTAATAGCAACACTATTAGCATAAGCCCAAGATGTTGATAGAGCTCTTACTTCATGAGCCGAAATCTTGAGAGCAGACTGCTGAGAAGAAGATAACTTTTCATAAGCAGTATGTACAGTTAATTGAATCCATCTAGCAATAGAATGAACCATAATGTCCTTTCTATTAGGCATCAAAGATAAAAAGAAACGCTTACGTCCCTTTCTAATAAACTCAGACCTATGTTTATAAATACGTATTGCTCTAACAGGACAGAGTAAAGGCCTACGCCCGTCTGAAGACGGAAGGGCCCTAACAACAATAGGTTCAGGATACTTATTAGAAGCCTGATTCTTAGCCCAAAATCCAACATTGGTAGTAAAAGTAATAGTATTACCAACACTACGTTAGTGAGAATCATCTACCGATAAAGCATGCAGCTCACTAACTCTTCTCGCAGAAGAGAAGGCTAATAGAAAAGCTGTCTTATATGTTAAGAATTTGAAATCCACTGTATCAAGAGGCTCAAAAGATGCTTCTTTTAGCTTAAGAAGAACCTATGCTGAATTCCATTTTGGAATTAATTTAAGATTTCTAGGTCTATTTATCGAAAAATTTCTAACTAATTTAGATAAAGAGACATTAGAACCAATCATCAATGTATCATGGTGAAAGTAGGTATCAGATAACATAGACCTATAACCCTTGATAGTAACAGGCTGCAGTTTGATCTCGTCAAACAAATAGACCAGAAAATTACCAATGTCAGGAATGGAGGGATCATATATATCCAGAGTGATCCCTACACCATTGGCGAAAGACCTTCCACTTTGCAGCATAATTTAGTGAAGAGGAGGTCCTCCTGCAGTTAGAAATTGTGTTCACTGCTCATCCTGTAAAACGCTTACTGTGCAAGAAGGACCACACAACGGAAAAACGTGAAGGTTGAGACCTTGCGGATTGTGGTGAAGTGTGCGCAATTTCCCTTGCGACAGAAGATCCTCCCATGGAGGAAGCTTCCGCGGCATGTCCCACAACAGACACCTGAGTAGATTTAACCACGGTCTCTGTGGTGACAGAGATGCTACCAACAGAATCTTGCAGTGGGATTGCTTTATCTTGAGCAATATCTGCTGAATCAGCGGCACTGGAGGATACGCATATCCTATTATCCCATCCCACGGGATCGATAGAGCGTCTACTGCAAACGCTTGAGGATCCGGACATGGGGACACGTAAGTCTGCAACTGATTGTTGAGGTACGTCGCAAACAAATCTATCATTTTTCGCTCTCATTGGTAGCAAATCTGATTGAAAACCTGTTTGTTGAGAGTCCATTCCGACGGCAACAGACGACCCTTCCGTGAAAGGGAGTCTGCTATCACATTCAGACGACCCGGAATATGACGGACCGATGGTAGAGCCTGATGTTCCAGTACAAACAGAAGGATTCTTTCCGTTAGGTTGAACAACGGAATGGAATGAGTGCCTCCCTGATTCCGAATATACGCTACTACGGTCGTATTGTCGGACAAAATTTGATTGTGTGTGTTCTGAATAAGGTCCATCCAATGACGCAACGCAAGCCAAATTGACATCATTTGCTTGATATTTATGTGCTTGTCTAAGAATTGAGGATCCCAAAGACCCTGGCACCTCGAATCCGACGGGCATAGTGTCGCGCCCCAACCTGTTTGACTGGCATCCGTAATGATAGTAAAACTCGGATCCGGCAATTGCAGTGGAACTCCCTGAGTTAACCACTGAATGTCTGCCCAAGTCTGAATCTCTTGTTTCACTTGAACTGACAAGAGGATGTCCGCATCGAGCGAATGAGTCTTAACTTTCCAATTCTGAAACAGAAAGATTTGGAGAGGACGAGTGCGTAGCCGCCCCATTGGAATGAGATCTGCGGCAGCTCCGCAAGACCTATCAGTCTCGTGACTTCTCTCGCTGTAACCTTCTCTGAGTTTAGACAATAGCGAGCATAACAACTGACTAATTTCGCTCTGGTTAACGGCAGATGAACGAGATTGTTGTGCATCTCGAAGCTCATCCCCAGGTGGGTGAATGACTTGGACGGCACCAGATCCGACTTCTGTTCGTTTATTATAAAACCGAGACGTCGGAGCAATAGTAGAAGATTCTGCACATCGTTCTAAAGTGTTAACTCGTTGCCGTACCTCTGAAGAATATCGTCCAGGTAGGCCGACGTTACCGCAGACGAATGAGCTCGGAAGTAAGTCATGACCGAGGTCATTATTCGAGTGAAAGCCAAGGGCGCTAGATTCAGACCGAAGCACATCGCACGGAACTGATATACAACCCCTAGGACAGCGAACCGAAGATACTTTCTGAACGCCGGATGTACCATGACGTGAAAGTATGCATCCTTGAGATCTATGCTCGCAGCATAGTCGTTCACTCGAATGCTCGTTCTGACCGATCGAATGATCTCCATATAAAATTTTGGAGCCACAATCAGCTTGTTTATCCAGCTTAAATCTATAACTGGACGGAATGAGCCATCTGGTTTGGGAACCAGAAACAGATGGCTGTAGAAACCTGGAGATTCCTGGTTTTCTACGACCTCTATCGCGTTCTTCAGTAAAAGAGACTGAACTTCTGAAAGAAGAGCGTCTCTTTTTAGAATATTCGACAGAAGTTGAGTCCATCTTGGACTTCGAGTTAACGGAGGCTTTCCTTTGAAGGACAGTTTCAGTCCTTCCGCAATTACCCTTCGAACCCAAGGGTCCTCCGTAATATCAATTCCCAATTTTGTAAATAACTCGACATCACTTCCTGGACCTGCAGGGCTTGTGGAAGGAGAAATCACTTCCTCCCCGACCCGCACCTCGCGCCGTCGACCTTGGGGCGTCTGACCTATTATTACGGCCAACGTTACGGCCCCTGCTAGAGTCGCTGCCTTGACGGTCTCGCGAATAAGGCCTAGAGGGCGCGTACGCACCTCTAAAGGAACTTCCCCTGGACGTGCTCATCCCAGAAGATCCAGGCCTATTTTTATCTGCTGGTTCCGACTTATTAGATGCGGACTTAAAAAGCAGAGAGTCTGAAGCTTTCTTAGTTAACTTATTGTAAATAGCAGAAAGCTTGCAGTCAAAGAGAAGCTCTCCGGAGACCGGAGCGACTCTAAGAGAGTTTTTCACTTTACTATCCACACTCGTGGACATAGCTAGGGTTCCATCACATCTAACCAACTCCAGATTAGCCACTGAAAGGGCGGAGTTGTATGTAGAATAGGCAATAGCCCTTGACAGAACTCTCAGAGACGTTTGAACGTCCTGAAATTCTTGCCCTTCAAGGCGTAACGACAATGCTCTGGTAAGGTGATCTACGTACGAGAGTGCATCTAAATTTGCTCTATTCGCAGATATTGTAGTTTCCAAGGTAGAGCTATGAATAGACATAGACGATGGCATGGATAATTCTAGGTCTTCAGCCTGGTCGTCTAGACACAGAGGAACTCTCTGAACGCCCTGTCCTGCCATTTCAAATCTATTCCTAGCATTAATGAAAGGCAGATTAAGAGCATTAGCCGATAGGAAGGCTGACTTGCCGGATTTACCAGCAAGTTTATTGATAGCGTCATTCAAAAGTTCAAATGTCCATGAGACATTCCCTAAACCGATTAAAAAATTTGGTGTCCAGTGGCGCTATAAGCCTCCTATCAGGCTGAGCAGCATCCTGGTCCGCTGGAACAACATCAGGAAGAAAATGCCGGATTAACTCAAAGGGGATTTTGTGTTGTTCCGAAAGGGAGAACTCCAATTCATCAATATCCCTTTCGCCATCCTGACGGACCTGCTGGATATCTCAGTCGCCCGCTCCCGATCCAGCTGCGGAACGTACCGACCCAGCATCATCAGATTCTTCCTGCTCTGATACGACTTCTGCCGGATGCTGGGATGCTGCTATGATTCGTGCTATCTGTAATAGCACGTCCATTGACGAGGCCTGCGGAGCTGCGGTCTTGCGTGATTTAGCCGCAGGAAGCTCCGTGGACGTTGTCTCTTGCATAGTTCTCTTATGCAAACGTCCAGATGAAGGTGGCCTTGAATCCTTGGCTATCGGATGGCGTGACCTGGCTGTAGATGAATCTCTGGAAGGTGATGCCGGCTGGGTATCGGAGGTCACGTAGCCAAGGTGCGGTCGAGTGCGCTGACGTGAGGAGGAAGAAGCCCTTGATACAGCCTCTCCGGACTGTTTATACACCAGAGCGTCCCGAGGGGTGGACGTAAGCTCCAACTGAGGAATGTTTTGTACAACAACATCCGGACCACGATGTTGTTGTACGAGAGAGAGACCTCTCTCGCTCGCAGCCTGTGCGGAGCTGGACGAGCTAGGGACCAAACCCAAAGGCTTCTTCCATCCTAAACCAAGATCCGTCGTCACTGGGTGTGCCTGAGGAATGTTTATAGTGCTCGCATCACCCTTAATTCTTTCCTGGACCGCAACGGACGAACCCAGGTGTTGTACCATTCGATAAATGGACGCGACACCGGGCGAGCTAGCGGACGTAGACGCCAACGCCATCGACACTACTAGGGGCCTCTTAGGCAATTGCCGTATATCCATGAGCACTTTTGCCGCTAGCTCTTCTCTGGATTGTGACGACGGACGCGCACTGGAAGACGACATCACGGAAACATCACCCAATTCTTGTTCCTCTGAAAAAGAGAGTGAAAAACTTGAGTGACCTTGCGGAGAGAGGACCGGCATGTCCTGCTCCCCGCTAACAATATACCGTGACACACGTGTCCAACGTTTGTCATCCCAATTGCTACATATAACACAAGGCTTAGTGCGGGTACCCTGACTACAATTAATGCAGAAATCATGAGAATCAGAGGACGATTTCCTTCCATTACAATTTGAACAATAATCTTTCATTGTAAAAATAATCAATCATAGTACCCGCAATAAACCTCGCAAACAAAGATACATAGTATAAAAATCCATTACAACAATATGAAAAAACAATTCAAAAAGAAAAAATTTTTTGAAAATTTTTTTTCAGAAAAGCCCAAGTTCCCAAAGGGAACCAAGAGCCCAAATGGATCCCACAAAAGCCTAAGTGTGGACAAAAATTTTAAATCATTCTGAAAAAATTAATGCAACACTTACGGACAATATTAATGTATCTTATTATGAATATTCAAGGCAGAAGACAAGGAATCACTTATCAGAAGTAACTGTTGTCAACATAAACAAACAGTGTAAACAAACCAGAAAACTGACACCAAGCACTGGAAAACATGGCCCAGTAATCAGTGTCCAATTTAAACACTATCTGATGCTAAACAGAGCCTTCCCCAGAAGAGACTGCAGAGCATCAGATGGTAGATGCAGACCTAAACGCCTAAACATCCCTAGGTTGAGGACTTAAACATGGGGACAGAACAGAAAAAAATCTGTTTCCAAGCCAAAACTCCCTAAGAAATTTTTAGTAATAAAAATTACAAAAATAAGCCAAAAGCATGGAAGAATGGCAAGGGGGGAATGAAGGAAAGGGAGAGAGGAAACACTGAACAAACAATGGAACATTCGTGGCAAGAATGACAACAGCAGGGCTATGCCTCGAAAGTTAAAAAATTTATAGTAATTTATATATTTTTTATACTTACCAATGACCCAGACTTAGCTGGTGCTAACTCCAACAAAACCAGGGCCAAACACAAATTCTGCCCCCCAATCCCCAAAATTTGCATCCAAAACAAAAAGAAATCATGTCCTAAAGGACCTCCATAGTACGCCTCTACTGCGCATGCGCAGTGACGCAGTCGTCCCGAAATTGGCGCCAATTATCATTCTTACTGGCAGTGCCTGGTCAGCGCTATGTACTCAGCGGGGAGGCAAGAGTTCCCAACTCAGGGAGGGCCATCCCCGTCTGGGTCATTGGTAAGTATAAAAAATATATAAATTACTATAAATTTTTTAACATTTTTATACTGTACCAATGACCCAGACTTAGCTGAATAGTAAACAGGCTGGAGGGCCTAGGACATAGAGGAAAATCCAATAAGCTCAATTATAAATAAAGAGGTAACCCCTTAAGGAGAAAAGGAGTATTAGGCTTTACATGTATCTTTCTTATTTAATATTAAATTAGAAAGATACACTACCCTTAATAATTGAGCACAATAACATTCATGTTCTCTATTAACATCCAGTATAACCCTTATACTAATTATTTTTAAAGCAAGCCAATAAATAAAGTAGTCCAGAGAATTGAGACTCTTTATAATCATTTAAAAGTGTCCGAGTATTGTATATTAAAGCCTGTTTGACACTTGACATATACAAATGCTTCACACCGAGCTACACTTTAAAAATAAGACATGAATGAAATTAAACATTAATATTACACTTTAAAACCATCCCGGAAGCGACTCAGAAATACTGTCTTGGAGGAGGCATTCCCTTGCTTTTCACTATAAAGCAGGTGACCTAAGGGAACACCTGCCCCCCCCCCCCCCCCCCCCCCCTTCCCCTTGCCCTGGGTCAAATAGCCCAGAGCGAAGAGGGCAGTCGGACGGAGTCACTGCCGGAACAGAAAGCCTGCATAACTATAGTTGCAACTGTTTAGTGGACGACATTCTGAGCAACAGATAACGGACCTAAACAATGCAGGTCTCCAGAAATGGACTCAATATTTCTGAGATAAAAATTAGTAAATGTGGATGGCTGAGACCAATAAGCAGCCTTCATTAAATCTGTAATAGCAACACTATTAGCATAAGCCCAGGAAGTAGAAAGAGCTCTTACTTCATGAGCAGAAATCTTAAGCACAGACTGCTGAGAAGAAGATAAATCTTCATAAGCAGTACGGATAGTTAACTGAATCCATCTAGCAATAGAATGGACTGAAATGTCCTTTCTATTAGGCATCAAAGACAGAAAGAAACGTTTCCGTCCCTTTCTGATGAACTGAGATCTCTGTTTATAGATACGTAGTGCTCTAACAGGACAGAGTAAAGGCCTACGCCCGTCTGAAGACGGAAGAGCCTTAATAACAATAGGTTCCGGATATTTATTAGGAGCCTGATTCTTAGCTAAAAAACCCACATTAGTAGTGAAGGTGATAGTGTTCCCAACACTACGATAATGAGAATCATCCACCGATAGTGCATGAAGCTCACTGACTCTTCTGGCAGAAGAGAAAGCTAAGAGAAAAGCTGTCTTATAAGATAAGAATTTGAAATCTACTGTCCCAAGAGGTTCAAATGGCTTTTCCTTCAATTTAAGGAGAACCCAAGCTAAATTCCACTTAGGAATTAATCTAAGAGTTCTAGGTCTATTTATCGAAAAGTTTCGAACCAATTTCGATAAAGAGACATTAGATCCAATTTGTAAACTATCATGATGTGCATAGGTATCAGATAACATAGATCTATAACCCTTTATAGTAACAGGCTGCAGTTTGATTTCGTCAAACAAGTATACTAGAAAGTTTGCAATGTCTGGTATAGAGGGATCAAATATATCTACAGAATGATCCCTACACCAACGACGGAAAACCTTCCACTTAGCCGCATAGTTTAGCGAAGAGGAGGTCCTCCTACAGTTAGAAATCGCGTCCACTGCTCGTCCTGTAAAGTGCTTGCCATGCAAGAAGGACCGCACAACGGAAAAACGTGAAGGTTGAGACCTTGCGGGTTGTGATGGAGTTGGCGCGATTTCCCCTGCGAAAGAAGATCCTCTCGTGGAGGAGGCTTCCGCGGTAGGTCCCACAACAGACACCTGAGTAGATTTATCCACGGTCTCTGTGGCGACAGAGATGCTACCAACAGAATCTTGCATTGAGATTGTTTTATCTTTAGCAATACTTGTTGAATTAACGGCGCTGGAGGATACGCATATCCTATCATTCCGTCCCAAGGGATCGACAGAGCGTCTACTGCAAATGCTCTTGGATCCGGACACGGGGACACATACGTCTGCAACTGATTGTTGAGATGTGTCGCAAATAAGTCTATCATTGGCCGTTCCCATTGGTAGCAAATCTGATTGAATACTTGTTTGTTGAGAGTCCACTCCGACGGCAACAAGCAACCCTTTCGTGAAAGGGAGTCTGCTAGCACATTCAGACGACCCGGTATGTGACGGACCGAAAGAAGAACGTGATGTTCCAACGCAAACAGAAGGATTCTTTCCGTTAGATTGAACAACGGAACTGAATGAGTGCCTCCCTGATTCCGTATATACGCCACTACTGTCGTATTGTCGGATAGGATTTGGACATGAGCATCGTGAATAATGTCCATCCAGTGACGTAACGCAAGCCAAATTGACATCATTTCCTTGATGTTTATGTGCTTGCACAGGAATTGCGGATCCCAAAGACCCTGGCATCTCGAATCCGTTGGGATTAATGATGCACCCCAACCTGTTTGACTGGCATCCGTCATAATGGTAAAACTCGGATCCGGCAACTGCACCGGAACTCCTTGAGTTAACCACTGAATGTTTGCCCAAGTCTGAATCTCTTGTTTCACTTGATCTGACAAGAGAACGTCTACATCGAGCGAATGAATTTTCACACCCCAATTCTGAGTCAGGAAAATTTGAAGAGGACGTGTGCGTAGCCGCCCCATCGGAATGAGATCTGCGGCGGCTCCGCACAGACCTATCAGTCTCATAAATTCTCTCGCCGTGACTTTGTCTGCATGCAGACAATAGCGAGCGTAACAACTGACTAATTTCGCTCTGGTTAACGGCAGACGAACGAGATTGTTGTGCGTCTCGAAGCTCATTCCCAGATGAGTGAATGACTTGGACGGCACCAGATCCGACTTCTCCTCGTTTACTATGAAACCGAGACGTCGGAGCAATAGAAGAAGATTCTGAACATCGTTCTGAAGCGTTAACTCGTTGCCGTACCTCTGAAGAATGTCGTCCAGGTAGGCCGACGTTACCGCAGACGAATGAGCTCGGAAGTAGACCATTACCGAGTTCATTACCCGAGTGAAAGCCCAGGGTGCTAGATTCAATCCGAAGCACATGGCCCGGAACTGATACACCACTCCTAGGACTGCGAAGCGTAGATACTTTCGGAATGTCGGATGTACCATGACGTGAAAGTACGCATCCTTGAGATCTATGCTCGTTGCATAATCGTTCACCCGAATACTCGCTCTGACCGATCGAATCGTCTCCATATAAAACTTCGGAGCGACGATCAGCTTGTTTATCCAGCTCAAATCTATGACTGGACGGAACGAGCCGTCTGGTTTCGGAACCAGAAACAGATGGCTGTAGAATCCCAGCGATTCCTGGTTTTCTACGACCTCTACCGCGTTCTTCATTAAAAGAGACTGCACCTCTGATAACAGAGCGTCTCTTTTCTGTGGATTTGACGGAAGATGAGTCCACTTTGGACTTCGAGTTAATGGAGGCTTTCGTTTGAAGGATATCTTTAGACCTTCCGAAGTCACTCCTCTCACCCACGGGTCGTCCGTAATCGACGCCCACTCTTGTGAAAAACTCGACAACCTTCCGCCAACCGGAACGCGATAGAGGTTTAAGCCATCACCTCCTGGACCTGCGAGGCCTGCGATAGGAGAAACCACGTCTTCCACGACCCGCACCTCGCCTCGTCGACCTCGGGGCGTCCGACCGATTGTCCCGGCCTGAAGGACGTCCCGAACGAGAGTCGCTATTCTGACGGTCTCTCGAATAAGACCAAGAGGACGCACCGGAACCTCTATAGGAACCTCTCTTGGGCGCATTAGACCCAGAAGTGCCCGCCTTATTCGTGTCTGCTGTATCCGACCTTTTAGGAGCGGATCTGAACAACAGAGAATCATTAGCTTTCTTTTTAATATTATCATAAATAGCGGAAAGCTTGCCGTCAAAGAGAAGTTCTCCTGAGACCGAAGCGACTCTAAGAGAGTTCTTCACCTTAGAATCCACTAGTGTGGATGTAGCCAGGGCTGCGTCACGTCTAACCAACTCCAGATTAGCCACTGAAAGGGCGGAGTTACACGTGGAATAAGCTACTGCCCTTGAAAGAAGTCTTAAAGAGGATTGTATATCCTGAAACTCTTCCCCTTGAAGGCGCAGTGATAACGCCTTAGTAAGGTGATCTGCGTAAGATAAGGCATCTAAATTGGCTCTGTTAGACGCAATAGCTGTTTCCAACACCGCGGTTGGAATAGAAGCTGACGACGGTAATGATAGCTCTAAGTCTTCCGCCTCGTCGTCCATACGCAGAGGAACTCTCGGTATACCCTGTCCTGCCGTGTCGAATTTATTCCTTGCATTAATGAAAGGCAGGTTGAGAGTATTTGCGGACAAGAAACCTGCTTTCCCCGTCCTGGAAGCAAGTTTAAATATAGCGTCGTTCAATAATTCAAATGTTCTTGCAACATTATTGGACTGCGACGGAAACTCGGGAGCGATGTCCCTGAACCGCTCAAAAAATTCAGAGTCCAATGACGCTATAATTCTCTTGTCCGGAAGCGCAGCAGTCTGGCCCGACGGAACAACTTGAGGGAGAAAGTGCCGGATGAAGTCCACGGCAGCTTTATGTTGTTCCGAAAGGGATAGCTCCAATTCATCCGTATCCCTTTCACCATCCGGTCGGACCTCCCGATGTTCCCGGTCGTCCGCCCCCGATGCTTCGGCGGAGCGTACCGACCCAGCGCCGTCGGATAATTCTCGATCCGACACCGTTTCTGTCGGCTGCTGGGATGCTGCGATAAGCTGTGCTATCTGCACTAGAATGTCCGACGTCGAGACCTGCGGAGGCGCGGTCTTTCGCTGCTTCGCCGAGGGCAGCTCCGCATCAGATGGCTCCCGCATACTTTTCCTATGCGAACGTCCGGAGTCCATCGGTCTCGAATCCCTGGCTGCCGGATGGTGTGACCTGGTCGCCGAAGAATCCTTCACCGGCGAAGCTGGCAAAATATCGGAGGTCACGCAGCCAAGGTGCGGTCGTGTGCGCCGACGAGAAGAGGAAGCCTTAACAGTCTCTGCGGACTGCTTATACAGCGGAGCGTCCCGAGCGACGGACGTATGCTCCGCTAAAGACACATTTTGTACCACAACATCTGGTCCCAGATGTTGTTGTACGAGAGAGGGGCCTCTCTCGCTCGCGGCCCGGCTGGACCTGGACGAGCTAGGAACCGGACTAAAAGGCTTCCTCCGTTCTCGTTTACTATCCGCCGTCACTGGGTGTGCATCTATTATGTTTATAGTGCTCGCATCACCCAAAATTTCCTCTTGGACCGCATCGGACGAACCCGGCTGCCGAACCATTCGGTGAATGGACGCTACACCGGGCGAGCTAGCGGACGACATTTGTCTAATCTCCATGAGCACTTTTGCCGCTAGCTCTGAATTTATTTGTGACGACGGACGCACACTTGAAGAAGATAACATGGAAACATCACCCTGTTCTGGTTCCTCTGAAATAGAAACTGAGAGAGTAGAGTGACCTTGTGGAGAAAGAGCCGGCATCACTCTTTCTCCAGAAACAACATATCGTGACACACGTTTCCAATGTTTCTCATCCCAATGTTCACATATAGGACAGGGATTAATGCGAGAACACTGACTACAATTAATACAATGATCATGAAAGTCAGAGGAAGATTTCTTCCTATTACAATTTGAACAATGTCCCTTCATTGTGAAAGAACAACAATAAGTCCTAGTTACTCGCAAAAACCCCTGACACAAAGATACATAATAACATGATCCATTAATAAATGAAAAAACAATTGCAAAACAAAATAATTTTGAAAAAATATTTTTTCAGAGAAGCCCAAGTTGCTGAAAAGTAACGTTGAGCCCCGATGGATCTGATGGCAAAGTGTGGTCAAAAAATTTAAATTTATATAAAATAATTAATGAGACACTTTCGGATAATATAAATGTATCTTATAATGAGATAAACTACTACAAAGGCAAACAGCCCCCCTCAAAAAAGGCTGTTGCCAATGAAAACAAACAGTGTAAACACACTAGAAAACATGACTCCAGGCACTGAAAAAACTGGCCCGGAATCAGTCATCAATTACACTCTATCTGATGCAAAACAGAGACTCCCAGGGGAGAATCTGCAGAACATCAGATGGAAGATGCAGAACACAAACGTTATACACCCATGGGTGAAAACGTAACTATGGGGAAAATAACAGAAAACATTCTGTAACCAAGCAACTCTCCCAGGAAATTTTAGAAATGAAACTTCTCAAAAATATGCCAAAAGCATGGGAGAATTGCAAGGGGGGACTTTAAAAGGCTAGGGGAGAGGAAACACTGAATAAGCAGTGCAACAATTAGCAAGAATGACAACAAGAGGCCCATGCCTCGAAAATAGGCAACTTAACATAATTTCAACAAAAAATTTTAAGTACAGCCCTGATTATTTTTTGCCACTTCTTTTTTCCTCTCCTCCTTCTATCCTCCTTAGAATCACATTTTCTCCAAAAATTACAAGTCTGGCATCCTTTAAACTGAGATTTACAAGCACAAAGATCAGTGAGATGTTGACTGATGAAGGGCCAAACAGAGAATGATAATTGGCGCCAATTTCGGGACGACTGCGTCACTGCGCATGCGCAGTAGAGGCGTACTATGGAGGTCCTTTAGGACATGATTTCTTTTTGTTTTGGATGCAAATTTTGGGGATTGGGGGGCAAAATTTGTGTTTGGCCCTGGTTTTGTTGGAGTTAGCACCAGCTAAGTCTGGGTCATTGGTACAGTATAAAAATATAGGCAACATGAATAAATTTTTATAAAAAATTTTAAGTTACAGCCCTGAACATTGGAAACCACTGTTTTTCTCCTCTCCTCATCCTAAATGCACTTCCTATCCACCATTTCTCTCATAATTATGTGTCTGGCATCATTAAAACTGAGATTTACAGCACAAATATCAGTGTTGTGACACTGTTTACAGGGCCAAACAAAGAATGACATTTTGGCGGGAATTTCGAGACCTCCTTGACAATGCGCATGCGCAGTACAGTAAAAGTATGGAGGACTTACCAGGACATCTTATTTTTGGTTTTTGATGCAAATTTTGGGGATTGGGAGGGCAAAATTTGGTTTGGCCCTGAATTTAATGAGTTTGCACCAGCTAAGTCTGGGTCATTGGTACAGTATAAAAATATAAAAGGTATCAACATCAATTCTTTTCCTTGTACAATTTAAAGTGATACAAATATTCAAAACTTACGAGATGGGAATTTACTGATGTTATTGGCAACTCTTATCAACATTCTTGCACCCTTCAAATGATTTCCTTTCTTGACATGAATCTAAAAAGAAACACCACTAGACTAACAAATACATTTATGCTTCTATTTTAAACACTGTGCATATAATGTCTGAATTGTGAAATGTATAAAAACACAAATCTTCTCTCCTGTGAATTCCTCAGATGATCAAGACACAAACCTGAAGAAAAAGAATTCTTGTTTCGGAGGCAATTTTTTAACAATATTACAACGAGGGGGAAGGGAGGCTTTTTCTTCATTTTCATTCCATAAGGCCACACAAAGTAGATCTTCTTTCTCAGGGCATTTTTGTAAAATTGCATACAGTGGGGTGGGGTATTTTTTTATTTTATTTTTGTAATTATTTCTTTGCCATCAAAAGTTCATGTTCTTGGTTTGTTTAATATTTCAGACCCCCTGATCTACAGAATAGCATGGGTGGTGGTGTATTTCGTCCCTTGAGTGCAAGAAGGCTTTGCAATGCTAAAGCATTGCAAAGCCTTCTTGCATTCAAAGGACAAATTTATCAATTTTATTAACTTGGGTAAAATATCAGAAATAAACCATTTAATTTTTATTTTTTCAAGTTTTCATTGGTTATAAAAAGAGAGCATGCAGCAAACAAAAGGACTATGCAGGAGGACCTGAAAAACAGATTTTTAACTTTTTTAGGCCTAAAACCAGTAATGAAAATAGTTGGAGTTGTCATAGTATCTGACCTCTCTGCACTCTGATGTAAAACAAAAAAACCACAAAAAACAAAAACCCAATGTTTTCAAAAGCAAAATTATCCTTAAAGGCTAAAAGATTCTCAGGTCGTCTCTCACTGAAATTGAACTCCTCATAGGACATTTTTATTGCATTGTAGTGTCTTCCAATGTTACTAATAAATTGAGACACTCTAAACTATTATATTTATGACTGATGTATGCAACTGAAACTTGAAGAACATAACTACAGACGTAAAACAGTTTCAGTTTTAAAATTAAATAAGTATATTTGTATAATTATGCTTTTTCAATATGTTCTGTTGTGAAAAGACAGTGGAAAGCCTCCGACTCGATGCCTGCTATACACAAGACAAAAAAAAGTAAAATAAAACTCTCCCTCCCTCACTGATTTGAAAAAAAAGTGCCGAGAATCAATTAAGAGAGAATTCCAACTTTCATCACTCTTTACAGCAACAAAACAAATTCCCCAACAGTCTTTGGGTAAACTTGCAAGTTACATTCTAAGTACCTTGGCAGTTGGTTCTTTGAAAGTCTTGCTTGCCAAAAAAACTTGTCAGGAAACAAGTACAAGGCCACAGGCTATAGACTGTCGAAGTGTTGCAAATATTCATGAAAGTTAAAAAATTTATAGTAATTTATATATTTTTTATACTTACCAATGACCCAGACTTAGCTGGTGGTAACTCCTTAAATTATAGGGCTAAACACAAATTTTGCCCCCCAATCACCCAAATTTGCATCAAAAACCGAAATTCAATGTCCTATATGGTCCTCCATACTTTCTATCCACTGCGCATGTGCAGTGTCAAGGAGCTCTTGAAATTGGCGCAAATGTCATTCTTACAGCCAGTGCCTGGTAAGCGTTATGTAATCAGTGGGGAGGTATGAGTTCCCAACTCATGGGAGGGCCATCCCCATCTGGGTCATTGGTAAGTATAAAAAATATATAAATTATTATAAATTTTTTAACATTTTTATACAGTACCAATGACCCAGACTTAGCTGAATAGAAAAAAGGCTGGAGGGCCTAGGACATAAAAGAAATTCCAATAGACTCAATTACATGAAAACAGAATTATTCCCTCAAGGAGAAGAGGAGCACAGGTTTTACATGTATCTTTCTTGTTTGTATCAAAAAAGAAAGACACAATACCATTCCATAATTGAGCAGAATAATCATCAATGATCTCTATTAACATCCAGTATAATCCCTTATACTAATCTTATTAAGGGAAAGCCAATAATTAAAGATAGTCCAGATAATGAGACTCTTTATACTCATTAAAAAGTGTTCGAGGATTGTATATTAGTGCTTGTATGATCCGTGACATATACAAATGTTTCACACCGAGCTACACTTTTAAAAATATTATATGAATTAACTTTACACTTTAAAACCATCCCGGCACCGACTCGGAATTACTGACTCCAGAGGAGGTATTCCCTTGCTTTTCACTATAAAGCAGGTGATATAAGGGAACACCATCCCCCACCCCTTTCCCTAGTCCTGGGTCAAATACCCCAGAGCGAAGAGGGCAGCAGGACAGATACGCTGCCGGAACAGATACTTCATGCGCTGAAATCTTAAGCACAGACTGCTGAGTTGAAGATAATTTTTCATAAGCAGTACGGATAGTTAATTGAATCCACCTTGCAATAGAATGGACCATAATGTCCCTACTATTAGGCAGCAGAGACAGAAAGAGACGTATACGTCCCTTTCTGATAAACTCAGATCTACGTTTGTAAAAAACGTATAGCTCTAACAGGACAGATTAAAGGCCTATGCCCGTCTGAAGACGGAAGAGCCTTAATAATAATAGGTTCCGGATACTTATAGGAGCCTGATTCTAGTCAAAAATCCAACCTTAGTAGTCAAGGTAATAGTATTACCTACACTACGAAAGTGAGAATCATCAACAGATAGTGCCTGAAGCTCACTAACTCTTCCAGCCGAAGAGAAGGCTAAGAGAAAGCTGTCTTATAACATAAGAATTTGAAGTCCACTGTATCAAGAGGCTCAAATGGCGCTTCTTTAAGCTTAAGAACCCAAGCTAAATTCCACTTAGGAATTAATCTAAGGGTTCTAAGTTTATTTATCGAAAAGTTTTCCATAACTTAGATAAAGAGACATTAAATCCAATCTGTAAACTATCATGATGTGCATAGGTATCAACAGAATGATCCCTACCTCACCGTGAGAAAACCTTCCACTTAGCAGCATAATTTAGCGAAGAGGACGTCCTCCTACAGTTAGAAATTGTGTCCACTGCTTGTCCTGTAAATTGCTTGCCGTGCAAGAAGGACCGCACAACGAAAATACGTGAAGGTTGAGACCTTGCAGGTTGTGATGCAGTGTGTGCGATTTCCCCTGCGAAAGAAGATCCTCTCGTGGAGGAAGCTTCCACGGCATGTCGCACAGCAGACACCTGAAAAGATTTATCCATGGTCTCTGGGATGACAGAGATACTACCAACAGAATCTGCAGTGAGATTGCTTTATCTTGAGCAATATCTGCAGAATCAATGGCGCTGGAGGATACGCGTATCCTATCATTCCGTCCCAAGAGATTGAGAGAGCGTCTACTGCAAATGCTCGAGCATCTGGACACGGCGACACATACGTCTGCAACTGATAGTTGAGATGCGTCGCAAAAAAGTCTACTCTTGGACAATCCCAAGTATCAAATCTGATTGAAAAATCGTTGTTGCGAGTCCATTCTGACGACAACATACGACCTATCCGAGAAAGGGAGTCCGCTAGAATGTTCAGACGACCTGGAATATGATGGACTGATAGAAGAACTTGATGCTCTAGGACAAACAGAAGGATCCTTTCCGTTAAATTGAATAACGGAATGGAATGAGTGCCTCCCAGGTTCCGAATATACGCTACTACTGTCGAATTGTCAGACAGAATTTGAACATGCGTATTCTGAAGAATGTTAATTCATTGACGTAGCACAAGCCATATTGACATCATTTCTTGATGTTTATGTACTTGTTAGGAACTGCAGATCCTAAAGACCCTGGCACCCTGAATCTGTTGGGCTCAGAGTTGCGCCGCAACCTGTTTGACTCGCATCCGTCATTATCGTTAAACTCGGATCCGGCAGTTGTAGTGGTACTCCTTGAGTTAACCACTGAAAATCTACCCAAGTTTGAAACCCTTGTTCACTTGATTTGGCAAGACAATGTTCGATTCGAGCGAATGAGTCTTCACACTCCAATTCTGAGATAAAATATCTGTGGAGTGGACGAGTGCGTATCCGCTTCATCGGAATAATATTCGCAGCGGGTACGCACAAACCTGTCAGTCTGATGAATTCTCTCGCTGTTACTACATCTGAGTGAAGGCAAAAGCGAGAGTAACAACTGACTAAAATCGCTCTGGTTAACGGCAGACGAATGGGATTGTTGTGCGTCTCTAAGCTCATTCCCACGTGGGTGAATGAATAGGATGGCACTAGATCTGACTTCTTTTTGTTTACTAAGAAACCGAGACGTCGGAGCAACTGAAGCAGACTCTGAACATCATTCTGAAGCGTTAACCTGCTGCCGTAACCCTAAGAATGCTGTCCAAGTTCTTCTTGGTAAGGTGATCTGCGTAAGATAATGCATCTAAATTCTATTTGACAATATAGTCGTCTCCAGTATACTTGAGTAATAGACATGGATGCCGGCAATGACAATTCCAGGTCTTCAGCCTAGTCGTCCAAATGCAGAGGAACTCTTGGCATGCCTAATCCTGCCGTTTCAAAATTATGTCTAGCATTGATGAAAGGCCGCTGAATAGCACTAGGCGATAAGAAACCTAATTTGCCATTCTTTGAGGCTAGCTTGAATATAAAGGCCTTCAAAAGTTCAAAAGTCCATGACATTTCTGGACTGGGTTGGAAACTGAGGGACAGTGTCCCTAATCCGGCTGAAAAAGTCTGTGTCCAGTGACGCTTTCAGTTTCTTATCAGGTAACGCCGAATTTTTGTCCAGAGAAACAACTTCTAAAAGGTGATGCTGGATGAAATCTACGGCCACCTTAAGTTGTTCGGAAAGGGAAAATTTCAGCTGTGCTGATTCCCTTTTACCATCTGCCTGGAACACATAATAATTTCGGTCGTCCCTTACTGACTGCAGGGGAACGAACCGACCCAGCTTGCTCAGATAGTTCTTTACTGAAAAAGTTTCTGATAGCTGCTGGGATGCTGCGATGAATTGAGCTATCTGCGATAGCAAGTCTGTCACGGAGACCCGTGGAGCCGCGGTCTTACTTAATTAGCTGCTGGAAGCTCCAGTGACGTTAATTCCTGCATTTATATAATATGCGAACGTCCCAACTGGAAAGGCCTCGTGTCCTTGGCTAGCGGATGGCATGACCTGGTCGACGTGGAATCACCCCTGGTCCTGCTGCGAGGATTGCAGAAGGAGAAAACACATCCTCCACGACCCGCACCTCGCCCAGTCGACCTAGGGGCGTCTGACCTGATATCTCAGGCCAGCATTATGACCCCTATGTGAGTCGCTACTCTGACGGTCTCCTGAGTAAGACGTAGAGGCTTTGATCCTCTATAGGAACTTCCTTTGGACGTATTCGTCCCCGAAGAACCTGCCTTTCTCCTCCCTGATAAGTCCGACTTTTTCAAAGCGGAATAATGCAGAGAATTCGGAGCTTTCTTAGTAACCTAATGTAGATTGTAGAAAGCTTAACGACGAAGAGAAGCTCTCCTAAGACCGGAGCGACTGGAAGAGAGTTTTTTCACCTTACTATCCACTCTTGTGGATGCAGCCAGGGCAGCATCACGTCTGACTAACTCCATATTACCACTGAAAGGGCGGAGTTATATGTAGAATATGCTATAGCCCTCGAAAAAACTCTTAAGGAAGATTGAAGATCCTGAAATTCTTTCATTTCGAGATGTAGTGATAATGCTCTGGTAAGGTGATCTGCGTGAGAAAATGCGTCTAAATTGTGTTCTCCAGTATACTGGAGTAAATAGACATGGACGCCGGCAATGGCCGTTCCAGGTCTTCAGCCTAGTCGTCCACACGCAGAGGAACTCTCTGCACACCTTGTCCTGCCATTTCAAATTTATGTCTAGCATTGATGAAAGGCAGCTGTATAGCACATAGGCGATAAGAAACCGGATTTGCCAGTCTTAGAGCATCATTCAAAAGTTCAAATGTCCATGACATTTCTGGACTGGGTCGGAAACTCAGGGACCTAATCCGGCCGAAAGTTAAAAAAATTATAGTAATTTATATATTTTTTATACTTACCAATGACCCAGACTTAGCTGGTGCTAACTCTTAAAATTCTAGGGCCAAACACAAATTTTGCCCCCCAATCCCCAAAATTTGCATCTAAAACCAAAAGAAATCATGTCCTGAAGGACCTTCATACTTTGCCCTCACTGCGCATGCGCAGTGTCAAGGAAGTCCCGAAATTGGCGCCAATTACCATTCTTACAAGCAGGGCCTGGTTTGTGCTATGTACTCAGCAGGGAGGTATGAGTTCCCAACTCCTGGGAGGGCCATCCCCGTCTGGGTCATTGGTAAGTATAAAAAATATATAAATTACTATAAATTTTTTAACATTTTTATACTGTACCAATGACCCAGACTTAGCTGAATAGTAAAAAGGCTGGAGGGCCTCGGACATAGAGGAAAATCCAATAAGCTCAACTATATAAATAGAATCAACCCCTCAAGGAGAAAAGGAGTATTAAGTTTTACATGTATCTTTCTTATTTTATATTAAATTAGAAAGATACAATACCCTTCATAATTGAGCATAATAACATTCATGTTCTCTATTAACATCCAGTATAACCCCTTATACTAATTATTTTTAAAGTAAGCCAATAAATAAAGTTAGTCCAGATAAATGAGACTCTTTATATTCTTATAAAAGTGTCCGAGGATTGTATATTAATGCCCGTTTGACACTTGACATATACAAATGCTTCACACCGAGCTACACTTTAAAAATAAGACATGAATGAATTTTTAACATTAATATTAAACTTTAAAACCATCCCGGTAACGACTCAGAATTACTGACTCCGGAGGAGGAATCCCCTTGCTTTTCACTATAATCTCCAGAAATGGACTCAATATTTCTGAGATAAAAATTTGTGAATGTGGATGGCTGAGACCAATAAGCAGCCTCCATTAAATCTGTAATAGCAACACTATTTGCGTAAGCCCAAGATGTAGAAAGAGCTCTTACTTCATGAGCCGAAATCTTAAACACAGACTGCTGAGATGAAGATATATTATCATAAGCAGTACGGATAGTTAATTGAATCCATCTAGCAATAGAATGGACCGAAATGTCCTTTCTATTAGGCATCAGAGACAGAAAGAAGCGTTTCCGTCCCTTTCTGATAAACTGAGATCTTTGTTTATAAATACGTAAAGCTCTAACAGGACAGAGTAAAGGCCTACGCCCGTCCGAAGACGGAAGAGCCTTAATAACAATAGGTTCCGGGTATTTATTAGGTGCCTGATTCTTAGCTAAAAATCCAACATTAGTAGTAAAGGTAATAGTGTTCCCGACACTACGATAGTGAGAATCATCCACCGAAAATGCATGAAGCTCACTGACTCCTCTAGCAGAGGAGAAAGCTAAGAGAAAAGCTGTCTTATAAGACAAGAATTTGAAATCTACTGTCCCAAGAGGCTCAAATGTCTTTTCTTTCAGTTTAAGAAGAACCCAAGCTAAATTCCATTTAGAAATTAATCTAAGAGTTCTAGGTCTATTTATCGAGAAGTTTCTAACTAACTTAGATAAAGAGACATTAGATCCAATTTGTAAACTATCATGGTGTGCATAGATATCAGATAACATAGACCTATAACCTTTAATAGTAACAGGCTGCAGTTTGATCTCGTCAAACAAGTATACTAGAAAGTTTGCAATGTCTGGTATGGAGGGATCAAAAATATCAACAGAATGATCCCTACACCAACGACGAAAGACCTTCCACTTAGCCGCATAATTTAGTGAAGAGGAGGTCCTCCTACAGTTAGAAATCGCGTCCACTGCTCGTCCTGTAAAATGCTTGCCATGCAAGAAGGACCGCACAATGGAAATACGTGAAGGTTGAGACCTTGCGGGTTGTGATGAAGTTGACGCGATTTCCCCTGCGAAAGATCCTCCCGTGGAGGAAGCTTTCGCGGTAAGTCCCACAGCAGACATCTGAGTAGATTTATCCACGGTCTCTGTGGAGACAGAGATGCTACCAACAGAATCCTGCATTGAGATTGTTTTATCTTTAGCAATACTTGCTGTATTAACGGCACTGGAGGATACGCATATCCTATCATTCGGTCCCACAAGATCGATAGAGCGTCTACTGCATATGCTCGTGGATCCAGACATGGTGACACATACGTCTGCAACTGATTGTTGAGATGTGTCGCAAATAAGTCTATCATTGGCCGTTCCCATTGGTAGCAAATCTGATTGAATACCTGTTTGTTGAGAGTCCACTCTGACGGCAACAAGCGACCCTTCCGTGAAAGGGAGTCTGCTAGAACATTCAGACGACCCGGTATATGACGGACCGAAAGTAGAACTTGGTGTTCTAGAGCAAACAGAAGGATTCTTTCCGTTAAATAGAATAGCGGAACGGAATGAGTGCCTCTCTGGTTCCGGATATACGCCACTACTGTCGTATTGTCGGACAGGATTTGGACATGAGCTTTGTGAATAATGTCCATCCAATGGCGTAACGCAAGCCAAATTGACATCATTTCCTTGATTTTATGTGCTTCCTTAGAAACTGTGGATCCCAAAGGCCCTGGCACCTCTAATCCATTGGGATCAACGTTGCACCCCAACCTGTTTGACTGGCATCCGTCATAATCATAAAACTCGGATCCGGCAACTGCAGCGGAACTCCCTGAGTCAACCACTGAATGTTTGCCCAAGTCTGAATCTCTTGTTTCATTTGATCTGACAAGAGAACGTCTATATCGAGCGAATGAATCTTCACACTCCAATTCTGAGTCAAGAAAATTTGGAGAGGACGAGTGCGCAACCACCCCATCGGAATGAGATCCGCAGCGGCTCCGCACAGACCTATCAGTCTCATGAACTCCCTCGCTGTGACTTTGTCTGCATGAAGACAATAGCGAGCATAACAACTGATTAACTTCGCTCTGGTTAACGGCAGACGAACGAGATTGTTGTGCGTCTCGAAGCTCATTCCCAGATGAGTGAATGACTTGGACGGCACCAGATCCGACTTCTCCTCGTTTATAACAAAACCGAGACATCGGAGCAATAGAAGCAGATTCTGCACATCGTTCTGAAGCGTTAACGCGTTGCCGTACCTCTGAAGAATGTCGTCCAGGTAGGCCGACGTTACCGCAGACGAATGAGCTCGGAAATACATCATTACCGAGTTCATTACTCGAGTGAAAGCCCAGGGTGCTAGGTTCAATCCGAAGCACATCGCCCGGAATTGATATACAACTCCTAGGACTGCGAAGCGTAGATACTTTCTGAATGTCGGATGTACCATGACATGAAAGTATGCATCTTTGAGATCTATGCTTGTAGCATAATCGTTCACCCGAATACTCGCTCTGACCGATCGAATCGTCTCCATACAGAACTTCGGAGCCAGATCAGCTTGTTTATCCAGCTCAAATCTATGACTGGATGGAACGAGCCATCTGGTTTCAGAACCAAAAATAGATGGCTGTAGAACCCCGGTGATTCCTGGTCTTCTACGACCTCTACCGCGTTCTTCATCAAAAGAGACTGTACCTCCGATAAAAGAGCGTCTCTTTTCTGCGGATTTGACGGAAGTTGAGTCCATTTTGGACTTTTGAGTTAATGGACGCTTTCGTTTGAAGGATATTCTTAGTCCTTCCGAAATCACCCCTCTCACCCAAGGGTCGTCAGTAATCGACGCCCACTCTTCTGTAAAACTCGACAACCTTCCGCCAACCGGAACACGATAGAGGTTCAAACCATCACCTCCTGGACCTGCGAGGCCTGCGGGAGGAGAAACCATGTCCTCCACGACCCGCACCTCGTCCCGTCGACCTCGGGACGTCAGACCAGTTGTCTCGGCCCGAAGAACGTCCCGCACTTGAGTCGCTGCCTTGACGGTCTCTAGAATAAAACCAAGAGGATGCAAAGGAACCTCTATAGGAACCTCTCTTGGGCGTATTTGTCCCAGAAGAGCCTGTCTTACTCTTATCTGCTGAATCCGACTTTTTGGAAGCGGATTTAAAAAGCAGAGAATCCGAAGCTTCCTTAGTTATTTTAACATAGATTGCTGAAAGCTTGCCATCGAAGAGAAGCTCTCCGGAGACCGAAGCGACTCTGAGAGAGTTCTTCACCTTACTATCCACGCGTGTGGATGTAGCTAGGGCTGCGTCACGTCTAACCAACTCCAGGTTTGCCACTGAAAGGGAGGAGTTATACGAGGAATAAGCCACTGCCCATGAAAGAAGTCTTAATGAGGATTGTATATCCTGGAATTCTTTCCCTTGAAGACGCAGTGATAACGCCTTTGTAAGGTGGTCTGCGTATGATAAAGCGTCTAAGCTGGCTCTGTTAGACGTAATTGTCGTTTCCAACGCCGCGGTTGGAATGGACATAGACGACGGTAATGACAATTCCAAGTCTTCCGCCTCGTCGTCTAGATGCAGAGGAACTCTCGGTATGCCCTGTCCTGCCGTATCGAATTTATTCCTCGATTTGATGAAAGGCAGGTTAAGAGCACTGGCGGACAAGAAACCAGCTTTGCCTGTTTTGGAAGCAAGCTTAAAGATAGCGTCGTTCAATAATTCGAATGTTCTTGTGACATTATTGGACTGTGACGGAAACTCAGGGACGATGTCTCTGAACCGCTAAAAAAATTCAGTGTCCAATGACGCTATCAGTCTCTTGTCCGGCATTGCAGCAGTTTGGCCCGATGGAACAACTTGAGGAAGGTAGTGCTGGATGAAATCTACGGCAGCTTTATGTTGTTCCGAAAGGGATAGCTCCAAGTCATCAGTATCCCTATCGCCATCCGGTCGGACCTCATGATGCTCCCGGTCGTCCGCACCCAATGCTTCGGCGGAGCGTACCGACCCAGCGCCGTCGGATAATTCCTGATCCGACAACGATTCTGTCGTTTGCTGGGATGCTGCGATAATTTGTGCTATCTGAGCAAGCACGTCCGTCGTCGAGGCCTGCGGAGTAGCGGGCTTTCGCTGCTTAGCCGCCGGAAGCTCCGCATCAACTGACTCCCGCATACTTCTCTTATGCGAACGTCTGGAGTCTACCGGCCTCTTGTCCCTGGCTACCGGATGGCGTGACCTGGTCGCCGTTGAATCCCTGTTCGGCGAAGCTGGCTGAATATCCACGGTCACGTAGCCAAGGTACCTTCGTGTGCGCTGCTGAGAGGATGAGGAAGCCTGTACAGTCTCTCCGGACTGCCTATATAACGGAGCGTCCCGAGCGGCGGACGTATGCTCCGCTTGCGAAACATTTTGTACCACATCTGGTCCCAGATGTTGTTGTACGAGAGAGGGGCCTCTCTCGCTCGCGGCCCGGCTGGACCTGGACGAGCTAGGAACCGGACTACAAGGCTTCCTCCGATCTCTCCTCTTATCCGCCATCACTAGGTGTGCACCTAGTATGTTTATAGTGCTCGCATCACTCAAAACTCCTTCCTAGACCGCAACGGACGAACCCGGCTGCCGAACCATTCGGTGAATGGACGCTACACCGGACGAGCTAGCGGACAACAGCGCCGTCGATCCTACTAGGGACCTCTTAGGCAACTGGCGTATCTCCATGAGCACTTTTGCCGCTAGCTCCTCATTTGATTGTGACGACGGAAGCGCACCTTTGGAAGATAACATGGAAACATCACCCTGTTCTTGTTCCTCTGAAATAGAAACTGATAAACTAGAGTGACCCTGCAGAGAAAGGACCGGCATAGCCCTTTCCCCGCTAACAACATACCGTGACACACATTTCCAATGTTTGTCATCCCAATATTCACATACTGAACAGGAGTTAGTGCGAGTACACTGACTACAATTAATACAATGATCATGAAAGTGAGAGGAAGATTTCCTCTCATTACAATTTGAACAATATCCTTTCATTGTGAAAAGACAACAATAAGTCCTAGTACTCGCACAAACCCCTGAAAACAAAGATACATAATAACATGATCCATTAACATTGAAAAAACAACTGGAATCAAAAATAAATTTTGAAAAATATTTTTTCAGCAAAGCCCAAGTTTCTGAAAAGTAACGTTGAGCCCCAATGTTCCCAAGCCTAAGTGTGGACAAAAATTTTAAAATTATTTTAAATAATTAATGCAACACTTACGAATAATAATAATGTATCTTGTAATAAGATAAACTAGTACAAAGGCAAAAAGCCCCCCTCAAAAGAGACTGTTGCCAATGTAAACAAGAAGTGTATAAACACCAGAAAACATGACTCCAGGCACTGACAATCCTGGCCCGAAATCAGTTACCAAAATATACACTATCTGATGCAAAACAGAGACTTCCAGGGAAGAATCTGCAGAACATCAGATGGTAGATGCAGAACACTATGTCTAAACACCCATGGGTGAGAACGTAAACATGGGGAAAATAACAGAATACATTCTGTTACCAAGCTAAATCTCCCAAGAAATTTTAGTAGTAATCTTACTCAAAAATATGCCAAAAGCATGGGAGAATAGCAAGGGGGGACTTAAAGGACAAGGGGAGAGGAAACACTGAATAAGCAGTGCAACTTCATAGCAAGAATGACAACAACAGGCCCATGCCTCGAAAATAGGCAACTTAACATAATTTCATTACAAAATTTTAAGTTACAGCCCTGAATATTTTCTGTCACTCCTTTTTCCTCTCCTCCTTCTATATCCTCCTTAGAATCACCATTTCTCCAATATTTATGTGTCTGGCATCATTTAAACTGAGATTTACAAGCACAAAGATCAGTGAGATGTTAACTGATGAAGGGCCAAACAAAGAATGGTAATTGGCGCCAATTTCAGGACGTCCTTGACACTGCGCATGCGCAGTGAGGGCAAAGTATGGAGGTCCTTCAGGAAATGATTTCTTTTGGTTTTAGATGCAAATTTTGGGGATTGGGGGGCAAAATTTGTGTTTGGCCCTAGAATTTTAAGAGTTAGCACCAGCTAAGTCTGGGTCATTGGTACAGTATAAAAATATGTCTGTGTCCAGTGACACTTACAGTTTCTTATCAGGTAATGCAGCATTTTTGTCCAGAGAAACAACTTCTAAAGGTGATGCCGGATGAAATCTACGGCACCTTAAGTTGTTCGGAAAGGGAAAATTTCAGCAGTGCGGATTCCCTTTTACCATCCGCCTGGACCACATAATAATCTCGGTCGTCCCTACTGACTCTGCAGGGGAGTGAACCGACCCAGTTTGCTCAGATAGTTCTTTATTGAAAAAGTTTCTGATAGCTGCTGGGATGCTGCGATGAATTGAGCTATCTGCGATAGCTAGTCCGTCACGGAGGCCTGTGGAGCCATGGTCTTACGTAATTAGCTCCAGGGACGTTAATTCCTGCATTTATATAATATGCGAACGTCCCAACTGGAAAGGCCTTGTGTCCTTGGCTAGCAAAGGGTGTGACCTGGTCGACGTGGATTCCCTGGTTGGCGAAGCAGGAGCTCCAGGGACGTTCATTCCTGCATTTATATAATATGCGAACGTCCTCTGGAAATCTGTGGTCACATAGCCAAGGTGCGGTCGTGTGTGCTGACGTGAGGATGAGGAAGCCAATAGATCAGCCGCGTCGGACTGTCTATGCGACGGAGCGTCCCGAGCAGGAGGAGTGGATGTATGCTCCGACTAACGAACGAACATACAACATTGCGGCCCAGATGTTGCTGTAAGAGAGAGGGGGCCTCTCTCGCTCGCAGTCCGGATAGACCTGGACGAGCTAGCTACCGGACTGACGGATCTCCTCGGATCTGTCGTCGCTGGGTGTGCACGTTCAATGTTTATAGTTCTCGCATCACCCAAACTGCTTCCCTGGACCGTAACAGACGAACCTGGCTGCCAAGCCATTCGATGAATGGTCGCTACACCTGGCGAGCTAGCGGACGATCAACGCCGTCGATCCTACTAGGGACCTCTTAGGCAATTGTCGTATTTCCATGAGCACTTAGCCACTAGCTCTAATATACTGCAATGACGGAGACACACTCGTTGAAGACATCATGGAAACATCACCCTGTTCTTGTTCTTCTGAAAAAGAGACTGATAAACTAGAGTGACCTTGCAGAGAGAGGACCGGCATGGACCCCTCACTGCTAACAATATACTGTGACACACGTCTCCAACGTTGTCATTTCAATTAGCACACACTGAGCAAGAATTAGTGCGAGTACACTGACTACAAGAAACACAATGAACATGAGAATCAGAGGAAGATTTCCTTGCATTACAATTTGAAAAATATTCTTTCATCATGAAAAAATATAAACAGTCATAGTACTCGCACTAACCCTTGAAACAAAAGATACATAATATAATATAATCCATTATAACATTTCGAAAAAATGATTTCAAAAAAAAAAAATTTTTGAAAAATTTTCAGAAGAGCCAAAGTTCCCAATGGGAACAATGAGTCCAAATGGATCCCAAAAAGCCTAAGTGTGGACAAAATATTTTAAAACATTTTTAAAAATTAATGCAACACTTCCGGACAATTTAATGTATCTGGCTATGAGCAGAACTAATAGAATACAAGTAATCACTATCAGAAGTAACCGTTGTCAACAAACAAAAGTGTACAAAAACCGGAAACATGACTCCAGGCACTGTAACCATGGCCCAAAATCAGTCACCAATTTAAACACTATCCGATGTAAAACAGAGGCTTCCAGAGAAGAAACTGCAGTACATCGGATGGTAGATGCAGATAACAACGTCTAATCACCCAAGGGTGAGGACGTAAACATGGGGAAAAAACAGAACAATCATTCTGTTACCAAGCCAAAACTCCCAAGAAATTTTAGTAAAAAAAATTCCAAAATTATGCCAAAAGCATGGGAGAATAGCAAGGGGGGTATTAAGGAAAGGGAGAGAGGAAACACTGAACAAACAATGGTAAGTTCATAGCCAGAATGACAACATAAGGCTCATGCCCCGAAATTAGGGAACATGAAATAATTTCGTAAAAAAGTTAAAAAATTTATAGTAATTTATATATTTTTTATACTTACCAATGACCCAGACATAGCTGGTGCTAACTCTTAAAAATGTAGGGCCAAACACAAATTTTGCCCCCCAATCCCCAAAATTTGCATCTAAAACCAAAGAAAACATGTCCTGAATGGCCCTCCATACTTCACCTCCACTGCGCATGCGCAGTGTCAAGGACGTCCCGAAATTGGCGCCATTAATCATTCTTATAATCAGTGCCTGGAAAGCACTATGTACTCAGCGGGGAGGTATGAGTTCCCAACTCCTGGGAGGGCCATCCCCATCTGGGTCATTGGTAAGTATAAAAAATATATAAATTACTATAAATTTTTTAACATTTTTATACTGTACCAATGACCCAGACATAGCTGAATAGTAAAAAGGCTGGAGGGCCTAGGACATATAGGAAAATCCAATAAGATCAACTATATAAAATAGAGTCATCCCCTCGAGGGGAAAAGGAGTATTAGGCCTTACATGTATCTTTCTTATTTATGATAAATTAGAAAGACACAACACCTTCCATAATTGAGCATCATAACATCCATGTACTCTATTAACATCCAGTATAATCCTTATACTAATAATTTTTAAAGTAAGCCAAAAAATAAAGTTAGTCTAGAGAATTGAGACTCTTTATACTCTTTTAAAAGTGTCCGAGGATTGTATAATAACGCCCGTTTGACACGTGATATATTCAAAAGCTATACTTTAAAAACTATGACCTGAATGAATTTTGAAAAGATAAACTTATCACTTTAAAACCATCCCAGTAACAGCTCAGAATTACTGACTCCGGAGGAGGTATCCCCTTGTTTTCATAATAAAACAGGTGACCCAAGGGAACACCCTCCCCCCCCCCCCCCCCTTCTCCTTGCCCTGGGTCAAATAGCCCAGAGCGAAGAGGGCAGCAGGACAGAGTCACTGCCAGAACAGAAAGCCTACCTAGCTATAGTTGCAACTGTTAAGTCAGCGACATTCTGAGCAGATAATGGACCTAAACAATGCAGGCCTCCAGAAATGGACTCAATATTTCTGAGATAAAAATTCATGAATGTGGATGGCTGAGACCAATATGCAGCCTTCATTAAATCTATAATAGCGACACTATTTACGTAAGACCAAGATGTAGAAAGAGCTCTTACTTCATGAGCCGAAATCTTAAGCACAAACTGCTGAGTTAATGATAGATTACCATAGGCAGTACCGATAGTTAATTGAATCCATTAGCAATAGAATGGACCGTAATGTCCTTCTATTAGGCATCAAAGACAGAAGAAGCTTTACGTCCTTACTGATAAACTGAGATCTGTTTATAAACTCTAACCGGACAGAGTAAAGGCCTATGAAGACGGAAGGACCTTAATAACAGTAGGTTCCGGATATTTATTAGGAGCCTGATTCTTAACCAAAAATCCAACATAAGTAGTAAAGGAAATAGTGTTTTCGAAACTACGAAAGTGAGAATCGTCCACCGATAGTGCATGAAGCTCACTGACTCCTCAGTAGAAAAGAAGACTAAGAGAATTACTGTCTTAAAAGGCCAGAATCTGAAAACTACTGTTTCCAGAGGCTCAAATGGTTACTTAGCTAAATAAGAACCCAAGCTAAATTCCGTATAGGAATTAATCTAAGGATTCTAGGTCTATTTATCGAAAAGTTTCTAACTAACTTAGATAAAGAGACATTAGACTCAATTGTAAACTATCATGGAGTGCATAGGTATGAGATAACATAGACCTCTAACCTTAATAGTAACAGGCTGCAGTCGATTTTGTCAAACAAGTATACTAGAAAGTTTGCAATGTCTAGTATGGAGGGATCAAAAATATCAACATAAAGATCCCTACACCAACGACGGAAGAGCCTCCACTTTAGCCGCATAGTATAGCGAAGAGGAGGTTCTCCTACAGTAAGAAATCACGTCCATTGCTCGTCCTGTACAATGCTTGCCGTGCAAGAAGGACCACACAACAGAATACGTGAAGGTTGAGACCTTGCGGGTTGTGATGAAGTTGACACGATTTCCCCAGCGAAAGAAGATCCTCTCATGGAGGAAGTTTTCGCGGTAAGTCCCACAGCAGACACCTGAGTAAATTTATCCACGATCTCTGTGAAGACAGAGATGCTACCAACAGAATTGTATTGTGGATGTTTATCTAGGCAATACTTGCTGAATCAACAGCGCTGGAGGATACGCATATCCTATCATTCCGTCCTATTAGATCATTAGAGCGTTAACTACATAAGCTCAGGGATCCGGACATGGAAACACATACGTCTGCAATTGATTAGTGAGTTGCGTCGCAAATAAATTATCATTGGGTGCTCCCATTGATAGCAAATCTGACTGAATACTTGTTTGTTGAGAGTCCATTCTGATGGCAACAAGCGACCCTTACGTGAAAGGGAGTCTGCTAATACAATCAGACGACCCGGAATATGGCGGACCAAAGCAGAACTTGGTGTTCTAGAACAAACAGAAGGATTCTTTCCGTTAAATTGAATAACGGAACCGAATGAGTGCCTCCCTGGTTCCGGAGATACGCAACTACTGTCGTATTATTGGACAGGATTTGGACATGCGTTTCTGAATAATGTTCATCCAATGACATAGTGCAAGCCAAAATAACATCACTTCCTGGAAGTTAAGTGCTTGCCTAGAGACTGCGGAACCCAAAGACCCTGGCACTTCGAATCCGTTGGGATCAATATTGTACCCCAACCTGTTTGACTGGCATCCGTCATAATCATAAAACTCGGATCCGGCAACTGCAGTGGCACTCTCTGAGTGAACCACCGAATGTTTGCCCAAGTCTGAATTTCTTGTTACACTTGATAGACAAGAGAACGTGTATATCGAGCAATTCATAGATTGCTGAAAGGTTGCCGTCGAAGAGAAGCTTCTCCGAGACCGAAGCGACTCTGAGAGAGTTCTTCACCTATCCCCGTGCGTGGATGTAGGTAGGGCTGCGTCACGTCTAACCAACTCCAGGTTGCCACTGAAGGGAGGATTTATACGTGAAAAAACTACTGCCCTTGAAAGAAATCTCATTGAGGATCATATCCTGGAATTCTTTCTCTTGAAGATGTAATGATAACGCCTCAGTAAGGTGGTCTACATATGATAAAGCGTCTAAGTTAAGTCTGTTAGACATCATTGTCGTTTCCAACGTCGTGGTTGGAATTGACATAGACAGCGAAAAAGATAATTCCCAGTCTTCAGCCTCGCCGTCTAGACGCATAGGAACTCTCGGTATGCCCTGTTCTGCCAATATAAATTTATTTTCCTAGAATTGATGAAAGGCAGAATAGAACATTGCGGACAAGAAACTAGACTAGCATGTTTGGTAGCAAGCTTATATATAGCATCGTTCAATAATTCAAATGTTCCAAAGACATTATTGGACTGTGTCGGCAACTCAGAGACAATGTCCCTGAACCGATCCAAAACTCCGTGTCCGATGACGCTATTAGTCTCTTATCCAGCATCACAGCAATGTAGTCCGACGGAACAACCTCTGGAAGATAATGCCGGAAGAAATGTATGGCAGCTTCTGTTGTTCCGAAAGGGAAAGCTCGAAATCGTCCGAATCCCTTTCACCATCCTGTCGGACGCTATGAAGTGTTCGGTCGTCCGTACTTGATGCAACAGCGGAGCGCACCGACCCAGCGCCGTCGGATTATTCCTGATCCGACCGAGAATCTGTCGTTTGCTGGGATGCTGCGATAAGCTGTGCTATTTTGGATAGCACGTCCGTCACTGAGGCCTGTGGAGAAGCGGTCTTACGATGCTTTGCCGCTGGAAGCTCTGTGTTCGTTACCCCGTGCATACTTCAATTATGCGAGCGACCGGAGTGTACAGGCCTCATGCCCCTTGGCTACCGGATGGCGTGACCTGTTCGCCGTGGAATCACTGAATGACGAAGCTGGCCGGATACTCGAGGTCACGTAGCCAATGTGCGGTCGTGTGCGCTGCTGTGAGGATGAGGAAGCATTATCGACAGTCTCTCGGACTGTCTATATAACGGAGCGTCCCGAGTGGCGGAATATGCTCCGAATGCGAAATGTCTGTACCACAACATCCGGGACCTCTCTCGCTCGCAGCCCGAACGGACCGGACGAGCTAGGAACCGGACTAACAGGCTTCCTCCGATCTCTCCTCTAATCCGTCGTCACTGGGTGTGTACTAAAGTCTATTATAGTGCTTGCATCACCCAAATCTCCTTCCTAGACCGCAACGGACGAACCCGACTGCCGAACCATTCGATGAATGGACGCTACACCGGGTGAGCTAGCGAATGTCAACTCCGTCGATCCTACTAGGGACCTCTTAGGCGATTGACGTATTCCATGAGCACTTATTGCCGCTAGCTCTTCATTAACTATGACGACAGAGGCACACTTTTGAAAGACATCTCAGTAACTTTGCGAACAAGAAACCAGACATGCTTGTTAATAGCAAGCATATAAATAACATATATAGCGTCGTTCAATAATTCGAAAGTTTCTGTGACATTATTGGACTGTGTCGGAACTGAACCGAACCAAAAAGTTCTGTGTCCACCGACGCTATCAGTTTCTTATCCAGCATCGCAGCATTCTGGTCCAACGAAAGAACCTCTAGAAGAAGTCGGATGACATATACAGCAGCTTATGTTGTTCCGAAAGGGAAAGCTCGAAATCCTCCGAATCCCTTTCGGCACCCCGTCGGACCGTATGAAGTTTTCGGACGTCCGTACCTGATGCTTCAGCAGAGCGTCCCGACCCAGCGTCGTCGGATATTACTTGATGCGACAGAGATACTGTCGTTGCTGGGATAAGTTGTGCTATTCGGGATAGCACGTCCGTCACTGAGGCCTATGCAGTAGCGGGTCTTACGATGCTTTGCCGCTGGAAGCTCCGTGTACGTTGACTCCTGCATACTTTTCTATGCGAACATCCGGAGTCTACAGGCCTCGTGTCCCTGGCTACCGGATGGCGTGACCTGGTCGCCGCGTAGTTGACTGGATATCGGAGGTCACGTAGCCAAGGTGCGGTCGTGTGCGCTGCCATGAGAATGAGGAAGCCTTATTGACAGTCTCTCCGGACTGTCTATATAACGGAGCGTCCCGAGCGGCGGACGTATGCTCCGAATGCGAAACATTTTGTACCACAACATCTGGGGCCAGATGTTGTTGTACGAGAGAGGGGCCTCTCTCGCTCGCAGCCCGGATGGGCCTGGACGAGCTATGAACCGGACTAATAGGCTTCCTCCGTTCTCTCCTCTAATCCGCCGTCACTGGGTGTGCACTTGGTTGTTTTATAGTGCTCGCATCACCCAAAACTCCTTTCTAGACCGCAACGGACGAACCCGGCTGCCGAACCATTTGATGAATGGATGCTACACCGGGCGAGCTAGCGGACGTCAAAGGCCGTCGATCCTACTAGGGACCTCTTAGGCAATTGACGTATTTCCATGAGCACTTTTCCGCTAGCTCTTCATTAATTGTGACGACGGAGGCACACTTTTGGAAGACATCACGGATACATCACCCTGTTCTTGATCGTCTGAAATAGAGATTGATAAACTAGAGTGACCCTGCGGGGAAAGGACCGGCATGGCCATTTCCCCGTTAACATACCGTGACACACGCTTCCCATGTTGTCATCGAAAATAACACATACTGAACAGGAGTTAGTGCGAGTACACTCACTACATTTATGCAGTGATTATGAAAGTCAGAGGAAGATTTCCTCTTAATCCAATTGAACAATATCCTTTCATTGTGAAAAGAAAACAAAGTCCTAGTACTCGCACCAACCCCTGCAAATCAAAATACATAATAACATGATCCATTAACATAGAAAAAATAATTGAAATCAAAATAATTTTTGAAAAAATATTTTTTAGAAAAGCCCAAGTTTCTGAAAAGTAACGTTGAGCCCCAATGGATCCCAAGCCTAAGTGTGGACAAAAATTTTTAAAATATTTTAAAAATTTAATGCAACACTTACGAATAATAATAATGTATCTAGATATGATTAAACTAACATCAAGATATTATTTTCAAGAAATCCCCCCTCACACAGAGGGCTGTTGTCAATGTAAACAAGAAGTGTAAAAACACCAGAAACAAGACTCCAGGCACTGATAACCCTGGCCCGAAATCAGTTATCAATAATACACTATCTGATGCAAAACAGAGACTTCCAGGGAAGAAACTGCAGAACATCAGATGGTAGATGCAGAACACTACGCCTAACCACCCATAGGTGAAGACGTAAACATGGGGAAAAAAACGGAATTCATTCTGTTATCCAGCTAAAACTCCCAAGAAATTTTAGTAATAATATTACAGAAAATATGCCAAAAGCATGGAAGAATAGCAAGGGGGGACTTAAAGGAAAGGGAGACTGAACAAGCAGTGTAACTTGATAACAAGAATGACAACAACAGGCTCTTGCCTCGAAAATAGGTAACTTAACATAATTTCATTAAAAAATTTTAAGTTACAGCCCTGATTATTTTCTGTCACTCATTTTTCCTCTCCTCCTTCTATATCCTCCTTAGAATCACCATTTCTCTAATATTTATGTGTCTGGCATCATTTAAACTGAGATTTACAAGCACAAAGATCAGTCAAATGTTAACTGATGAAGGCCCAAACAAAGAATGATTAATGGCGCCAATTTTGGGACGTCCTTGACACTGCGCATGCGCAGTAGAGGTGAAGTATGGAGGGCCATTCAGGACATGTTTTCTTTGGTTTTAGATGCAAATTTTGGGGATTGGGGGGCAAAATTTGTGTTTGGCCCTTCATTTTTAAGAGTTAGCACCAGCTATGTCTGGGTCATTGGTACAGTATAAAAATATTATAAGTTACATCCCTGAACACATTCTGCCACTGATTCTTCATCTCATCCTTTATTTCATCCTTAGATCCACCATTTCTTTCATAATTATGTGTCTGGCATCATTTAAACTGAGATTTACAAGCATAAATATCAGTGACATGTTACTGATTTTAGAGAGCCAAACAAAGAATGACATTTGCGCCAATTTTGAGAGCTCCTTGACACTGCGCATGCGCAGTGGATAGAACGTATGGAGGACCATATAGGACATTGAATTTCTGTTTTTGATGCAAATTTTGGGGATTGGGGGGCAAAATTTGTGTTTGACCCTATAATTTAAGGAGTTAGCACCAGCTAAGTCTGGGTCATTGGTACAGTATAAAAATATGATAAATTTAAAGTAATTTTTATATTTTTTATACTTACCAATGGCCCAGACTTAGCTGATGCAAACTCAATATTATCAAGGGCCAAACACAAATTCTGAACCCCCCCCCCCCCCCTCCAAAAAAAAAAATTGTATACAAAACTGAAAATTAAAAGTCCTATCTGGCCCTCCAAACTTTTACTATCTGCGCATGCTCAGTACTCAGGAAGAGACAGGAATTGGTGCCGACATCATTCTTTGTAGACGAGCCTACTAAAATAAAAACTCAGCAGGGAGGTATGAGTGCCCACTCATGGGAGGGCCATCCCATCTTGGCCATTAATAAGTATAAAAAATATACAAATTACTTAAATTTATTATATTTTTATAATACAACCAATGGCCCAGACTTAGCTGAATCGTAAAAAGGTGGAGGGCCTAGGATTTAAGAATTAGCAGACCAAATAGAGCTCCTTAGCCTGCAAAGGAGATTAAATTTTAAAAGGAATTACATGTATGCCTCTCTATGCAATAATAGAGATATATCATCAATAAGGAGCCATATCCAAGTAATTCCTTTTAAAATTTAATCTCCTTTGCAGGCTTAGGAGCGGCTGAAGTGCAGAAGAAGCATCCAAACTCGTCACATTCTGGACGGATGCTCCTACTCATTGAAGTTTCTTACAACACAAAACGGTTGTTCCCGACTGTTAATGGGAAGAAAAACACTCTGCACTTGCGATCTGTCCCCAGATCTAGCCGAGTATCCCGCTTAGAAACTTCTAGAATAATCCCCTTTTGTGTGCTTCCATGTAAGCAGAAGTCATAACTGCTGCTGACCCCGGCTGCAGTGTGGAAGGAACATTCCGATGCGTGTTCCGGCTCAATATAGTTTCTCACAACAGAAACAGTCAACCCCCGACTGCTAACAGGACGGAGAGGATTCTCCAATCGGTGATCTGACCCCAGATCTAGCCGAGCGTCCCATAGAGAAACTTCTGGCTTCTTCTACATGCACAAATGACCGGACCAACCCAGTACCGTCCAATGGCTCACTACCGTAGTCTGCTATGGATGCCCCTTGCTGGGTTTTTAAGCTGCGATAAGCTGCGCAAATGGTGACAGCAAGCCCATTATGGAGGCTTGTGGAGCAGCGGCTTATATTCTCCGCTGCATGTTGACACCGATCCAGCATATACTTCAATGATTTGTGTCTGCCATCCAGCAAAAGAGAGATTTAAAGCACAGATGTCAGTTGAGATGTTTACTGACTTACGGCCAAACAAAGAATGATGTTTGCGCCAATTCCGGTCTCTTCCTGAGTACTGTGCATGCGCAGATAGTAAAAGTATGGAGGGCCAGATAGGAGGTTTAATTTTCGGTTTTGTATGCAAATTTTGGGGATTGGGGGTTCAAAATTTGTGTTTGGCCCTTGAAAGTTAAAAAATTTATAGTAATTTATATATTTTTTATACTTACCAATGACCCAGACTTAGCTTAGCTGGTGCTAACTCCAACAAAAACCAGGGCCAAACACAAATTTTGCCCCCCAATCCCCAAAATTTGCATCCAAAACAAAAAGAAATCATGTCCTAAAGGACCTCCATAGTACGCCTCTACTGCGCATGCGCAGTGACGCAGTCGTCCCGAAATTGGCGCCAATTATCATTCTTACTGGCAGTGCCTGGTCAGCGCTATGTACTCAGCGGGGAGGCAAGAGTTCCCAACTCAGGGAGGGCCATCCCCGTCTGGGTCATTGGTAAGTATAAAAAATATATAAATTACTATAAATTTTTTAACATTTTTATACTGTACCAATGACCCAGACTTAGCTGAATAGTAAACAGGCTGGAGGGCCTAGGACATAGAGGAAAATCCAATAAGCTCAATTATATAATAAAGAGGTAACCCCTTAAGGAGAAAAGGAGTATTAGGCTTTACATGTATCTTTCTTATTTAATATTAAATTAGAAAGATACACTACCCTTAATAATTGAGCACAATAACATTCATGTTCTCTATTAACATCCAGTATAACCCTTATACTAATTATTTTTAAAGCAAGCCAATAAATAAAGTAGTCCAGAGAATTGAGACTCTTTATAATCATTTAAAAGTGTCCGAGTATTGTATATTAAAGCCCGTTTGACACTTGACATATACAAATGCTTCACACCGAGCTACACTTTAAAAATAAGACATGAATGAAATTAAACATTAATATTACACTTTAAAACCATCCCGGAAGCGACTCAGAAATACTGTCTTGGAGGAGGCATTCCCTTGCTTTTCACTATAAAGCAGGTGACCTAAGGGAACACCCGCCCCCCCCCCCCCCCTTCCCCTTGCCCTGGGTCAAATAGCCCAGAGCGAAGAGGGCAGCCGGACGGAGTCACTGCCGGAACAGAAAGCCTGCATAACTATAGTTGCAACTGTTTAGTGGACGACATTCTGAGCAACAGATAACGGACCTAAACAATGCAGGTCTCCAGAAATGGACTCAATATTTCTGAGATAAAAATTAGTAAATGTGGATGGCTGAGACCAATAAGCAGCCTTCATTAAATCTGTAATAGCAACACTATTAGCATAAGCCCAGGAAGTAGAAAGAGCTCTTACTTCATGAGCAGAAATCTTAAGCACAGACTGCTGAGAAGAAGATAAATCTTCATAAGCAGTACGGATAGTTAACTGAATCCATCTAGCAATAGAATGGACTGAAATGTCCTTTCTATTAGGCATCAAAGACAGAAAGAAACGTTTCCGTCCCTTTCTGATGAACTGAGATCTCTGTTTATAGATACGTAGTGCTCTAACAGGACAGAGTAAAGGCCTACGCCCGTCTGAAGACGGAAGAGCCTTAATAACAATAGGTTCCGGATATTTATTAGGAGCCTGATTCTTAGCTAAAAAACCCACATTAGTAGTGAAGGTGATAGTGTTCCCAACACTACGACAATGAGAATCATCCACCGATAGTGCATGAAGCTCACTGACTCTTCTGGCAGAAGAGAAAGCTAAGAGAAAATCTGTCTTATAAGATAAGAATTTGAAATCTACTGTCCCAAGAGGTTCAAATGGCTTTTCCTTCAATTTAAGGAGAACCCAAGCTAAATTCCACTTAGGAATTAATCTAAGAGTTCTGGGTCTATTTATCGAAAAGTTTCTAAACAATTTCGATAAAGAGACATTAGATCCAATTTGTAAACTATCATGATGTGCATAGGTATCAGATAACATAGATCTATAACCCTTTATAGTAACAGGCTGCAGTTTGATTTCGTCAAACAAGTATACTAGAAAGTTTGCAATGTCTGGTATAGAGGGATCAAATATATCTACAGAATGATCCCTACACCAACGACGGAAAACCTTCCACTTAGCCGCATAGATTAGCGAAGAGGAGGTCCTCCTACAGTTAGAAATCGCGTCCACTGCTCGTCCTGTAAAGTGCTTGCCATGCAAGAAGGACCGCACAACGGAAAAACGTGAAGGTTGAGACCTTGCGGGTTGTGATGGAATTGGCGCGATTTCCCCTGCGAAAGAAGATCCTCTCGTGGAGGAAGCTTCCGCGGTAGGTCCCACAACAGACACCTGAGTAGATTTATCCACGGTCTCTGTGGCGACAGAGATGCTACCAACAGAATCTTGCATTGAGATTGTTTTATCTTTAGCAATACTTGTTGAATTAACGGCGCTGGAGGATACGCATATCCTATCATTCCGTCCCAAGGGATCGACAGAGCGTCTACTGCAAATGCTCTTGGATCCGGACACGGGGACACATACGTCTGCAACTGATTGTTGAGATGTGTCGCAAATAAGTCTATCATTGGCCGTTCCCATTGCTAGCAAATCTGATTGAATACTTGTTTGTTGAGAGTTCACTCCGACGGCAACAAGCGACCCTTTCGTGAAAGGGAGTCTGCTAGCACATTCAGACGACCCGGTATGTGACGGACCGAAAGAAGAACGTGATGTTCCAACGCAAACAGAAGGATTCTTTCCGTTAGATTGAACAACGGAACTGAATGAGTGCCTCCCTGATTCCGTATATACGCCACTACTGTCGTATTGTCGGATAGGATTTGGACATGAGCATCGTGAATAATGTCCATCCAGTGACGTAACACAAGCCAAATTGACATCATTTCCTTGATGTTTATGTGCTTACACAGGAATTGCGGATCCCAAAGACCCTGGCATCTCGAATCCGTTGGGATTAATGATGCACCCCAACCTGTTTGACTGGCATCCGTCATAATGGTAAAACTCGGATCCGGCAACTGCAGCGGAACTCCTTGAGTTAACCACTGAATGTTTGCCCAAGTCTGAATCTCTTGTTTCACTTGATCTGACAAGAGAACGTCTACATCGAGCGAATGAATTTTCACACTCCATTTCTGAGTCAGGAAAATTTGAAGAGGACGTGTGCGTAGCCGTCCCATCGGAATGAGATCCGCGGCGGCTCCGCACAGACCTATCAGTCTCATAAATTCTCTCGCCGTGACTTTGTCTGCATTCAGACAATAGCGAGCGTAACAACTGACTAATTTCGCTCTGGTTAACGGCAGACGAACGAGATTGTTGTGCGTCTCGAAGCTCATTCCCAGATGAGTGAATGACTTGGACGGCACCAGATCCGACTTCTCCTCGTTTACTATGAAACCGAGACGTCGGAGCAATAGAAGAAGATTCTGAACATCGTTCTGAAGCGTTAACTCGTTGCCGTACCTCTGAAGAATGTCATCCAGGTAGGCCGACATTACCGCAGACGAATGAGCTCGAAAGTAGATCATTACCGAGTTCATTACCCGAGTGAAAGCCCAGGGTGCTAGATTCAATCCGAAGCACATGGCCCGGAACTGATACACCACTCCTAGGACTGCGAAGCGTAGATACTTTCGGAATGTCGGATGTACCATGACGTGAAAGTACGCATCTTTGAGATCTATGCTCGATGCATAATCGTTCACCCGAATACTCGCTCTGACCGATCGAATCGTCTCCATATAAAACTTCGGAGCGACGATCAGCTTGTTTATCCAGCTCAAATCTATGACTGGACGGAACGAGCCGTCTGGTTTCGGAACCAGAAACAGATGGCTGTAGAATCCCAGCGATTCCTGGTTTTCTACGACCTCTACCGCGTTCTTCATTAAAAGAGACTGCACCTCTGATAACAGAGCGTCTCTTTTCTGTGGATTTGACGGAAGATGAGTCCACTTTGGACTTCGAGTTAATGGAGGCTTTCGTTTGAAGGATCTCTTTAGACCTTCCGAAGTCACTCCTCTCACCCACGGGTCGTCCGTAATCGACGCCCACTCTTGTGAAAAACTCGACAACCTTCCGCCAACCGGAACGCGATAGAGGTTTAAGCCATCACCTCCTGGACCTGCGAGGCCTGCGGTAGGAGAAACCACGTCTTCCACGACCCGCACCTCGCCTCGTCGACCTCGGGGCGTCCGACCGATTGTCCCGGCCTGAAGGACGTCCCGAACGAGAGTCGCTATCCTGACGGTCTCTCGAATAAGAGCTAGAGGACGCACCGGAACCTCTATAGGAACCTCTCTTGGGCGCATTAGACCCAGAAGTGCCCGCCTTATTCGTGTCTGCTGTATCCGACCTCTTAGGAGCGGATCTGAACAACAGAGAATCATTAGCTTTCTTTTTAATATTATCATAAATAGCGGAAAGCTTGCCGTCAAAGAGAAGTTCTCCTGAGACCGAAGCGACTCTAAGAGAGTTCTTCACCTTAGAATCCACTAGTGTGGATGTAGCCAGGGCTGCGTCACGTCTAACCAACTCCAGATTTGCCACTGAAAGGGCGGAGTTACACGTGGAATAAGCTACTGCCCTTGAAAGAAGTCTTAAAGAGGATTGTATATCCTGAAACTCTTCCCCTTGAAGGCGCAGTGATAACGCCTTAGTAAGGTGATCTGCATAAGATAAGGCATCTAAATTGGCTCTGTTAGACGCAATAGCTGTTTCCAACACCGCGGTTGGAATAGAAGCTGACGACGGTAATGATAGCTCTAAGTCTTCCGCCTCGTCGTCCATACGCAGAGGAACTCTCGGTATACCCTGTCCTGCCGTGTCGAATTTATTCCTTGCATTAATGAAAGGCAGGTTGAGAGTATTTGCGGACAAGAAACCTGCTTTCCCCGTCCTGGAAGCAAGTTTAAAAATAGCGTCGTTCAATAATTCAAATGTTCTTGCAACATTATTGGACTGCGACGGAAACTCGGGAGCGATGTCCCTGAACCGCTCAAAAAATTCAGAGTCCAATGACGCTATAATTCTCTTGTCCGGAAGCGCAGCAGTCTGGCCCGACGGAACAACTTGAGGGAGAAAGTGCCGGATGAAGTCCACGGCAGCTTTATGTTGTTCCGAAAGGGATAGCTCCAATTCATCCATATCCCTTTCACCATCCGGTCGGACCTCCCGATGTTCCCGGTCGTCCGCCCCCGATGCTTCGGTGGAGCGTACCGACCCAGCGCCGTCGGATAATTCTCGATCCGACACCGTTTCTGTCAGCTGCTGGGATGCTGCGATAAGCTGTGCTATCTGCACTAGAATGTCCGACGTCGAGACCTGCGGAGGCGCGGTCTTTCGCTGCTTCGCCGAGGGCAGCTCCGCATCAGATGGCTCCCGCATACTTTTCCTATGCGAACGTCCGGAGTCCATCGGTCTCGAATCCCTGGCTGCCGGATGGTGTGACCTGGTCGCCGAAGAATCCTTCATCGGCGAAGCTGGCAAAATATCGGAGGTCACGCAGCCAAGGTGCGGTCGTGTGCGCCGACGAGAAGAGGAAGCCTTAACAGTCTCTGCGGACTGCTTATACAACGGAGCGTCCCGAGCGACGGACGTATGCTCCGCTAAAGACACATTTTGTACCACAACATCTGGTCCCAGATGTTGTTGTACGAGAGAGGGGCCTCTCTCGCTCGCGGCCCGGCTGGACCTGGACGAGCTAGGAACCGGACTAAAAGGCTTCCTCCGTTCTCGTTTACTATCCGCCGTCACTGGGTGTGCATCTATCATGTTTATAGTGCTCGCATCACCCAAAACTTCCTCTTGGACCGCATCGGACGAACCCGGCTGCCGAACCATTCGGTGAATGGACGCTACACCGGGCGAGCTAGCGGACGACATTTGTCTAATCTCCATGAGCACTTTTGCCGCTAGCTCTGAATTCATTTGTGACGACGGACGCACACTTGAAGAAGATAACATGGAAACATCAGCCTGTTCTGGTTCCTCTGAAATAGAAACTGAGAGAGTAGAGTGACCTTGTGAGAAAGAGCCGGCATCGCTCTTTCTCCAGAAACAACATATCGTGACACACGTTTCCAATGTTTCTCATCCCAATGTTCACATATAGGACAGGGATTAATGCGAGAACACTGACTACAATTAATACAATGATCATGAAAGTCAGAGGAAGATTTCTTCCTATTACAATTTGAACAATGTCCCTTCATTGTGAAAGAACAACAATAAGTCCTAGTTACTCGCAAAAACCCCTGACACAAAGATACATAATAACATGATCCATTAATAAATGAAAAAACAATTGCAAAACAAAATAATTTTGAAAAAAATATTTTTTCAGAGAAGCCCAAGTTGCTGAAAAGTAACATTGAGCCCCGATGGATCCGATGGCAAAGTGTGGTCAAAAATTTTAAATTTATATAAAATAATTAATGAGACACTTTCGGATAATATAAATGTATCTTATAATGAGATAAACTACCACAAAGGCAAACAGCCCCCCTCAAAAAAGGCTGTTGCCAATGAAAACAAACAGTGTAAACACACTAGAAAACATGACTCCAGGCACTGAAAAAACTGGCCCGGAATCAGTCATCAATTACACTCTATCTGATGCAAAACAGAGACTCCCAGGGGAGAATCTGCAGAACATCAGATGGAAGATGCAGAACACAAACGTTATACACCCATGGGTGAAAACGTAACTATGGGGAAAATAACAGAAAACATTCTGTAACCAAGCAACTCTCCCAGGAAATTTTAGAAATGAAACTTCTCAAAAATATGCCAAAAGCATGGGAGAATTGCAAGGGGGGACTTTAGAAGGCTAGGGGAGAGGAAACACTGAATAAGCAGTGCAACAATTAGCAAGAATGACAACAAGAGGCCCATGCCTCGAAAATAGGCAACTTAACATAATTTCAACAAAAAATTTTAAGTACAGCCCTGATTATTTTTTGCCACTTCTTTTTTCCTCTCCTCCTTCTATCCTCCTTAGAATCACATTTTCTCCAAAAATTACGTGTCTGGCATCCTTTAAACTGAGATTTACAAGCACAAAGATCAGTGAGATGTTGACTGATGAAGGGCCAAACAGAGAATGATAATTGGCGCCAATTTCGGGACGACTGCGTCACTGCGCATGCGCAGTAGAGGCGTACTATGGAGGTCCTTTAGGACATGATTTCTTTTTGTTTTGGATGCAAATTTTGGGGATTGGGGGGCAAAATTTGTGTTTGGCCCTGGTTTTTGTTGGAGTTAGCACCAGCTAAGCTAAGTCTGGGTCATTGGTACAGTATAAAAATATATGGAGTTTACACCAGCTAAGTCTGGGCCATTGGTTGTTGTATAAAAATATCTCCCTGCCTTTAATGATTAAAAGAGCTGGGAATTTAACCAACTGCATCCTGTTTGACAGAGGTCACAGAGCTCTGTCAAACAGGATATGGTTGGTTATATTGTTTGTCCTACATCTGCAAGATATTATCATCGAACAGATTTCTATTAAATTAATGGTAATGGGCTGCAGTTTGAGTATGTCAAACAAGTAGACCAGAAAATTGGCAATCTGGCAATAGTGTTGTAATGATTCTGTTGACTTACTTTTACAAGTATATAGCTGTGTAGTATCATCAAATTGGTACCCATCTCTGCTGGGATTTTTATCTTATTTTGTTTCAATTCCTGATACATGCTAAATAATACATCATGAGCATTTCTGTAATTGCCTTTAAAAATAAAGAAATAAAAAAAGAATTTCAGTGAAAAATACTACACTGAATATAGATTACACAAATATCCAAAATTCAATGTAAATGATATGACTGAATTTTCACAAAGAACTTTATACAACTACACTAATAAAACATGTGATTTTACCAATGGAAGATGAATAACAGGCCATAATTCTGTGACTGAAGAATCCAGGCAATATACAGTACATTCAACGTGGATTGTAACAAAAATGCCGCCGCAGTGTGTTCTTCACTGTGGAGTTCCAGTGGACCACAGTGTTTGATCAGTGGAAGACAGTTTTCAAAACACTGTGACCCACCGCGGTCACGAGCATTAAGGATTAGCTTAATTGCTTTTGCATGCCAGTTTCTCTGCTGATTAATAAATACTGTCTTGTGACGTCAACTGGCAAGACAACTGCGTTTGTTACTGGTAGTAGGTAATTTATTTTAAATTTCAATTGGAATTTGGAGGGGGCAGACGGCGACTATTGCTGTGATTTGAAATTGTAAATTGGGAATAGAACAGTGAGTTCCATTTGGTTATGTACAAAGTCCCCGTCACTTTCGAAACTAAACTGTTGTGTTTGCGCGATCGATTCGATCGAGGAAATAAATAAATCAGACTTGAGAAAAACAACTAATATTTGCGAAGTTCCCAATTTCACATTTTGTTTACAGCTGTAGGCCAACACGTGATGAACCGTGTTTTTCTTGGGCCGGAAGTGGGGGTGAAAAAGCCTCCTGCGTCACGAAAGAGCCCACGGTGCACAGCTAATGATTGAAGTGATACCAGTTTACGATATTGAGTCAACTCGACCAGCCCATCCCCTTTCCTGTCTTACTCTTGTCTGGCTACGCAATTAAAGATTCTTATAAAAAGGATATAGTAAAAAGAAAATATAGTGTTTTTGAATGGATACCAAAATGTATCTCACTCGTGACTGAAACTAATGATTATTTCACAGGGGGGAGGGGGGGGGGGGATATTTGCATACCAAAACAGATATCCTTCATCCAATTCTGTAGGGGTTTGTACATACTTTTATACTCTTTGCATTTGCAGATTTTTCAACGTTCCTCTACATTGTTGTTATTTGTATTATCAATTGAAATAGCTAAGCCTGTGTGTATGTAAAATACGTGGGTGAATATAAGGGAGATAACAAATTAAAATATCTGCGAATGAGCCATTCTAAGAGCGAGTACACATCAGTGGGAAAGAGATAGAGAGAGATAGATATACGTGATGGGGAGGGGGGGGGGGGAGAAAGTAAAAAAAGTGAAAGAAAATTAGTACACGAAAGTATACGCAAGTGCATGTGGGCGTATGTCTACATATGTGTGTGTGTTGATGTGCGTGCATGTGTTTTGGTTTTTCAGGGTTTTTTTTTTTTTTAACTACTGTAAAAATGACCTACCTCTGATGAAAATGTGTCTCATAAGCCTTCATAGGCTGGATTTCATATAAATATTTTGTACATACTCTATGTATATTATGTATGTGTATTGAAATGTGACACTTAAACAAAATATTCTACTACTACTACTACATTAAAGTAGTCGGGATTGAAGTGATTAAGTAAATACAGTAGATTAAACTTGCACAAGATTATGAAATAACATTTGAGTGGCGCGACAAAAGCACAGAGCTGTCCTTCAAACCAACATCTGTTTTAACACCTCTGCACATGACAAGCTTGAGAAAAAATAAGAGACAAAGCAACATTTTCAATTACTTTTTATTAATTCAGCAATCATAATTATGACCATATCCAAATAAAATCAACAGAAAATAATATTTTTTTTTATTTTTCAATAATGACATGCCGATCGACAAGCCAGACCACCACACATCATAACTCTAGTTCAAACAAGCCCCGAAATTTCGTATTTTAATTTTTTGGAGTGGGGAGGGGGACTCGAAACTTTGGGTGCCATGTGCTTGCCCCAACAGTCCAGGATTCTTGGGTAAGCCCCACCCCCCTCGTATTTGAATACTAGCTGCAACTCATGAGCCTGTTTCCAACTTTAATAACTTTTGTAACCATTTTTAAGAGAGGGTCGCAAATGACCAATGGTTGTAATTTTGGAGTCCATGAAGTGATAACTTTATTAAAAGCAATCTGATGTAATAAAGTTATCACGTCCAGAATTGTGAAGCCAAAAGCTAAAACTGTAGGTGACTGGAAACTTATTGATAAACTTGCAAATTTGAAACATGATGCTAAAAATGCTAAAAAATGACATTTTGATGGCCAAACAATTGAATTTTTCACCCCATAAGCCGACATAGACAAAAACCGGGTTCTGAATTGTTTGGTTTCATTCATTCATTCATTCATTCATTCATTCATTCATAGGATGTGGACAGTTATGGGGCCTGGACATTCATTTAATAGAGTTACACCGCTAGAATGATGGGCAAAGCAATCGAGGGGAAAAAAGGGGTGGGGGCAGTTTTGATGAAAGGAACTTCACCTGACTTTATCTGCATGGGACGGATCATGTCGTCTTGAACACACAAATATGGAATTTTCGAAAATTGTACTTCCTCACCAAACAGAATTGTGTAGTGCGTCTAGGCCAGTCACACATGGTCATCTTTGAGCGGGAACCGCTAGTCGAGTTGGAGTTTTGCTTCGTCACAACGTGCCAACTATTATTCAATCAACAAACTTTATTTGTTTGAAAGGAAAACATGTTTCCCTTGCATTAAAAAATAACGAATATTTCAGGAATTTTTCTTTTTTATGGGGCGAGTTTAATTTTTGTGTCATTTTACCCAGTTGCGAAGTTTGATCGGATAATATTATTAGTCTATTCACCACAAAAGACAAAAAATCTCTGTTCTCCGAGATAGAATTACGTTTAGTTTGCAGTCAGATCAACACTAAAAAGGAATGGTTTTTACTTTTAGGTTTCACCCTGAAATTGACGCAAGTACTGGTCTCGAGGGATTAATGTATTGATATTTTCTGTGTTCTGTAATCTCAATCACTGGTCATTGCGGTGGAGTCACTGAGCACAGTACTTGCGATTGCATACCGGTTGCACTGCTAATTAATTCTCGTTAATCCCCAACACTTGTAGTCGCAGTGGACAGCAATTAAGTCCAGTGGATCCACCGTGGGTTTTAATCCTCTACACTTTATGTCACCTCCACAGTGACGGATGTTTTTGTTACAACCCACCTTGAACGTACTGTAAGCATTATATTTCATACTATTGACAGGGCCAATGGCTACCCGTACTTCAGGTGTGGTAATCAGAGATTAACATTCATAAAAAACAAAAAAAGAATAAACCAGAGGCTTGCTGACCACTGCAGAAAAAAATGTATTGTGAAAACCTGGCCTTACTGCTAATGCACAGGTTAAGTTCTCAATTTTGTTATCAATATCAGAGAGTTGCAATAAATCAGATCAAATTCTACTGAAACATGACAGTCTAAATATTTTCAGAGCAAATTTTAAAAGCAACACCATTGCTAGACCGAAGAATGAAAGTGTTAATGACACTGCAGCTCAACTTGACCAAGAAGCAAGGAGGGATTGAATTAAGTAGAAAGTTCCAGTAATACCAAGTCATTCCCTCATGTTCCTACAGAAAAGACATCACACTCAAGCTACATATAAAATTTGAAAAAGTTCGCATGAGGGACGCAACTTGTAGGGTGTGCTAATGGATTTGTTGACATTATATATGCAAAATCCAAGATGGCCACCAGCGGCATGTTTTCCAATGAAATTTAGAAACATTTGATAGCTCACATCTGGACATTACCCGAAAACAATGTATATGAAATTTGAAATTAATCGGGAGAGAGATACAGCCTGCATGGTGCACTAAAGGAATTGTAGATGAACAGCGATATGGACAAACAGATGTATGAATGGACAACTTCTCACAACCCATCCCAATAGCTCTTACTTGATTTCAAGTTGAGTTAAAAAACTATCCAGATGTAGCATTTTGAATTCCGGAAAAGTATCTAATAATTTGACAACATTTTTCTTCCTTTTAGAGATAAAACAGTTAAAACTAGAAGTCCTGTCATGAACTGTGCACTTATCTAGGCTTAATTGCACATAGGAATTGCACGCAATTGCCATATCGAATGACATCCAAAGCACGGCAATTTCTCCTGGTTACTCATAGCAAACACAGGCAATGTTTCGGCCAATGGACCTCCGGGTTACCCGGAGGTCCATTGGCTGAAACACTGTATGTGCACAGGCTATATGTACAGAATTTGATAGCCTTACTATGGTCATAATGCATAGATTAACATGCAGATCGAGGGGTATTTGTGCACATTTCATGACACGACTTCTAGTTTTAACTGTAGTATTGAAAAAGAAAGTTAACTGTTCAAAGAGTTTGTAAACACATATCTTGCTGTGACCAATAGTACACTCGTGCCACTCTTGGATGAACTGGAACAAGGTTACACCCATTTTCAAGAAAATATGGTGAAAAGTGAAAAAGTACTATGGGGCAAAGAATAAACTTTTGAGACAGAAAATCAATAAGAAGAATCATAACTATATAAATAGAAAGACTGGAATTTCAAAGAGATGGATTAGGGATGCCTCTGCCCTCTTTGGGAAAGGTTCTGGGTCCAATGGGGAAAATTTACATCATGAGGGCCCAATTGGGAATTTGGTTAGGAGAAAAAGAAACATACAAAAAACAAAGAACATTACCTTCGTATGAAACTGAGAAAATCACAATTAACTAGGTAGTGCTGAAACGGATAGTCAGATAACCGGTTTGCAACCGGTTATCAGCATAACTGGTCGAAAAAGCTGTCAACTGGATAACCTGTTTATGGGATAGCGTCGGGGAAATAAGTATTTGACCACGAGATGTTAGAATTCTTTTGCTGACACAAGCATTATCAATGCTACCAAACATTTGTTGATTTACAATGATGTGTACTCAATGTAACATGAAAGGGTTAAGGTGTTGGAATGTTGAATGAACAGTTATTTCATTTGCTTGGACAGCCAAGTCGCGGATAAATGTCTAACAAACTGCCAACAGTCAAGTGCACTGCAGGTTGTTTTCTGCGTGGGCAGCAGTGAGCATGTGCCTGTCAACATAACATAGTCTTCTACAGACAAATTTGACATTACAATCTTTGATGAGGTGTTATAATGCTGAAAAAATCCCTCAGTGTGAGTAATGGTGCTTCCAAATAAATTGACTGTTTGGTACTTTACCACCGTGTTTCGGAAAAACCATGCTTTGATTTTACTGAACTGTTTAAAAGTTTGAACTTATGTCATAAAAAACCTATTTTAAAATTTGTTTTTCAATGGTCAGTGTCAGACAATGTGGGGCTCTTGGTCAATGAGGCATATAATAATTTCTTAACAAACTCCTTTCATGACTCGCAACATATTCCTGCCAGAAATTTCATTGCGATGAATAGGAAAATGTAAACATGGAACTGTTTGTGACATTTGTCTTAGCAGTGAACAGAAAAAAGATACTCAAAAAGTTAAAAAATTTATAGTAATTTATATATTTTTTATACTTACCAATGACCCAGACTTAGCTGGTGCTAACTCTTACAAATCTAGGGCCAAACACAAATTTTGCCCCCCAATCCCCGAAATTTGCATCTAAAACCGAAAGAAATCATGTCCTAAAGGACCTCCAAACTTTGCCCCCACTGCACATGCGCAGTGTCAAGGACGTTCCAAAATTGGCGCCAATCACCATTCTTACTGGCAGTGCCTGGTCAGCGCTATGTACTCAGCGGGGAGGTAAGAGTTCCCAACTCCTGGGAGGGCCATCCCCGTCTGGGTCATTGGTAAGTATAAAAAATATATAAATTACTATAAATTTCTTAACATTTTTATACTGTACCAATGACCCAGACTTAGCTGAATAGTAAAAAGGCTGGAGGGCCTAGGGCATAGAGGAAAATCCAATAAGCTCAACTATATAATATAGAGTGAACCCCTCAAGGAGAAAAGGAGTATTAGTCTTTACATGTATCCTTCTTATTTTATAATAAATTAGAAAGATACAATACCCTTCATAATTGAGCACAATAACATTCATGTTCTCTATTAACATCCAGTATAACCCATTATACTAATTATTTTTAAAGTAAGCCAATAAATAAAGTTAGTCCAGAGAATTGAGACTCTTTATATTCATTAAAAGTGTCCGAGGATTGTATATTAACGCCCGTTTGACACTTGACATATACAAATGCTTCACACCGAGCTACACTTTAAAAATATGACATGAATGAATTTTTAACATTAATATTACACTTTAAAACCATCCCGGAAACGACTCAGAATTACTGACTCCGGAGGAGGAATTCCCTTGCTTTTCACTATAAAGCAGGTGACCTAAGGGAACACCCTCCCCCCCCCCTGCCCTGGGTCAAATAGCCCAGAGCGAAGAGGGCAGCAGGACGGAGTCACTGCCGGAACAGAAAGCCTGCATAACTATAGTTGCAACTGTTTAGTGGACGACATTCTGAGCAACAGATAACGGACCTAAACAACGCAGGTCTCCAGAAATGGACTCAATATTTCTGAGATAAAAATTCGTGAATGTGGATGGCTGAGACCAATAAGCAGCCTTCATTAAATCTGTAATAGCCACACTAGTAGCAAAAGCCCAAGATGTAGAAAGAGCTCTTACTTCATGAGCCGAAATCTTAAGCACAGATGAACTTTCATAAGCAGTACGGATAGTTAATTGAATCCATCTAGCAAAAGAATGGACCGAAATGTCCTTTCTATTAGGCATCAGAGACAGAAAGAAACGTTTTCGTCCCTTTCTGATAAACTGAGATCTCTGTTTATAAATGCGTAAAGCTCTAACAGGACAGAGTAAAGGCCTACGCCCGTCTGAAGACGGAAGAGCCTTAATAACAATAGGTTCCGGATATTTATTAGGAGCCTGATTCTTAGCTAAAAATCCAACATTAGTAGTGAAGGTGATAGTGTTCCCGACACTACGATAGTGAGAATCATCCACCGATAGTGCATGAAGCGCACTGACTCTTCTAGCAGAAGAGAAAGCTAAGAGAAAAGCTGTCTTATAAGACAAAAATTTGAAATCTACTGTCCCAAGAGGCTCAAATGGCTTTTCCTTAAGTTTAAGAAGAACCCAAGCTAAATTCCACTTAGGAATAAACCTAAGAGTTCTGGGTCTATTTATCGAGAAGTTTCTAACTAACTTAGATAAAGAGACATTAGATCCAATTTGTAAACTATTGTGATGTGCATAGGTATCAGATAACATAGACCTATAACCCTTAATAGTAACAGGCTGCAGTTTGATTTCGTCAAACAAGTATACTAGAAAGTTTGCAATGTCTGGTATGGAGGGATAAAAAATATCAACAGAATGATCCCTACACCAACGACGAAAAACCTTCCACTTAGCCGCATAATTTAGCGAAGAGGAGGTCCTCCTACAGTTAGAAATCGCGTCCACTGCTCGTCCTGTAAAGTGCTTGCCATGCAAGAAGGACCGCACAACGGAAAAACGTGAAGGTTGAGACCTTGCGGGTTGTGATGAAGTCGACGCGGTTTCCCCTGCGAAAGAAGATCCTCCCGTGGAGGAAGCTTTCGCTGTAGGTCCCACAACAGACACCTGAGTAGATTTATCCATGGTCTCTGTGGAGACAGAGATGCTACCAACAGAATCTTGCACTGAGATTGTTTTATCTTTAGCAATATTTGCTGAATCAACGGCGCTGGAGGATATGCATATCCTATCATTCCGTCCCATGAGATCGATAGAGCGTCTACTGCAAATGCTCTTGGATCCGGGCACGGTGACACATACGTCTGCAACTGATTGTTGAGATGTGTCGCAAATAAGTCTATCATTGGCCGTTCCCACTGGTAGCAAATCTGATTGAATACTTGTTTGTTGAGAGTCCACTCCGACGGCAACAAGCGGCCCTTCCGTGAAAGGGAGTCTGCTAGTACATTCAGACGACCCGGTATATGACGGACCGAAAGTAGAACCTGATGTTCTAGAGCAAACAGAAGGATTCTCTCCGTTAGATTGAATAATAGAACGGAATGAGTGCCTCTCTGGTTCCGTATATACGCCACTACTGTCGTATTGTCGGACAGAATTTGGACATGAGCTTTGTGAATAATGTCCATCCAATGACGTAACGCAAGCCAAATTGACATCATTTCCTTGATGTTTATGTGCTTGGTTAGGAACTGGGGATCCCAAAGACCCTGGCATCTCGAATCCGTTAGGAACAATGTTGCACCCCAATCTGTTTGACTGGCATCCGTCATAATGGTAAAACTCGGATCCGGCAACTGCAGCGGAACTCCCTGAGTTAACCACTGAATGTTTGCCCAAATCTGAATCTCTTGTTTCACTTGATCTGACAAGAGAACATCTATGTCGAGCGAATGAATCTTCACACTCCAATTCTGAGTTAAGAAAATTTGGAGAGGACGAGTGCACAACCGTCCCATCGGAATGAGACCCGCGGCGGCTCCGCACAAACCTATCAGTCTCATAAACTCCCTCGCTGTGACTTTGTCTGCATGAAGACAATAGCGAGCGTAACAACTGACTAATTTCGCTCTGGTTAACGGCCGACGAACGAGATTGTTGTGCGTCTCGAAGCTCATTCCCAGATGAGTGAATGACTTGGACGGCACCAGATCCGACTTCTCCTCGTTTATAACAAAACCGAGACGTCGGAGCAATAGAAGCAGATTCTGCACATCGTTCTGAAGCGTTAACTCGTTGCCGTACCTCTGAAGAATGTCATCCAGGTAGGCCGACGTTACCGCAGACGAATGAGCTCGGAAATACATCATTACCGAGTTCATTACCCGAGTGAAAGCCCAGGGTGCTAGGTTCAATCCGAAGCACATCGCCCGGAATTGATACACAACTCCTAGGACTGCGATGCGTAGATACTTTCTGAATGTCGGATGTACCATGACATGAAAGTACGCATCCTTGAGATCTATGCTTGTAGCATAATCGTTCACCCGAATACTCGCTCTGACCGACCGAATCGTCTCCATATAAAATTTCGGAGCGACGATCAGCTTTTTTATCCAGCTCAAATCTATGACTGGACGGAACGAGCCGTCTGGTTTCGGAACCAGAAACAGATGGCTGTAGAATCCCGGTGTTTCCTGGTCTTCTACGACCTCTACCGCATTCTTCATTAAAAGAGACTGCACCTCCGATAAGAGAGCGTCTCTTTTCTGCGGATTTGACGGAAGTTGAGTCCATTTTGGACTTCGAGTTAACGGAGGCTTTCGTTTGAAGGATATTCTTAGACCTTCCGAAATCACCCATCTCACCCAAGGGTCGTCCGTAATCGACGCCCACTCTTCTGAAAAACTCGACAACCTTCCGCCAACCGGAACGCGATAGAGGTTGAAGCCATCACCTCCTGGACCTGCGGGAGGAGAAACCACGTCCTCCACGACCCGCACCTCGTCCCGTCGACCTCAGGGCGTCCGACCGATGTCCCGACCCGAAGGACGTCCCGCACGAGAGTCGCTGCCTTGATGGTCTCTTGAATGAGACCAAGAGGACGCACCGGAACCTCTATAGGAACCTTTCTTGGGCGCATTAGACCCAGAAGTGCCTGTCTTATTCTTCTCTGTCGTATCCGACTTTTTGGAAGCGGATTTAAACAACAGAGAATCCGAAGCTTTCTTCGTAATTTTATCGTAGATTGCAGAAAGCTTGCCATCGAATAGAAGTTCTCCGGAGACCGAAGCAACACTGAGAGAGTTCTTCACCTTACTATCCACGCGTGTGGATGTAGCTAAGGCTGCGTCATGTCTAACCAACTCCAGGTTTGCCACTGAAAGGGCGGAGTTATACGTGGAAAAAGCCACTGCCCTTGAAAGAAGTCTTAATGAGGATTGTATATCCTGGAATTCTTTCCCTTGAAGACGCAGTGATAACGCCTTTGTAAGGTGGTCTGCGTAAGATAAAGCGTCTAAACTGGCCCTGTTAGACGTGATTGTCGTATCCAACACCGCGGTTTGAATGGACATAGACAACGGTAACGACAATTCTAAGTCTTCCGCCTCGTCGTCAAGACGCAGAGCAACTCTCAGAATACCCTGTCCTGCCGTATCGAATTTATTCCTTGCATTAATGAAAGGCAGGTTAAGAGCATTGGAGGACAAGAAACCAGCTTTGCCTGTTTTGGAAGCAAGCTTGAATATAGCGTCGTTCAATAATTCAAATGTTCTCGTGACATTATTGGACTGAGACGGAAACTCAGGGACAATGTCTCTGAACCGCTCAAAGAATTCAGTGTCCAATGACGCTATTATTCTCTTGTCCGGAACCGCAGCAGTCTGGCCCGACGGAACAACGTGAGGAAGGAAGTGCCGGATAAAATCCACGGCAGCTTTATGTTGTTCCGAAAGGGATAGGTCCAAGTCATCCGTATCCCTTTCACCATCCGGTCAGACCTCACGATGCTCCCGGTTGTCTGCACCCGATGCTTCGGCGGAGCGTACCGACCCAGCGCCGTCGGATAATTCCCGATCCGACACCGATTCTGTCGGCTGCTGGGATACTGCGATAATTTGTGCTATCTGAGCAAGCACGTCCGTCATCGAGGCCTGCGGAGTGGCGGTCTTTCGCTGCTTCGCCGCGGGAAGCTCCGCATCAACTGACTCCCGCATACTCTTCCTATGCGAACGTCCGGAGTCTACCGGCCTCGTGTCCCTGGCTACCGGATGGCATGACCTGGTCGCCGAAGAATCCCTTATCGGCGAAGCTGGTAGAATCTCCGCGGTCACGTAGCCAAGGTGCGGTCGTGTGTGCTGGTGAGAGGATGAGGAAGCCTGAGCAGTCTCCGCGGACTGCCTAAACAACGGAGCGTCCCGAGCGCCGGACGTGTGCTCCGCTTGCGACACATTTTGTACCACAACATCAGGTCCCTGATGTTGTTGTACGAGAGAGGAGTCTCTCTCGCTCGCGGCCCGGCTGGACCTGGACGAGCTAGGAACCGGACTAGAAGGCTTCCTCCGATCTCTCCTAACATCCGCTGTCACTGGGTGTGCACCTAGTATATTTATAGTGCTCGCATCACCCAACATTTCCTCCTGGACCACAACGGACGAACCCGGCTGCCGAACCATTCGGTGAATGGACGCTACACCGGGCGAGCTAACGGACGACAGCGCTGTCGATCCTACTAGGGACCTCTTAGGCAACTGTCATATCTCCATGAGCACTTTTGCCGCTAACTCTTCATTCAATTGTGACGACGGAAGCGCACTCTTGGAAGATAACATGGAAACATCATCCTGTTCTTGTTCCTCTGAAATAGAAACTGATAGACTAGAGTGACCCTGCAGAGAAAGGACCGGCATAGCCCTTTCTCCACTAACAACATAACGTGACACACGTTTCCAATGTTTGTCATCCCAATATTGACATATTGAACAGGAGTTAAGTGCAAGTACACTGACTATAATTAATACAATGATCATGAATGTCAGAGGAAGATTTCTTCCTATTACAATTTGAACAATGTCCTTTCATTGTGAAAAGACAACAACAAGTCCTAGTACTCGCACAAACCCCTAAACACAAAGATACATAATAACATGATCCATTAATATTGAAAAAAGCAAATGAAATTCAAAATAATTTTTGAAAAAATATTTTTTCAGCGAAGCCCAAGTTTCTGAAAAGTAACGTTGAGCCCCAATGGATCCCAAGGGTAAGTGTGGTAAAAAATTTTAAAATTATTTTAAATAATTATTGCAACACTTACGGATAATAATAATGTATCTTGTAGTGAGATAAACTACTCCAAAGGCAAAAAGCCCCCCTCAAAAGAGACTGTTGCCAATGTAAACAAGCAGTGTATAAACACCAGAAAACATGACTCCAGGCACTGACAATACTGGCCCGAAATCAGTTATCAAAATTACACACTATCTGATGCAAAACAGAGACTTCCAGAGAAGAATCTGCAGAACATCAGATGGTAGATGCAGAACACAACGTCTAAACACCCATGGGTGAAAACGTAAACATGGGGAAAATGACAGAATTCATTCTGTAACCAAGCTAATTCTCCCAAGAAATTTTAGGAGTAATCTTACTCAAAAATATGCCAAAAGCATGGGAGAATAGCAAGGGGGGACTTACAGGAACAGGAGAGAGGAAACACTGAATAAGCAGTGCAACTTCAAAGTAAGAATGACAACAACAGGCCCATGCCTCGAAAATAGGCAACTTAACATAATTTTATAACAAAATTTTAAGTTACAGCCCTGATTATTTTCTGTCACTCCTTTTTCCTCTCCACCTTCTGTATCCTCCTTAGAATCACCATTTCTCCAATATTTATGTGTCTGGCATCATTTAAACTGAGATTCACAAGCACAAAGATCAGTGAGATGTTAACTGATGAAGGGCCAAACAAAGAATGGTGATTGGCGCCAATTTCGGAACATCTTTGACACTGCGCAGGCACAGTGGGGGCAAAGTATGGAGGTCCTTTAGGACATGATTTCTTTTGGTTTTAGAAGCAAATTTTGGGGATTGGGGGGCAAAATTTGTGTTTGGCCCTAGATTTTTAAGAGATAGCACCAGCTAAGTCTGGGTCATTGGTACAGTATAAAAATATTAGGAGTACATATTCACCCTATGATCACATCAAATTCAAGGTTAGAGGCTCTTTGCTAATACAGTTAACTATGCCAAATTACAATTTACAAACTGGTTGGAAGATTCTCAACCAATATTAATGATAATCATCAGATTCATACCTCACTTCAAATGCACGCACATGGGAACAAATCACACAAGCAAACTTTATTTCAGGTGCGCGGCATGCAGTGTGCCTCAGGTTTTCAATTTCAAATGGCAAGGCCTGGTTCTGTGATTGGGCAATGCAGGGTGACCACAGTTACGATGTATCATCACTATTATGTGGGACCATTGCAGTCATATAAATTGTTAATGATCATTTGCACATTGGCGATTTCCATTGGCACTCGATGGTGTTTGTTTGTTTACTTTTTGTGGAAGTCAGGTGGCAGTGGTTTGAACTGTTTTCTCCCCTTACTGATTTTGAGTCGTAGACAATGCAATAATACCAGCGGTTGAAATTAATGGATATCCGGTTGAAATCCAGTTATGCCCAACGGTTAGCCAGTAATAATGAAATTGTCAATGACACTGTAGCTCAACTTGACAAACTTGAACTTGGTAAGTTATAAATGAAATGGCAAAACTGAAGATCATTGGTACCAATGTTATTTGATGAAATTTCAACATAACAGCATTGTGCGTGCACGTCAAGAGTAATCCATGCATTTTTAAATGTATACTGTAAGACTGGCTAAAGGAAGAATGATGATACACAAATGCAGTATGTTGAAAGGTTATTGTAAATGGCAACTTTTTTCACAGAAGTGAATGCTAATAAATAGCTCTTATCTAAAGTTTTTGCCTAATGAGCACACCAAGTTCAAAAACAACCCTATGAAAAATGTGGCCTGTAGGCCATGTCAAAGAATGTTGATGCACAAATGCAATAAATTCAAAGATTGTTGCTAACAGCAACAGTTTTTGATGGAAATGAAAAGAAAATCAATAGCTCCAACCTTTGTCACCCTGCATAAGCATACAAAGTTTCAAAACAACTTGATAATGAATGTGCCATCTGAGGCATGCCAAAGGAAGATGGTAAAGCACAAATGCACTAAGTAGAAGGTCATTGCTTGTGGCAATGTTTTTTTTATGGAAATTCATAAATATACCCTGCAGAGAGTACAAAAGGGATAAGTTGATGCACAAATGCAGTAAATTCAAAGGTTGGTGATAATGACAATAATTTTTTATGGAAATGAAAAAAAAGCAATAGCTCACATCTAGAGGTCACCCCGAAAACACACATACCAAGTTTCAAAGTGATCCGATCATAAATGTGCCCTGAAGGGTGTGTTAAAGGGAAATATTGAGGTCTGACTAAACGAAGTACAAAGGTCAGCAGCAACATTTTTTGACAGAAATGGAAGAAAATCGACAGCTCCCATATAGATGTCACCCAACACAAGCTCACCAAGTTTGCAAGCGATCCAATCATAAATGTGCCCTGCAGGGTGTGTCAAAGGGAAATATTGATGCTTAACTGCACTAAGTTTTTACTAAGTTCATCAAAGGTCATTGCCAGTGGCAATATTTTTTGACGGAAATGGAGAAAATCGATAGCTCCCATCTAGAGGTAACCCCAAACAAGCATACAAAGTTTCAAACCGATCTGATCATAAATGTTAAAAAATTTATAGTAATTTATATATTTTTTATACTTACCAATGACCCAGACATAGCTGGTGCTAACTCTTAAAATTCTAGGGCCAAACACAAATTTTGCCCCCCCCCCCCCAATCCCCAAAATTTGCATCTAAAACCAAAAGAAATCACGTCCTGAAGGACCTCCATACTTTGCCCTTACTGCACATGCGCAGTGTCAAGGACGTTCCGAAATTGGCGCCAATTATCATTCTTACCAGCAGTGCCTGGTCAGCACTATGTACTCAGTGGGGAGGTATGAGTTCCCAACTCCTGGGAGGGCCATCCCCATCTGGGTCATTTGGTAAGTATAAAAAATATATAAATTACTATAAATTTTTTAACATTTTTATACTGTACCAATGACCCAGACTTAGCTGAATAGTAAAAAGGCTGGAGGGCCTAGGACATAGAGGAAAATCCAATAAGCTCAACTATCTAAATAGAGTCAACCCCTCGAGGAGAAAAGGAGTATTAGGATTTACGTGTATCTTTCTTATTTTATGATAAATAAGAAAGACACAACACCCTTCATAATTGAGCATAGTAACATTCATGTTCTCTATTAACAACCAGTATAACCCTTTATACTAATTATTTTTAAAGTAAGCCAATAAATAAAGTTAGTCCAGAGAATTGAGACTCTTTATATTCTCTTAAAAGTGTCCGAGGATTGTAGATTAACGCCCGTTTGACACAAGACATATACAAATGCTTCACACCGAGCTACACTTTAAAAATATGACATGAATGAATTTTTAACATTAATATTACACTTTAAAACCATCCCGGTAACGACTCAGAATTACTGACTCTGGAGGAGGAATCCCCTTGCTTTTCACTATAAAGCAGGTGACCTAAGGGAACACCCTCCCCCCCCCCCCTCCCCTTGCCCTGGGTCAAATAGCCCAGAGCGAAGAGGGCAGCAGGACGGAGTCACTGCCGGAACAGAAAGCCTGCATAACTATAGTTGCAACTGTTTAGTGGACGACATTCTGAGCAACAGATAACGGACCTAAACAATGCAGGTCTCCAGAAATGGACTCAATATTTCTGAGATAAAAATCCGTGAATGTGGATGGTTGGGACCAATATGCAGCCTTCATTAAATCTGTAATAGCAACACTATTTGCGTAAGCCCAAGATGTAGAAAGAGCTCTTACTTCATGAGCCGAAATCTTAAGCACAGACTGCTGAGATGAAGATATATTATCATAAGCAGTACGGATAGTTAATTGAATCCATCTGGCAATAGAATGGACCGAAATGTCCTTTCTATTAGGCATCAGAGACAGAGAGAAGCGTTTCCGTCCCTTTCTGATAAACTGAGATCTTTGTTTATAAATACGTAAGGCTCTAACAGGACAGAGCAAAGGCCTACGCCCGTCTGAAGACGGAAGGGCCTTAATAACAATAGGTTCCGGATATTTATTAGGAGCCTGATTCTTAGCTAAAAATCCAACATTAGTGGTAAGGGTAATAGTGTTCCCAACACTACGATAGTGAGAATCATCCACTGATAGTGCATGAAGCTCACTGACTCTTCTAGCAGAAGAGAAAGCTAAGAGAAATGCTGTCTTATAAGACTTCGTTTTGGCAGGGTATACAAAAAAATTCACCACGACCCCTATGACCCCCTCAGCCCCAGTTTTTTCTGCTTTCACGTGTGTTTGGGATGATTTCGACTGATTTTGTGCATTTTTATTGACCCCGGATTGGAGAAAAGACTAGTTAGATGATGTTCTAACTTCAAGAATTTGAAATCTACTGTCCCAAGAGGCTCAAATGGCTTTTCTTTCAGTTTAAGAAGAACCCAAGCTAAATTCCATTTAGGAATTAATCTAAGAGTTCTGGGTCTATTTATCGAGAAGTTTCTAACTAACTTAGATAAAGAGACATTAGATCCAATTTGTAAACTATCATGGTGTGCATAGGTATCAGATAACATAGACCTATAACCTTTAATAGTAACAGGCTGCAGTTTCATTTCGTCAAACAGGTATACTAGAAAGTTTGCAATGTCTGGTATGGAGGGATCAAATATATCAACAGAATGATCCCTACACCAACGACGAAAGACCTTCCACTTAGCCGCATAGTTTAGCGAAGAGGTCATGCTACAGTTAGAAATCGCGTCCACTGATCATCCTGTAAAATGCTTGCCGTGCAAGAAGGACCGCACAATGGAAATACGTGAAGGTTGAGACCTTGCGGGTTGTGATGAAGTTGACGCGATTTCCCCTGCGAAAGAAGATCCTCTCGTGGAGGAAGTTTTCGCGGTAAGTCCCACAGCACAGACCTGAGTAGATTTATCCACGGTCTCTGTGGAGACAGAGATGCTACCAACAGAATTTTGCATTGAGATAGTTTTATCTTTAGCAATATTTGCTGAATTAACGGCGCTGGAGGATACGCATATCCTATCATTCCGTCCCACGAGATCGATAGAGCATCTACTGCATAAGCTCGGGGATCCGGACATGGTGACACATACGTCTGCAACTGATTGTTGAGATGTGTCGCAAATAAATCTTGAGGTATGACTAAACTAAGTTCTAATAACATTGGCCGTGGCAACATTTTTTGACAGAAATGGAAGAAAATCGATAGCTCCCATCTAGAGGTCACCCCAAACAAACATACCAGGTTTCAAAGCAATCCAATCATTTCAGAACTATAAATAGGGTTGAAATGGTTACAGGATTTTCATAACCGGTTAACCGCTAACCGTTAACTGATTAACCACAGTTATCTAAAGAATGTCATTGGCGTATGTCTTCGGTAGATTAACTGAGGGCGAGATCAAACTGAAAAATGCCCAAATCAGTCCTGGTAATGCACCCTAGCAACCGGCAATGCTAAGGAAAATGTCGAGTTACAATGCACATCATCAGCAAAAAAATTCCCGAGGGTGTAATGTTGTAAAAAATACCTGTTTATGGTAACTCAACTGACCCCAAAAAATTGATCGAGTACAAGTCGCTCATTTAATTCACTGTAACCCTAAATTTCCATCAGGCTTAAACTGTGAATTTGAAACCAATTCTGGAGTTCAAGTTTTCAAAATTAAGTGGAGAAATAAATCTATTGGACAGTATAAATGGGGAGCAAGAGGAAAGTTCCAGTTTAGCAAAAGAAACCGCATATGATAAACTGATGAACATTTCACGTTGCTTCTCCGTTGGTTTTGAAAGGTCATGAATATGATAAATTTAAAGTAATATGCATATTTTTTATACTTACCAATTGCCCAGACTTAGCTGGTGCAAACTCATTAATTTACAGGGCCAAACACAAATTTTGAACCCTCCACAATCCCCAAAATTTGCATACAAAACCGAAAAAGAAAAGTCAGTCCTAACTGGTCCTCCATACTTTTGCTTACTGCACATGTGAAGTAAGCAGGAAGTGACCGAAACTGTCGGCCACATCATTCTTCCTAGTTATGCCTGCTAAATGTTATACATATCTATCAGCAGGGAGGTATGAGTGCCCACTCATGGGAGGGCTATCCCCATCTGGGCCATTAGTAAATATACAAATTACTTTAAATTTATCATATTTTTATACCAAAGCCAATGGCCCAGACTTTGCTGAATCGTAAAAAGGCTGGAGGGCCAATTACTCCATAATAAAGAATAGCTCCTACAGGAGAATAGAAGACATAGGAATTACTCATGTCTTTCTCTTTTTCCCAATAAAAAAAGAGAATGACATAACACCCAACATATACTGGAGTAATACATAATAAATTCTCCATTTAATGCCAGCACAAGCCTTTATGCTAATTCAGTGAAGGAAACCAATTATAAGGAAGTCCAGAGAATGAGATGTCTTATACTCATGTAAAAGTGTCCAAGGATTGTATATTAACACTGGTATGACATGTAACATATACAAATGCTTCACACTGAACTACACTTTAAAAGCAATACATAAATGAGACATAATTGTTGCTTCACACCGAGCTACACATTAAAACCACCCAGCACTGATGTTGGACTACTGACACTGGAGGCGGTTTTCCCTTGCTTTTCACTATAAAGCCAGATGATATAAAGGGACCCCCCCCCCCCCCACCACCCCCTTGCTATGAAGGAAAATTCCTCAGAACGAAGAGGGCAGAGGAATGACGTCAGTGCTCGAGCAGACTGCCTAAGACATCACTGAGATGTATTATTAATGGACGACATTCTGTGTGACAGAAAGAGGACCCAAGGACCTCAGGTCACAGGAGATAGACTCTAAATTTCTAAGAGAGAACTTCGTAAATGAAGATGGTTGCGTCCAGTAAACTGCCTTCATTAAATCAGTAATAGCAATACTATTTGAATAAGCCCAAGAAGAAGACAGTGTCCTAACTTCAAGAGCTGAAATCTTATTGACAGAGTGTTGATCCGCTGATAGATTCTCGTAAGCGATTCTTACTGCCAGTTGAATCCATCCAGCAACTGAATGAATAGAAATATCCTTTCTGTTAGGTATAAGTGAAAGGAAAAACCTCTTTCTTCCTTTTCTAATGAAGCAAGATCAATGTTTATATATGCGCATCACTCTCACTGGACACAACAGCGGTCTACGGTTGTCCGAGGATGGTAAGGCCTTAATAACAATAGGCTCCGGCCGCTTATCCAGAATCTGATTCTTAGCCAAGAATCCCACTTCCATAGTAAGAGTAATAGTATTACCCACACTACAGTAATGGGAATCTTCGACAGATAAAGCATGGAGTTCACTAACTCTTCTGGCAGAAGCGAAGGCTAAGAGAAAAGCCATTTTATAAGTGAGGAATTTAAATTCTACCTCGTCTAACAGCTCAAAAGGAGCTTCTTGAAGCTTCAAAAGAACCCTAGCCAAATTCCATTTAGGAATTAATCTGAGGGTTCTAGGTCTATTGATAGAGAAATTTCTAACTAGCTTGGATAAAGAAGGATCTAATCCAATACTCAATTTATCATGATGAGAATATGTGTCGGATAACATAGATCTATAGCCCTAAATGGTAACAGGCTGCAGTTTGAGTATGTCAAACAGGTAGATCAGAAAATTGGCAATCTGAGGAAGAGATGGATTATTGATACCCACTGACTGGTCTGTGCACCAACAAAAGAAAACCCCCACTTCGCTGCATAATTCAGCAAAGAGAAGGCCCTCCTACAGTTAGAAATTGCATCCACTGCTCGTCCTGTAAACTGCTTCCCGTGCAAGAAGGACCGCAAAATGGAAATACATGATGAGCATATGTGTCTGACAACATAGACTGATAGCCCTCAATAGTAATGGGCTGCAGTTTTAATTCGTCAAACAGGTAGACCCAAAAATTGGCAATGAAAAAGAAAACTCTCCACTTCGCTGCAAAATTCAGCGAAGAGGAGGTCCTCCTACAGTTACAAATTGCGTCCACTGCTCATCCTGTAAACTGCTTTCCATGCAAGAAGGACCACACAATGGAAATACGTGAAGGTTGAGACCATCCGGGTTGTGATGTAGTGTGTGGGACTTCCCCTGAAACAGAAGGTCCCTGAGAGGAGGAAGCTTCCGGGGAATGTCCCATAACAGACACCTGATCAGGTTGATCCAGGGTTTCTGAGACGACAGAAGTGCTAACAGCAAGATTTTGCAGTAAGACTGTTTGATTTTTAATAGAATCTGCTGAATCAGAGGAGTTGGAGGATATGCATATCCTATTATTCCGTGCCATGAGATCGACAGAACGTCTTCTGCGTTCGCTCGATGATCCGGACAAGGCGAAATGAATGTCAGAACAAGGCAACACAAACGTCGGTAGCTGATTGTTTAGGTTCGTGGCAAAAGATATCTATCATTGGACAATCCCACTGATAGAAAATCTGCCGGAATAATTGTTTGTTGAGAGTCCACTCCGATGGCAACAGGCGACTTTTCCTTGAGAGTGAGTCTGTTATTATGTTCAGACGATCTGGAATATGATGGACTGAGAGATGAGTGTGATGACTCCGAGCAAAAAGGAGAATCTTCTCCATCAATTCACATAGAGGAATTGAACGGGTGCTGCCCTGATTCCTGAGATATGCCACTACTGTCGAATTGTCCGACAGAATCTGCACATGGACGTTCGTTACGTGAGTAATCCAGTGATTCAGTGCTAGCCAAATAGACATCATCTCTTTGATGTTTATGTGCTTTTCTAGGAACAAAGAGTCCCAAAGACCCTGGCAATTCAGGACTGCAGGAATCAGAGACGAACCCCCAACCTGTCAGACTCACATCCATCATAACAGTAAAGACCGGATCCGGTACTTGAAGCAGAACTCCTTGAGTTAACCACTTGAGATCCGCCCAAATCTAAGCCATTTGTTTTATCAGATCTGTTAACCCTTTACCCAACGTAACGGCCAAAACCGGCCAGCGCTATTCTCAAAAATTGCCAATTAATTTTCAAAATATTTTCATTTTTTGTCTCAAAAACATAGGTTATGACCCCTCGTTGGAACGAGCTCGTCGAGCTCGTTCCAACGAGGGGTCATAACCTATGTTTTTGAGACAAAAAATGAAAAAATTTAGTTATTCAAGAATTTTTTTTGCAAGTGTCGTCTGCTTTTCATGTTAGGTAAAGGGTTAAACCAATCTGGTGTTCTAGTGGATGCATCTTGACACTCCAGTTCTGAGTAAAGAATAGCTGGAGAGGACACGTGCATAAGTGACCCAGCGGAATCAAATGCGCCGTTGCTTCGCACAGACCCATTAGTCGCATGAACTCTCTTGCCGATACTGTTAGAGAGTTTAGACAAAAGCGAGCATAGCAACTGACCAATTTCGCTCAGGTTATCGGAAGGCGAACCAGATTGCATTGAGTCTCGAAGCTCATTCCCAAGTGAATGAATGACTTGGACAGAGCTAAATCCGACTTCATTTTGTTTACTATGAAACTGAGACGTCGGAATAAATGAAGCAGACTCCGCACATCATTCTGAAGTGCATCTTTGCCGCCGTATCTCTGAAGAATATCGTCCAGATAAGCCGACGTAACCACAACTGAATGAGCTCTGAAGTATGACATTATCCGAGTGAATGCCTAAGGAGGCAGGTTCAGACCGAAACACATCGCTCTGAACTGATAAACCTTCCCTTGAACGGCAAAGCGCAGGTATTTTCTGAAAGCTGGATGAACCATGATGTGAAAGTACGCATCCTTTAGATCTATGCTTGCCACAAAGTCATTCACTCAAATGCTCACTCTTACTGACGGAATGGTTTCCATATAGAACTTTGGAGCGATAATCAGTTTGTTCCAGCTCAAGTCTATGATCGGTTGAAACAAGTAGTCTGGTTTCGGCACAAGGAACAGGTGACTGAAAATCCCGGTGAGCTGGGATTTTCTATGACCTCTATTGCTTCTTTTAGTAGGAGAGACTGAACTTCTGCAAGAAGAGACTCCTTTTTTGAAGGATTGGCCGGAAAAACTGTCCAACGTGGACTTCGTGTAAGTGGGGGCTTTGATCAGAATGATTGTCGAAGTCCCATTCTGACTACATTTCTGACCCACTGATCTTCCGTTATATCCGTCCAATTTCTCGCAAAGTTTGACAATCTTCCGTCAACTGGAGAGCAATAGAGGTTTAGACCATCACCTTTGGGAGGAGAAACCACGTCCTCCCCGAGAACCACCTCATGCCGTCGGCTTAGGGGCATCTGACTTATAGTCTCTGTAAGACTTACGCCCCTTCCCAGAGTCGCTGTACTGACAGTTCCCTAAATAGCTGTACGAGGGCTTATTAGAACCCTGCGAGGAGCTTTTCTTCACTGGCTGCAAATTGGAGCACCCTTGCCTACCACGTCCAGCATATGACTGCTGCTGGATAGCTGACCTCAACAAAAGAGTGCTGGTAGCTTCTTCGTACACTAAGGACAACTTGTCATCAAATAACGTATGTCCAGAAACCGGAGCGACTCTAAGAGAGATCTTCACCCAATCATCAATCAAGGAAGACGATAACAAGGCTCCATCACGTCTTATCAATTCCATATTAGCCACTGTAAGGGTGGAATGATGTGTGGCATACATAACTGCCCTTGAAAGAACTCTGAGAGACACATTAATATCATCAAATTCTTTCCCAACAAGACGATGGTCCAAAGCCTTGGTTATATGATCTGTGGTAAGACATAGCGTCCAAAAATGCCCGACTAGAATCAATTCTAGATTCAATCACATGTGAGCGGACATGAATGAATGATGCATGTAACAATATTTCCATATCTGAAGACTGATCATCCAAATGCATGGAAGTTCTCAGAACATCTTCTCCAACCGTTTTTAATTTGCTTGGTACAGGAAACAGTACGCGAATGGAAAATGCCGATAAGAAAGGATTTTTCTTTCTTGAACTTGCTAGGTTAAATATTGCATCGTCAAGGTGGCTGAAAGCCTCAGACACATGGTCTGACTGACCCGGGAAGGAAAGAACATCCTCTTTCCTCTGCTGGGTATCCCTATCTAAGGATGATAGTGACCTACGCCTAGCAGACGCAGCTTGCTGACCAGAGGGAACAATCTCAGAAAAAACTGATCAATAAAATTCATCGTTTCCATATGTTGTTCCATACAGGTTGGAGAATCTTCCTCCACCTCCCTATCATCATCCGCTTGGTCAGGCTGTGAATTTTGGTCGGCTCCCTCTGAATGAACAGATGACCATACTGATCCAGCACCGTCCGATAGCTCACTCGCGAAGTTTGTTGACGGTCGCACTTGCTTTGGCTGGGAAGCTGCGATAAGCTGTGCTATCTGCGACAGCAAGTCCATAACTGAGGCTTGTGGAGTAGCGACTTATGTTTCTTTGCCACATGATGTTCATGGACGGCAATCTGTCCCCAGATCTTTTGCCGGACGTCTTGAATGCTCCGCATATTCATGCCTCGACGTACTAGCTACTGGATGACCTGACATCGGAGGGCAAGCCTGTGACTATCTTCACAGAACAGCTTGAAATTGAATAGCTAGTGAGCGGTCTAATGTGCTTGGTACTCGATGTGGAAGAAGCCGACTGTTGAGGGGGACGGAGAAGGCTCTCCCGCTTGCAATCTGACCCCAGATCTCGCTGAGCGTCCCGCTAATAAATGTGCTGGCTTCTTCCCCTTTGCCATTATCGCTGGGTGAGCTTCTGATTTTGAGGTGCTCACTCTACCCAAATCTACACTCTCCTCAACCGCTACAGACTTATCCGGTGATACGGCCCCCACTAGTGGGGCTACCACTTCACCGATTGAGCTAGCTGCTTATAATGGAATAAGAGGCCTTATTCCTTGTTTTATATTCATGAGCACCTTTACAGCTAGCTCTGTTTGCTCATCTGAGCTCGACGATGGCAGCACATTTTGGATGGGTGTCGCTGAATCATCACCATATTCTTGTTCCTCTGAAAAAGTGACTGAAAAACTAGAAATGGCCTGCGGTGACAGTTCCGGCAAACGACACAAGTAGCATACGTATCAGGAGTTCAGCAACTACAAGCAAGACAGCAAGCATGTGAATCCGAGGCAGATTTCCTCACCTTACACTTAGTGCAAAAATATTTCATAATAATAACATTTAAGCCAAAGACCAAGTCCACCACACTCCAAAACAATCAATAAATTACACGTATTAAGGATACTGAAAATATATGGCAATCAAAATTGTTTCGAAAAAAATATCAAAATTGAAAAAATTTTTTGAAAATGCCAAAGTTCCCAAAGGGAACCTCATGCGCCCAAGGGCGTCCCGATAGAGCCGACGTGTGGACAAACACAAAAAATTTTAAGCTACACTACCAGCATAATTAATACATGTATCCTGCTACAAATATGATAACTGAGCTACAATATAAAATAATAATATAATAATTTAAAGCATTGTCCAACTGAACAAGCCAAGACCAATACTGGGTCTGGACCTGCGTCGCTGCATGCAATTGAATCGGCAAACAGGAAGTGGCTGCACGGCAGATCTGAAAATTGCATACAACTGATCATTATCAGGCTCCAGATGAAATATAAAATCAATCCCTTGCATAGAAGCCGCGACACGATACAACTCATCATTATGAAGCAGCAGACCAAATATAAAATCATTCCCTTTCATAGAAGCCAAGAAAACCTTGACGGAAAAAGTGTTTCGGACGGAAGGACTGACGGACGGAGTCGAGTGGTTATTAGACCTGCTCTGCCGCTGGCGACGCAGGTAAAAATGTCAACAAGAAAAACCGGAAACTAAACAACAGGCTATACAATAAGCCCAAAGTCAGAAATTGGTCAATTACTACCTGATGCAAAGCTAGATCTTTCTGAGAAGAAAAAATAATGCATCTGGTAGAAGATGCAAGGCAACATACGTCCTAACAACCCCAGGATGAGAATGTAACCATGGGGATAAACAGAATAAACATTCCGTAGATCTCGTAAAACTCCCAAGAAATTAAATAAAAAAATTTCAATAAAAAAGCCAATAAAGCTTGGGAGTTTAACAGGAGGGTTCATGGGAAGAGAGGGAAGGAACATTTAACAAACAGTAAGTTTTTCATTAGTAAGAATGATGACATTCAGGCCCATGTCCCGAAAATGGGAAACATGAATAATTTTATAAAATTATTTATAAGTTACAGATACAGCCCTGAACATCCAAAACCTCCGTTGTTCACTTCCAGTATCCTTTCAGTTCCTTGAATCCACCATAATCATGACTGATTTGTGTCTGGCATCTTCAGAAAAGAGTATTTGAAGTACAGATGTCAGTTCAGTTGTTGATGACTTTGGCCAAACAGAAGAATGGTGTTTGTGCCAGTTTTGGTCACTTCCTGGTTACTGTGCATGCGCAGTAAGCAAAAGTATTGAGGACCAGTTAGGACTTTTCTTTTTCAGTTTTGTATGCAAATTTTTGGGATTGGGGGGGTTCAAAATTTGTGTTTGGCCCTGGAAATTAATGAGTTTACACCAGCTAAGTCTGGGCGATTGGTTTTAGTATAAAAATATTAATGGTAATGATGTTATATTTTGTGTATTGATACTGAAAGCCCCAAATCTTAGCTTACTGTCTTGAAAATGTCATTTGTGCAAGTATAGTGTACAACAGTTTTTTTTAATACCATTCATATACATTGAAATTACTGACAGTGGCCAGCAGATGTGTAGATATTGCATTTAAGTGAAGTATGTGGTCATTGTGGTACTTCAATACTTGTTATATTTCTGTCAGAAACCATGTGCTTAGAATATCACACCGAATGGGGAGATTTTTATCACTGATCATTTCAAGGAAAGTTTATTTAATGCAAATATGATTATACTATGGAGCCCCCCTAAAAAGAATAATTTGAATACACTAACACGCGTAACCTCTTTAAACTGAATTTGAATTTCCTCAATAATCAATCATGGTTAGTACATTTTACAATAGAGTATATATGAACCAGAGAAGCAGGTCATTATATTTAAAAACAAAATGACAAAAATATTGCCGATGAACAGGGATTTGGGGGCAATTTGAAACATGCTGTCAAAAATGGAACATTTTTGCCATACACCCCAAAACAAGTGCATTTTCTCCTGAAAAGCCACCAGAAGGCTCCATTTAATAGCACATTTCAAGGCTCTATTTGATAACACCCCCCCCCCCCCCCCACCACCAAATTGCTCACCTGCATATTGCATATTTTTTTGCCAAGAGAATGATGGCAAATTACCAGAACTGCAAAATGGACACACAAACCTTGTATTACATTCTCATCTGATAACTCGGAATAAATTTCTCATCAAGTTATCCTCAGTTGAAGTGATTATAATTTGCGGAAAAATGACACCCTTTCCATATGTATCTCAACTGTTCTGAGACTTATAACATCGACCAAGCCACCACGACGAAGAAATAGAATGGGTGCATTAGTTCAAATAGCGTATCCTGTAACAGCATTGATGTTTTTTGCTTGCTTCTTCACGATCGTTTTATCTCTACTTAAGTTGGTATATGTTATATGTGGTGACGGTTAACCAGTTATAGAAATCATAACTGGTCATGTACGTGACCAATTTATTAACTGGTTAACCGATTAACCATTTAAGCCCTACAATTAACAGGAATTGGTTTTACCTCAATGGTAAACTACTGGCCTACTTTAGAGATAACATTACTTGTTCATGGAAATTCCCAATTAAATTCAGAGAATTAGATTAAATATATCATAAATATCAATTGCTAGTGCTGTATAGTTCAGGGGAAAAAACATTAGAAATTTTGTACAGTGGAGCCCACTTAATTGGATATCTCTTAATTGTATATCCCTGTTAATTGAATATAATTTTCAAACACAAAACCATTTACCATACCTTCAGTACAAATTTGATCTGTTAATTGCATATGGGTTGTAGAATAAAGTCCTGTTAATTGTATATAAATTTTTGTAATATGTCGAAAAAATCACCGTGACACGCACCAAATTCCCTCTAATTTATCAACCATTTTGGCCTCACTACATCCAAAACAGGCATTTATTCTATTATATCTTGTTTGACAGAGCTCTATGAGCTCTGTCAAACAAGATATAATAGAATAAATGCTCAGTTTCCTCCCAGAACACAGGAAACTGACCAAATCCCTGTTAATTGTATACTCCTGTTAATTGAATAATTTTCACTGGCAAAATGGATATTCAATTAAGAGGATTCTACTGTACTACTTTTCAGTACGTGGTTTCCCGCAAGGTGCCAGTTAGTTTTTAGCAGAAAACAAGTACATGTCACCCACCTAAACTGCATTCCAAATTTAATTCAAATCAGCCCAGGTATTCTGAGAAATGAAAATGTGGGAGGAGCCAAGAATATTTACCCCTCCCCAAATGACTGCAAATATTGCTTCTTGAACTTCTAACAAATTCTATTCTATATCTCAAAAGGAAGCTGAATAAATACTGAACATCAGCTCATTGCATCCATTGGTTTATGAAGAACGTAAAAAACTTTAATGTTATGAGGAGTCAGATGATTTGAACAAACTGAAATTCCCCACTCCAACCATCAGGCACAAGATGTGTATCTCCAGTTTTGGAGAAGATTCAAACACCAGTCTCATGAAGTACGTCAGCAGACAAAAAATGATGACTACACAGCCCCTGTAATTAGGGCAAATTTGCCTTGGCAAAACAATTGTTACCTGGGCCAAATACTTTGCAGTCACTAAAAGTTTTTTGTTTATGAGTAGAACATGCAATCTGAGCGGCACAGCTGTGAGTTGGGAAAGATAAAGAGAGGGAGCCATCTAGTGGGGTCCCCAGACATTTTTTTCAAATGGAAAGTGAATGGGCCCTCTGGTCGTTTCTCTGAATCTGAGTATATCATTTGTTGAAATGCAATGTCCTGGTATCTCAAAGGATATATTACCCTTATAAATTTATTAGCCATATACATTTCTATCATTCAAAAGTATTGTATTGACAGGAATGACAAGTGTCACATGCACGTCTATCTATTCCATGTATGAAGGCATATTTTTATTTATTTATTTATTGGGGTTTAACAACACTTTTAGCAGCTAGGGTCACCTCGTGTCAGACAGTTTTATGGGTGGAGGAAATTGGAGTACCCAGAGAGAACCACTGAGCAATGGCAAGCAAATGTCAGATAACTGCCAAACACCCCAATGTATTAACTCCGCACAAGCAAGGTTAGCATTGGTTGAAGACAAGTGCCCCATCGAAATGCTGTATGCCTTAGCACATAGCGCCATAGTGCCCCCACATGGGCAATTGGGATAAAGTGCCTTGCCGAAGGCATGCTTTTAATCTATCTAGCACTGCAAAGCACAAAGAAGGAAAAAGAACATTAAAGTTGCATGCTTGTTGTACTGACTGGATATGCTGGTGGAATAATCCAAAAAGATGCAGAATGAATACAGGAAAATATTGTTATGCTGAATTACATATTAAATGCTAAACCTGACCTACATGTATGTGGGACACACATGAGTAATTGATTACATTACTAGCATCACCAGGAAACTCAACTGACTTTAACAAAAAGTAGGTAACATTATTGCCATTATCAGATAAGCTCAAGATGTTAATATTATGTGGAACTGTGTAATGCTGGCATTTATTTATTTATTTATTGATGTTTAAGGTCACATATTTATGCACAATGGCTAACCATGACAGTTTTACGGGTGGAGGAAGCCGGAGTACCTGGAGAGAACCACAGAGCAACGAGCAGCTGCCAGCTCCCCAACATCGTAACTCCGCACTGCAGCACAGGCAGGGTTAGATTGGTTGAAGACATGCGTACCATCGACGTGCAGTACGCCTTAGTACATGGCGTCATCGTGCTCCCACGCGGGCAATGGAGATGAAGGGTCTTGTCCAAGGACACAACGTGGTTGCCACAGGTGGGAGTCGAACCGAGGACCTCTCGGCTTGCAGCCTGCACCTCTACCTACTGAGCCACCGTGCTCCCTGGCATTTATTTTATTTGTTTTTTTTTTAATTTTTGAATTGCAAACAAGGCAAGATCTCTGAAAATGATCAATTTAAAGTAATTTATATTTTTTATACTTACCAATGGCCCAGACTTAGCTGGTGCAAACTCGATATAATCCAGGGCCAAGAACAAATTTTGAACCCCCCACCCAATCCCCAAAATTTGCATAGAAAACCGAAAAATTCAAGTCCTATATGGTCCTCCATACTTTTGCTTACCTCGCATACAAGGTAACCAGGAAGGTACAGAAATTGGTGCCAAGCATCATTCTTTCTATAGTGCCTGCTAAATGTTATAATCAGCAGGGAGGTATGAGTGCCCACTCATGGGAGGGCCATCCCCATCTCACCCATTGGTAAGGATAAAAAATATACAAAAATTACTTTAAATTTATATTTTTATACTACAACCAATGGCCCAGACTTAGCTGAATCGTAAAAAGACTGGAGGGCCTAGGACTTAAAAGGAAAATCCAATCTCTCAATTACTTCGATAAAGAATAGCTCCTACAGGAGAATAGGAGTAGACAGAGAATTACATATGTCCTTCTCTTATAAGAAAAGAGAATGACATAACACCAACAATGTACTTGAGAATTACATAATTTCTCCATTTAATGCCAGCATTTGAGCAACAGAAAGAGGACCCAAGGATCTAAGGTCACCGGATATGGACTCTAAATTTCTAAGGCAAAACTTAGTGAATGAAGACGGTTGCATCCAGTAGGCTGCCTTCAGTAAATCAGTAATGGCAATACTATTTGAATAAGCCCAAGATGAAACAGTGCTCTAACCTCATAAGTGGAAATCTTATTGACAGAACATTGATTTGAAGATAGATTCTCATAAGTAATTCGTATTGCTAATTGAATCCACCTAGAAACTGAATGAACAGAAATATCTTTTCTGTTAGGTGTAAGAGAAAGAAAAAATCTCTTTCTTCCCTTTCTAATAAAGCTAGATCGACGTTTATAAATGCGAATCGCTCTCACTGGACACAACATTGGCCTACGGTTGTCCGAGGACGGTAAAGCCCTAATAATAATAGGCTCCGGCCGCTTATCCGGAATCTGATTCTTAGCCAAGAATCCCACTTCCATAGTAAGAGTAATGGTATTACCCACACTATGGAAATAGGAATCTTCACCAGATAATGCATGAAGCTCGCTAACTCTTCTGGCAGAATCAAAGGCTAAGAGAAATGCCGTTTTATAAGTCAGGAATTTAAATTCTACATCATCTAGAGGCTCAAAAGGAGCTTCTTGAAGCTTCAAGAGAACCCAAGCCAAATTCCATTTAGGAATTAATCTGAGGGTTCTAGGTCTATTGATAGAGAAATTTCTAACTAGCTTGGATAAAGAAGGATCTGATCCAATAGACAAGTTATCATGATGAGCATATTGTCGGACAACATAGACCTATAGCCCTCAATAGTAACGGGCTGCAGTTTTAACAAACAGGTAGACCCGAAAATTGGCAATTTGATGTATGGATTACAGATATCCACTGATTGATCTGCACACCAACGAAAAAGAAAACTCTCCACTTTGCTGCATAATTCAGCGAAGAGGAGGTCCTCCTAGTTAGAAATTGCATCCACTGCTCGTCCTGTAAACTGCTTTCCATGCAAGAAGGACCACACAATGGAAATACGTGAAGGTTGAGACCTTCCGGGTTGTGATGCAGTGCGTGGGACTTCCCCTGATATAGAAAGTTCTTGAGAGGAGGAAGCTTCCGAGGAATGACCATTAACAGACACCTGACAAGATTGATCCAAGGTTTCTAAGCGGACAGAGGTGCTACCAGCAGAATTTTGCAATGAGACTGTTTGATTTTTAACAGAATCTGCTGAATCCGCGGAGTTGGAGGAAATGCATATCCTACTCTTCCGTTCCATGAGATCGACAGAGCATCTACTGCATACCCTCGATGATCTAGACACGGCGACATGAACGTCAGAAGCTGATTGTTCAGGTTCGTGGCAAAGAGATCTATCATGGGACGATCCCACTGGTAGCAAATCTGCCTGAATATTCGTTTGTTGAGAGTCCACTCCGATGGCAACAGGCAATTTTCTGTGAGAGCGAGTGTGCTACTACATTCAGACGAACCAGAATATGACGGACCAAGAGATGAACGTGAGCAAATAGGAGAATTTTCTCCATCAATTCGAATAGAGGAATTAAATGAGTGCCGCCCTGGTTCCTGAGATACGCCACTACTGTGGAATTGTCAAACAGAATTTGAACATGGACGTTTGCTACATGAGCAATCCAATGTTTTAATGCTTGCCAAATAGACATCATCTGTTTGGTGTTTATGTGCTTTTCTAGAAACTAAGGGACCCAAAGACCCTGACACTTCAAGTCTGCAGGAATCAGGGATGCATCCCAACCCGTCTGACTCGCTTACGCCATAACAGTGAAGACCGGATCCGGTACTTGAAGTGGAACTCCCTGAGCCAGCAATTGGAGATCCACCCAAATCTGAACCTTTTGTTTTACCAGGCCTGTTAAAACAATCTGTGTTTCGAGCGAATGCATCTTGACACTCCTGAGTGAAGAAAATCTGGAGAGGATGCATGTGTAAGCGACCTAGCAGAATCAGGTCCGCAGCCGCTCCGCACAGTCCCATCAGTCGCATAAACTCCCTCGCTGTCTCTGTGAGAGAGTTTAGACAAAAGTAAGCATAACAACTGACTAACTTCGCTCTGGTTACTGGCAGACGAACCAGATTGTTGTGGGTATCAAACCTCATTCCCAAGTGAATGAAGGACTTGGACGGAGCTAACTCTGACTTCTTTTCATTTACAATGAAACTGAGACATCGGAGTAACAGAAGGAGATTCTACACATCGTTCTGAAGTGCGATTTTGTCGCCGTATCTCTGAAGAATGTCGTCCAAGTAAGCCAATGTTACTACTGCCGAATGAGCTCGGAAGTATGACATGACCGATTTCATTATTCGAGTGAAAGCCCAAGAAGCCAGGTTAGCACATCGCTCTGAACTGGTAAACCTTCCCTTGGACGGCAAAGTGCAGATATTTTCTGAAAGCCAGATGGACCAAGACTTGAAAGTACGCATCCTTTAGGTCTATGCTTACCGCAAAATCGTTCACACAAATAATCGCTTTTACCGACCGAATGGTTTTCATGTTGAACTTTGGAGCTAATATTAATTTGTTTATCCAGCTCAAGTCTATCACCGGTCGGAACGAGCCGTCTGGCTTCAGCACAAGAAACAGGTTGCTGTAAAATCCAGGAGAATTTGGATTTTTCACGACCTCTATTGCTTCCTTTACTAAGAGAGATCAAACTTCTGCAAGAAGAGACTCCCTTTTTGAAGGATTCACTGGAAGATCTGTCCAAAGCAGACTTCTTGTAAGTGGAGGTTTTGATTGGAATGATAGCTGAAGATCTGTTCTGACTACATTCCTTACCCACTGATCTTCCGTTATCTCCATCCTGTTTCTCGCGAAGTTTGATAACCTTCCGCCAACTGGAGAGCAATAGAAGTTTGGACCATCACCTGTATGATTTTCGAGGCTTTCGGGAAGAGAAACTACATCCTCCCTGTGAAGCACCTTGTGTCATCGGCTTAGGGGCGTCTGACTTTGAAGTCTCTGTAAGACTTACGCCCCTTTCCAGAGTCGCTATACTGACGGTTTCCGAAGTATCCATATGAGGGTTTCTTAGAACCCTGCAAGGACGCCTTTTCAATGGCTGCGAATTGGAGCGTCCTTGCCTACCATGTCCAGCAGATGACTGCTGCTGGGAAACTGACCTAAGCAACAAAGTTCTGGTAGCTTTTTTGGTAGCTTTGTCATACACAAATGATAGCTTGTCATCAAAGAAGGTTTGACCGGAAACCGGAGCAACTCTGAGAGAGCTTTTCACTCTATCGTCCATTGATGACGATGCTAAGGCTCCATCACATCTTATCAACTCTGTATCACCCACTGAAAGGGTGGAGTGATATGTGGCATACATAGCTGTTCTAGAAAGAACTTGTCGAAATATCGTCGAATTCTTTCCCGCTAAGATGTTGAGCCAGAGCCCTGGTGATATGGTTTGCATAGGAGATAGCGTCCAGAACTGCCCGACTAGAATCAATGGAAGATTCCAACACATCGGAGCGGACATTGAATGATGCAGGTAGCAAGATATCTAGATTCAAAGCACGTTCATCCAGATGCAGAGGAGGTCTCTGAACATCTTCTCCTACCGTTTTTAAGTAACGTAGTCCAGGAAACGGTATATGGATAGAAGATGAAGATAAGAAACCGATTTTCTTTTTTGAATTCGCTAGGCTGAAGATTGTGTCGTCAATCTGCCCGAAGGCCTCCGAAACATAAACAGATTGACCCGGGAAGGAAAGAACGCCGTTTTTCCTCCGCAGGGTGTCTCTATCTAGGGACGATAGAGGTTTCTGCCTAGCTGACACAGCTTGTTGACCAGATGGAACAAGATCTGAAAAATGATGAATAAAATTCATAGCTTCCATGTGTTGTTCCGAAAGGGACGTAGAATCTTCCTCCAGCTCCCTTTCACCATCCGACTGGTCCAACTGTGAATTACGTTCAAGTCCATCTGAATGAACAGATGACCGGACTGACCCAACACCGTCTAACAGCTCACTCCTGGAGTCTGTTGACGGCCAAACCTGTGTTTGCTGGGAAGCTGCGATGAGCTGTGCAATCTGCGACAGCAGGTCCGTAACTGAGGCTTGTGGAGCAACGGTCTTCTGGTTTTTTGCCGCATTCTGCTCGCGGGACAGAGATCTATCCCCAGACCTCTTTGACAAACGTCCCGCATAATCAAGCCTCGAACCACTAGCTCTTGGATGGATCGAGTTCGGTGGCGAAGACTGAGAGCGTCTTTGCGAAACAGCTTGAACATCCTAAGTTGGACAGCTAGTGAGCGGTCTGACGTGTTTTGACGGAGCCGAGGAAGAAGCCCTAACTGCCGCCGACCCCGGCTGAAGTGTAGAAGGAGCATCCCGCACGGCCAGCGAGGACATTAGCTCCGACTCAGTCAAGTTTCTCGCAACTGCAACAGTCGACCCCAACTGTTGACAGGACGGAGAAGACTCTCCCGCTCGTGATCTGACCCCAGATCTCGATGAGCGTCACAATGAGAAATTTGCAGGCTTCTTCCCTTTTGCCATCATCGCTGGGTGAGCTTTTATTTTTGAGGTGCTCGCTCTACCCAAATCTACACTCTCCTCGACCGCTACAGACTAATAGCTTCACCAGTCAAGCTAGCTGCTTATACAGGAATAAGAGGCCTTATCCCTTGTTTGATATTCATGAGCACCTTTGCAGCTAGCTCTGATTGCTCATCTGAGCGCAACGACGGCAGCACATTATGGATGGGTGTCAATATACCACCACCATGTTCTTGTGCCTCTGAAAAAGAAACTGAAAAGCTAGAATTAGCCTGCAGTGACAGTTCCAGCATCGGAACTTCACCGCGGATGACAGTGTGACACCCACTTCCAATGTTTGGAATCTCAAAGTACACAAGTAGCACATGTATCAGTAGGAGTGCAGCGACTACAAGCAAGACAACAAGCATGTAAATCCGAGACAGACTCCCACACCTTACACTTTGAGCAGAAAGTTTTCATAATTATTTCAAGTCCACTGCACTCCTATAAACATAACATATAACTATACATAATAAGGATACAAAAAGTTGGCAATCAAAATTATTTCGAAATAAATAAAAAAAAAAATTTCCAAAATTTAAAAAAAAAATGCCCAAGTTCCACAAAGGAACCTCAAGAGCCCAAGGGCATCCCGATAGAGCCTAAGTGTGGATAAACACTACATAATCAAAGCTACACTATTGGAATACTAAATGAAATGTATCCTACTACAATTACAACTAGAAAGTGTTTTAGCACACTAAAACATATGTCTCCCTTTCCTTTCTATTTTATGCACTACAAATGATATATACATAAAAATATTGACAATCATACCAGATATGTAAGGTCTAGCTCTAAAGAGAAATAAGTTATGATGACTCGGGCAAATAATACTCTATAAAATATTTGAACTTGACCTTGGGGTGCAAAGGTCAAGGTCACATGAAGGTCATGAAGACATGTGGTCTCATTGTGATACATCCACATGTCAATCATTTAAGTCTTAGGTCAAAAAACAAAAAAGTTCTGATCTGGACAATTATTCCCTATTTGAAGTACATAAATTTGACCTTGAGGTCAGAGGTCAAGGTCACATGCAGTTCATCAAGGTAGTAGACATGCGGTTTCATGAGGACACATCCACATGTCCAAAAAAAAAAAAAATCTGGTCTGGACAATTACTCCCTATTTAAAGTACATAAATTTGACCTTGAGGACAAGGTCACATGAAGGTCATGATTACATGTGACATGCGGTCTAATTGCGATACATCCACATGTCAAATATCTAAGTCCAAGGTAAAAAAAACAAAAAAGTTCTGGTCTGGATAATTATTCCCTATTTGAAATACATAAATTTGACCTTAAAGTCAGAGGTCAAGGTCACATGAAGGTCATTGAGGTAGACGACATGCAGTCTCATGGTGACACATCCACATGTCAAATAACCAAGTCCTAGGTAAAAAAAAACCCAAAATTCTGGTCTGGACAATTACTCCCTATTTGAAGTACATAAATTTGACCTTGAGGTCAAGGTCACATGAAGGTCACAATGGTATGTGACACACTGGCTCATGGTGATACATCCACATGCCAAATATCTAAGGACTGGCTCAAAAGACAAACAAGTTTTGGTCCGGACGAAGTTTCCTTGAAAAAAAGCACAAATCTGACCTTCAGATCAAAGGTCAAGGTCACATAAAGGTCACAATGGTACGCTACACACCGGCTCATGGTGATACATCCACATGCCAAATATCTAAAGCCTGACTCGAAATACAAAAAAGTTCTGGTCCAGACAGTTTCCCTTAAAAAAGCGCAGAAATCTGACCTTCAGGTCAAAGGTCAAGGTCACATGAAGGTCACTATGGTACATTGCACACCAGTTCATGGTGATACATCCACATGCCCAGTATCTAAGGTGTAGGTCAAAAGACAAAAAAGTTATGGCCCGGACAAAGTTTGTGTGATGTTTCCCTTAAAAAAACACATAAATCTGACCTTCAGGTCAAAGGTCAAGGTCACATGAAGGTCACTATGGTACACTGCACACCGGCTCATGGTGATACATCCACATGCCAAGTATCTAAGGTGTAGCTCAAAAGACAAAAAGTTATGGCCCAGACAAAGTTTGTAAGAGAAGAAGAAGAAGAAGAATATGTACTAAAACAATATGTCTCCCTTCTGGGAAGGGGAGACATAATAACTGTGCTATACTGAAATAATACATATTTAAGGTATTCTTAAAAGAAAACAACTTCAACAGGAAAAACCGGAAGCTAAACAACAGGCACAAAACAGGTCCAAAGTCAGTAACCGATCAATTTCTACCTGATGCAAAGCAAGATCTTCATAGGAAGAAAAAACAATGCATCTAGTAGAAGATGGAAGACTACAAATGTCCAAACACCCCTAGGGTGGGGACGTAACCATGGGGATAAACAGAATAAACATTCCATAAAACACGTTAACCTCCCAATAAATTTAATAAAAAATTTCGACAAAAAAAGCCAAAACAGCTTTGGACTTTAACAGGAGGGTTCAAGGAAGGAGAGGGAAGGAACATTTAACAAACAGTAGGTTTTATCATTAGCAAGAATGATGACGTTCAGGCGTATATCCCGAAATTGGGAAACATGAATAATTTTACATAATTATTTTAAAGTTACAGCCCTGAACGTCCAAAACCACCATAGTTTACTTTCAGCATCCTGTTACAACACTGAATCCACCATATCCATTACTGATTGTGTCTGGCATCTTCAAAAAAGAGATTTTAAAGCATAGATGTCAGTTCAGTTGTTTACTGACTTGGGCCAAACAAAGGAATGATGCTTGGTGCCAATTTCGGAACCTTCCTGGTTTCCGCGCATGCGCAGTACACAAAAGTATGGAGGACCAAATAGGACTTTTATTTTTCAGATTCGTATGCAAATTTTGGGGATTGGGGGGGGGGGGTTCAAAATTTGTGTTTGACCCAGGATAATATTGAGTTTGCACCAGCTAAGTCTGAGCCATTGGTTTTAGTATAAAAATAAATGTATGCATGCTAGACGATAAATTCTGGTGCAATGCACTACTGTCTGTAGTGAGACTAAACATTTTCAATCAAGTAAAAAACAAAACAAGTCCCAGAGATACATAGTTTTACAATATGACTGTCTTAAAGTTGAGAAGATTAACCTAATGGAATAAGAAGTGATTGGATACATGTGGTTTGAAAAACTGGACAGACATAAAGGCAGGGAGAATGACAACCAGGAAGACAAGTGGAAACAGGGCAAACCAATAGTAAGATGAAGGAATGGGTGGACAAACAGAGAGAAGACGAATGAATGTAGAGATGAAAAATAGACATGAAATATTAATTTGTCAAACAAAAATTTATACTGGCATTGTTGACCTGCTTCAGACATTATTTGGGTGAAGAGTTGGCATTTATTTCTCATTCTGTGAAGGAATCTATAATATATCAAGTTGTACTTACCAGCATTTTGTTCCTCTCTTGCTATGATTATTGCAGTTCTTGCTGCTTCTGGATACTGCTCCAGTGCCATGTATAACCTGAACAGATACTTGGCATCCTAAAAGAGAATTTAGCATTTTTTTTTATTTCAATTCTCGAGGGGCTGGAGATTTTTATTCACTTTTTCTATACTTTGACCCTCTATGTCCTATGGCATTGTTGTTGTCTTCATGCAACTGTTGTGAAAGTAGCACAGAAGCAACTGCCAAGGTCCTCAGAATATTACCTGCAAAGCTACCTTAAAACTGCATGTTGGGGCACCTGTTTTGTTGCAGTAAAAATAGGCCGATGAAATCGTCAGATGTGTACCCATACGCGCAACTAGTAGAAAGCTGTATGACAGAGGGCCACCACAGATGCTGACATTATGTACACCATACATGGTATGGGTACATACAGAAATGGATTGGAGGAGTGTCTAATTTGATGGATAAAGGGTTAATATCTCTGGATCAAATTATCAGATTTACATAAAAAACTATACAGCACAGCACATCAGTAACCTGAATACATATATAAAGTAACATGACAATCGGATTGATATTTTTTGAGTTATTTCATGGCAAAGGGATTGGAGAAATTTTCAATTTGAAGGATAAAGGGTTAATATCTCAGGATCAAATTATCAGATTTACACCAAAAACTATACAGCTCGGCACATCAGTAACCTGAACACAAATATAAAATAACTTGACAATCCAAGCAATATTTTTCAAGTTATCGAATGCCAAAGGGATTGGAGGAATTTTCAATTTGAAGGATAAAGGGTTAATATCTCAGGATCAAAATAACAGATTTACACCAAAAACTATACAGCTTGGTACATCAGTAACCTGAACACAAATATAAAGTAACTTGACAATCCAAGCAATATTTTTCAAGTTATCGAATGCCAAAGGGACTGGAGGAATTTTCAATTTGAAGGATAAAGGGTTAATATCTCATGATTAAATTATCAGATTTACACCAAAAACTATACAGCTTGGCACATCAGTAACCTGAACACAAATACAAAGTAACTTGACAATCCAAGCAATATTTTTCAAGTTATCGAATGCCAAAGGGATTGGAGGAATTTTCAATTTGAAGGATAAAGGGTTAATATCTCAGGATCAAAATAACAGGTTTACAACAAAAACTATACAGCTCGGCACATCAGTAACCTGAACACAAATATAAAGTAACTTGACAATCCAAGCAATATTTTTCAAGTTATCGAATGCCAAAGGGATTGGAGGAATTTTCAAATTGAAGGATAAAGGGTTAATATCTCGGGATCAAATCATCAGATTTACATCAAAAACTGTACAGCTCAGCAAATCAGTAACCTGAACACAAATATAAAGTAGCTAGACAATCCAAACAATATTTTTCAAGTTATCGAATGCCAAAGGGATTGGAGGAATTTTAAATTTGAAGGATAAAGGGCTAAAATCTCAGGATCAAATTATCAGATTTACACCAAAAACTATACAGCTCGGCACATCAGTAACCTGAACACAAATATAAAGTAACTTCACAATCCAAGCAATATTTTTCAAGTTATCGAATGCCAAAGAAATGGATACGGATGCCAGATGGACAGACAGACAGACGGATGGACAGACAGACAGATGGATGGACAAAGGATGGACGAACGACGGATGGCCACCCCGGATTATGTGTACCATACAAGGTATGGGTACACATAAAAAGTTATACTTATTCAAAAAGTTAAACTTGTGAAAATAACAAACTTACTCTCAGGAATAAATAGACCTGGCTGCCAGGGATGGCTAATGCTCCCGAAAAAATGCCTTGATACATCAATGAGAGCAGAAACCAGGGAAATTTGTAAGTTAAATGTCCCTGTAACCTTGACCTTTGGCATAATGACCAAAAATAGATATGGTTCTTCCTCCTTCATCATACTCAACCACAGGTCAATTTTTATTTTGATCGGCCCTGAGGGACTTCAATTGGAAAACGGAAACCCTGACCTTTGCCACAATGACTTCAAAATGGAGAGGACCCCACATGTCAAATTTGGTTGTGATCAACACAGCAAAACTTCAATTAAAGAGTGGAAACAGAGACAATTTGTAAATTAAAGGTCATTGTGACTTTGACCATTGGCACAATGACCCGAAAATATATAGATACTTCCTCTAATCATATGTCAAGTTTAATTTCAATCTTTAATTAGAGAGTGGAAAACCTGAAAAAAATTGTAAGTTAAAGGTGATTGTGACCTTGATCTTTGGTGCAAGGACCCATCCCAAAATAAATTGGGTTCTTTCTCTCACCATACCAAACCAACATATCAAGTTTAGTTTCAATTTTCTCAATGGAACTTTGATTAGAGAACAAAATCCCCCAAAAAATTGTAGGTAAAAGGCAACTGTGACCTTGATCTTTGGCACAATAAATAGGATTCTTCCTCTCATCATACCCACATGTCAAATTTGGTGTCGACTGGCCATAGATAGCTTCCATTAGAGAACAGAAACCAACTACATCTACAGGCACTTTTTCAAGTTCAAGGTCACTGCAACCTTGACCTTTGGCACCATAACCCCAAAGTAAATAAGATCTTTCCTCTATTCATTCTCACCGAACATATGTTTGGTTTCAATCAGCAAGGCGAAATTTTAATTAGAGAGTAGAAACAAACTCCATCTATAGACATTACAGGAAAATAAGTTAAGGTCACTGTAACCTTGAACTTTGGTACAACAACCCTAAAATAAATAGGGTTCTTCCTCTCATTACACCCAACCCACATGTTAAGTTTGGTTTCAATCAGCCAAGCAGAACTTTAATTAAAGAGTGGAAACCAAATCTGAATAGAGGTGGATGCACAACACCAGGGCTTTATCCACCTGAAATGTTTTCGGAGAGGGGGGGGGGGGGGGGGGGGGGGTAAAACCATTTTCAGATCCTGATTCTCTTTATCTTGCAACCCAACGAAAGACAGTTTTGCTCTGAAACCTGCACTCCAATCGTGAGTACTATATTCCAGGACTTTTTCCTGATGGATTTTTTTCCTTGGGTTCTTCCACCTCTCTAGATAGGTGACTTCTATTGAGTAGAGCATTTGGGAGATTTCTGTTATCATCTCCACCCTTAATACTTTTGCTGCCATGCAAAAATCAAAATTCCCTGTCTCTAAAACCATGAACAGTTTATATCCCCTTTTGAGAATAGATAACATGAGACTTGGCCACAACAACTTCTTTCAGAGTGGGTTTATGGGTTTATTTCAAAATGAAATCCCTAAAAAACAAACAAACAGACAGATGGACAAATGGATGGATGGATGCAGACAGACAGATAGATGGATAAACAGATGGATAAATGGATGGATAAACAGATGGAACAGATGGATGGATGGATGGACACACAGATACACAAACTAAATAACATACAAATAAGATGCAAGGTGATAAGTATTCAACAAACTTTAGTGATTATTGGGAATAAAAATCGTGAATTATATTTTTTTTAGAAATTTTACTAGTAATTTTTCAATATATTTACTTTTGGCATGCCATCTTGTTCACCCATTAGGAAGTCAATTAACTGTCGAGTAAGCTGGTCATCATTTGCTCTTCCAACTGTCTCTATAGCAAGTTCTATAGCCCTACCATCTTCACCACTACATCTCAAGAAATGCTTCATTGCCTGTAACAGTAAAATTTGAGATTGTATTAATACATGACTTCTTCTAAAGTTCAAAACTGTTATAGCGGTTACTAATAAGGATAAATTTTGTATGATGAACACATATGCATACAAAAGAACAAAAGAAAAAACAAATGAGCACTGCTTGACAGTGGCATCATTATATGGCAGCTTAATGTAAATTCAGTCATTATGTACTGCAATATATATCTCAACATTTCAAATACATTATACATTATTATAAGAACTAGAAAAATATGGGATGCATTAGTCATTTGGGTATTTTTTTGTAATTATTGGTCAGACTTGACAGCAATGTTGGAGTTGCCAGTATGCTGGTTATTGGAAGGAACATACCTACAATCACTAGTAATTACACCCGAAAAAATTGAGATCTATACATCATTATTTTTTAAAATTATTGGACTGACAAGCAAAATCACAAAAAATCCAAGATGGCTGCCATGGTGGCCATACTGGATTGGATATGGCAGAAAACTGTTTATCGAAAGTAACCTTTCTCTAGTCACCACTAATCCACCACAAAAAATAGGACCCATGGTGCATTTCATTTTTAAGTTACTGCGGGCACTAGCAAAAATTACAAAAAGTTAAAAAATTTATAGTAATTTATATATTTTTTATACTTACCAATGACCCAGACATAGCTGGTGCTAACTCTTAAAATATAGGGCCAAACACAAATTTTGCCCCCCAATCCCCCAAATTTGCATCTAAAACTAAAGAAAACATGTCCTGAAAGGCCCTCCACACTTCGCCCCTACTGCGCATGCGCAGTGTCAAGGACGTTCCGAAATTGGCGCCATTAATCATTCTAATAACCAGTGCCTGGTAAGTGCTATGTACTCAGCGGGGAGGCAAGAGTTCCCAACTCCTGGGAGGGCCATCCCCGTCTGGGTCATTGGTAAGTATAAAAAATATATAAATTACTATAAATTTTTTAACATTTTTATACTGTACCAATGACCCAGACATAGCTGAATAGTAAAAAGGCTGGAGGGCCAAGGACATAGAGCAAAATGGAATACGCTCAATAAAATAAAATAGAGTCATCCCCTGTAGGGAAAAAGAAGTAATAGGCCTTACATGTATCTTTCTTATTTATGATAAATTAGAAAGATACAACACCTTCCAAAATTGAGCTTCATACATCCATGTACTCTATTAATATCCAATATAATCCTTATACTAATAATTTTTAAAGTAAGCCAATAAATAAAGTAAGTCTAGAGAATAGAGACTCTTATACTCCTAAAAGTGCCTGAGGATTGCATAATCATGTCCGTTGACATATGCAATATTCAAAAGCTATACTTTAAAAACTAAGACTTGAGTGAATTTTAAAAACCTAAACTTCACACTAAACAACCATCCCAATAACAGCTCAGAATTACTAACTCCGGAGGAGGTATCCCCTTGTTTTCATAGTAAAACAGGTGACCCAAGGGAACACCCTCCCCCCCCCCTTTTTCTTGCCCTGGGTCAAATAGCCCAGAGCAAAGAGGGCAGCCGAACGGAGACACTGCCAAAACAGACAGCCTACCTAGCTATAGTAGCAACTGTTAAGTGAATGACATTCTGAGCAGTAGATAATAGACCTAACAATAGAGGCCTCCAAAAATGGATTCGATATTTCTGAGATAAAATTCATGAATGTGGATGGCTGAGCGCAATGAGCGGCCTTCAAAAATCCATAATAGCGACACTATTAAAGTAAGCCCAAGAAGTAGAAGAACTCTTACTTCATGAGCCGAAATCTTAAGCACAACTGCTAAGTCAATGATATACCATAAGCAGTACCGATAGTTAATAGAATCCATTAGCAATAAAATGGAGCGTAACGTCCTTCTACTAGACATCAAAGACAGAAGAAGCTTACGCCCATAGTAATAAACAGATATCTGTTTATAAATACATAAACTGTACCCGGAAAGAGTAAAGGCCTATGCCCATACGAAGACGGAAGGACCTTAAAATAATAGGTTCCGGATAATAGGAGCCTAACTCTTATGCAACAATCCAACCTAAATAGTAACGGAAGTATTGATTCCGAAACTATGAAAGTGAAAATCATCCATCGATAGTGCATGAAACTCACTGACTCTACAGTAAAAGAGAAACCAACAGAATTACTGTCTAAAAGGTCAGAATTTGAAAACTACTGTTTCCAGAGGCTCAAATGATTACTTAGCTAAATAAGAACCGAAGTTAAAATCCGTATAGGAATTTAATCTAAAGATTCTAAGTCTATTTATCAAAAAGTTACTAACTGACTTAGATAAAGAGACAAAAGACTCAATTGTAAACTATTGTAGAGTGCATAGGTATGAGGTAACATAAACCTATAACCTAAATAATAACAGGCTGCAGTAGATCTTGTGAAACAAGTATACTAAAAAATAGCAATGAGTAGTATGGAGGGATCAACAATATGAACATAATGATCCCTACACCACGACGGAAGAGCCTCCACTTTAGCCGCATAGAATAGCGAAGAAGAGGATCTCCTATAGTAAGAAATCGCGTCCAAAGCTCCTCCAGTACAGTGCTTACAATGCAATACGGACCACACAACGGAATACATGAAGGTTGCGACCTTGCTGGTTGTGATAAAGATGACACGATTTACCCAGTGAAAAAGATCCTCACATAGAGGAAGATTTCACGTTAAGTCCCACAGTAGACAAGAGAGTAAATTACTCATGATCTCTGTGAAGATAGAGATGCTATCAACAGAAATGTATTGTGGTTGTTTATCTTAGCAATACCTGCTAAAACAGCGCCGGAGGATACGCGTATCCTATCATTCCGTCCTATAGATCAATAGAGCGTTAACAATACTAGCTCAGAGATCTGGACAAGCCAACACATACGTCTGCAATTGATTAGCAAGCTGTGTCATAAATAAATCATCATTGGGCGCTCCCATAGATAGCAAATCTGATTGAATACTTGTTTGTTGAGAGTCCATTCTGACAGCAACAAGCGACCCGTAAGAGAACGGGAGTCCGATAAAACAATCAGACGACCCGGAATATGACGGACCAAAACTGAACTTGGTGTACTATAACCAACAGACGGATTCTTTCCATTAAATTGAATAACGGAAACGAAAGAGTGCCTCCCTGGTTCCGGAGATACGCCACTACTGTCGAATTAAAGGACAGGAATTTGGGCATGCGTTTCTGAATAATGTTCATGCAATGACATAAAGCAAGCCTAAAAAACATTATTCCGCGGAAGAAAACTGATTGCTAAAAGACTGCGGAACCCAAAGACCCTGGCACTTCGAATCCGTAGGGATCAGTATTATATCCCAATCTGTTTGACTGGCAACCGTCATAACAGCCACACTCGGGTCCGGCAACTGCGGCGGCACTCTCTGAGTCAACCACCGAATGTTTGCCCCAGTCTGAATCTCTTGTAACACTAGATAGACAAGAGAACGTGTAAATCGAGCAATTCATGGATTGCCGAAAAGTTGCCGTCGAAGAGAAGCTCCTCCGAGAACGAAGCGACTCTGAGAGAGTTCTTAACCTTACTATCCACGCGTGTGGATGTAGCTAGGGCTGCGTCACGTCTAACTAACTCCAATCAGCCACTGAAGGGTGGAGTTATACGTGAACAAACTACTGCCCTCAAAAGAAATTACATTGAGAATAATATCCCGTAAATCTTTTCTTGAAGACGTAATGATAACGCCTCAGTAAGGCGGATTACGTATAATAAAGCGTCTAAGTTAAGTCTACTATACATAATGTCGTTCCCAACATTGAAATTGGAAAAGACATAAACGGCGAAAAAGAATATATGCAGTCTTTAATCACACCGTCTAGACGCATATGAACTCTCGGTATGCCCTGCTCTGCCAAAATAAACTATTTGTATAAATGATAAAATGGCAGAAATGAGCAACGCGGACAAGAAACTAAACTATCATGCTTAGTAGCAGGCTTGTATATATATATATATAGCGTCGAAAAATAAAACACATGTTGTAATGACAATATTGGACTGCGTCGGTAAGTCAGGGACAATGTCCCTGAACCGATCGAAAAATCCGAGTCCAATGACGCTATAAGTCTCTTATCCAAGATCGCAGCAATGAAGTCCGAAATAATAATCACTGGAAGATAATGCCAGAAGATATGAAAGGCATCTTCCGATACTACTAAAGGGAAAACTCGAAATCTTTCGAATCCCTTTCGCCATCCTGTCGGACCCTATAAAGCGTTCGGTCGTCCGTACCTGATGCAACCGCGGACCGCACCGACCCAGCGCCGTCGGATAATTCCTGATTCGACCGAGAAACTGTCAATTGCTGGGATGCTGCGAAACAACTGTGCTAACTCGGATAGCACGTCCGTCACTGAGGCCTGAGGAGAAGCGGTCTTACGATGCATTGCCGCTGGAAGCTCCGTGATCGTTACCCCGTGCATACTACCAATATGCGAGCGAACGGAGTGTATAGGCCTTGTGTCCCTTGGCTACCGGATGGCGCGACCTATTCGCCGTGGAATCACTGAATGCCGAAACTGATCGGATACTCGAGGTCACGTAGCCAATGTGCGGTCGTGTGCCCTGCTGAGAGGATGAGGAAGCATTAAAGACAGTCTCTCGGACTGTCAATATAACGGAGCGTCCCGATCAACGGACATATGCTCCGAATGTAAAATATCTGAACCACAACATGCGGTCCCCTATGTTGTTGGGCGAGAGAGGGACCTCTCTCGCTCACAGCCCGGACGGACCTGGACAAGCCAGGAACCGGACTAACAGGCTTCCTCCGATCTGTCCTCAATCTGCCGTCACTGGGTGAGTACTAAAGTAATTAAAGTGCTCGCATCACCCAAATCTCCTTCCTAGACCGCAACGGACGAACCCGGCAGCCGAACCATTCGATGAATGTACGCTACACCGGGTGAGCTAGCGAATGTCACTCCGTAGGCGATAGACATATTCCATGAGCACTTATTGCCGCTAACTCTTCATTAACTATGACGACAGAGGCACACTTTTGAAAGACATCTCCATAACTCTTCGAACAAGAAACCAGAAATGCTTGGTTAGCAAGCATAAAATAATAATATATATATAGCGTCGTTCAATAATTCGAAAGTTTGTGTGACATTATTGGACTATGTCGGAACTGAGGGACGATGTCCCTGAACCGAACCAAAAATTTCTAAGTCCACCGACGCTATCAGTTTCTTATCCGGCATCGCAGCATTCTGGTCCGACGAAAGAAGCTGTAGAAGACCAAGTCAGATGACATACACAACAGCATATGTTGTTCCGAAAGGGAAAGCTCGAAATCCTCCGAATCCCTTTCGGTATCCCGTCGGACCGGATGAAACTTTCGGACGTCCGTACCCGCTTCCGCGGAGCGTCCCGACCCAGCATCGTCGGATAAAATATATGCGACAGATTCAGTTGATGCTGGGATGCTGCGATAAACTGTGCTATTAAGGAAAGCACGTCCGTTCCCGAGGCCTGTGCAGTAGCGGTCTTACGATGCATTGCCGCCGGAAGCTCCGTGTACGTTGACTCCCGCACACTTCCTATGCGAACGTCCGGAGTCTGCAGGCCTCGTGTCCCTGGCTACCGGATGGTGTGACCTGGTCGCCGAAGAATCCTTGATCGGCGAAGCTGGTAATATATCGGCGGTCACGCAGCCAAGGTGCGGTCGTGTGCGCTGACGAGAAGAGGAAGCCTTAGCAGTCTCAGCGGACTGCCTATACAACGGAGCGTCCCGAGCGACGGACGTATGCTCCGCTTACGACACATTTTGTACCACAACATCTGGGGCCAGATGTTGTTGAACGAGAGAGGGGCCTCTCTCGCTTGCCGTCCGGATGGACCGGAACGAGCTATGAACCGGACTAAAAGGCTTCCTGCGTTCTCCCTCCGATCCGCCGTCACTGGGTGTGCATTAGGTTAATTTATAGTGCTCGCATCACCCCAAAATTCCTTCTAGACCGCAACGGACGAACCCGGCTGCCGAACCATTCGGTGAATGGACGCTACACCGGGCGAGCTAGCGGACGTCAAAGGCCGTCGAACCTACTGGGGTCCTCTTAGGCAATTGGCGTATTTACATGAGCACTTTTCCGCTAGCCCTTCATTAATTGTGACGACGGAGGCACACTGTTGGAAGACATCACAGATACGTCACCCTAATCTTGATCGTCTGAAATAGAAATTGATAAAGTAGAGTGACCCTGCAGGGAAAGGACCGGAGTGTCCAAATCCCCAACAACATACCGTGACATACGCTTCCCATAATGTCATCGAAATCATACGATACAGAACAGGAGTTAATGCGAGTACACTGACCACATATAGAATGATAATAAAGTCAGAGGAAGACTTCCTCTTAAAACAATTGATCAATATCCTTTCAATGAGAAAAGAAAACAAGTCCTGGTACTCGCACTAACCCCTGGCAATCAAAATACATAATAATAATATGATCCATTAATATAGAAAAAATAATTGAAATCAAAATATTTTGAAAAAATATTTTTTTAGAACAGCCCAAGTTTCTGAAAAGTAACGTTGAGCCCCAATGGATCCCAAGCCTAAGTGTGGACAAAAATTTTAAAAATATTTTAAACAATTTATTCAACACTTACGAACAATAATAATGTATCTAGTTATGATTAAAATAACATCAAGATATTATTTTTTAGAAATTCCCCCCTCACACAGAGGGCTGTTGTAAATGTAAACAATGAGTGTAAAAACACTAAAATAAGACTCCAGGCACCCAGGCCCGAAATCAGTTACCAAAAATACACTATCTGATGCAAAACAGAGACTTCCAGGGAAGAAACTGCAGAACATCAGATGGTAGATGCAGAACACAACGCCTAACCACCCGTAGGTGAAGACGTAAACATGGGGAAAGAACAGAATTCATTCTGTTATTCAGCTAAAACTCCCAAGAAAATTTAGTAATAATAATTACAAAACTATGCCAAAAGCATGGGAGAATAGCAAGGGGGAACTTAAAGGACAGGGAGAGAGGAAAACACTTAAAAAAAACAGTGTAACTAAATAATCAGAATGACAACAAAATGGCTGCTGCCTTGAAAATAGGTAACTTAACATAATTTCATTAAAAAATTTTAAGTTACAGCCCTGATAATATTCTGTCACACATTCTTTTCCTCTCCTCCTTCTCTATCCTCCTTAGAATCACCATTTCACTAATATTTATGTGTCTGGCATCATTTAAACTGAGATTTATAAGCACAAAGATCAGTCAGATGTTAACTGATGAAGGGCCAAACTTAGAATGATTAATGGCGCCAATTTCGGAACGTCCTTGACACTGCGCATGCGCAGTAGGGGCGAAGTGTGGAGGGCCTTTCAGGACATGTTTTCTTTAGTTTTAGATGCAAATTTGGGGGATTGGGGGGCAAAATTTGTGTTTGGCCCTATATTTTAAGAGTTAGCACCAGCTATGTCTGGGTCATTGGTACAGTATAAAAATATACAAGATGGCTGCCATGGCAGCCATATTGGATAGAGTAGAAAAAACTGATTATCCAAATGAACCGTCCTCAAGCCACCACTAATCCACCACAACAAATGGATACATAGTACACTTCATTTTCAAGTTAAAGCATAGACAAGCAAAAGTGACAAAAAAATCTGAGATGCTTGTCGATGGTCAGTACCCATACTGGATAAGGCATAAAATTAATTTGAAAAGGAACTTTCCTATAGTCACCACTCATTCACCAAAAGTAAAATAGGATACATAGTGCATTTTATTTTTCAAGTTATTGAATGGACAAGCAAAAATTAGAAAAAATCTCAAGTTGGCTGCCATGGTGGGCATATTGGATGTGGCAGAAAAGTGATTATCAAAAGGGATCTCCCTCTAGTCACCAATAAACCACCACAAAAAATTGGACCCATGGTACATTTCATATTCAAGATATTGCATATCCAAACATGGCTATGCATAGTTGCTTGTGCAATTTGGAAACATTAGTCTGTAAATTATCTTGATCAAAATTTATTTTATTGCCCATTGTGAATCTACACATGGCATGCAAATGTATGGTGTGATCATCGTTACCATCATACTCTATATAATCGATGTATCGATACATTTAATGAAATCAAAATGTCAAGCACTATTTTACTACTAACAGGTGGGGTGACAGATATATGGGGACAGTTAGATGGATCAACAGACAAATGGATGGAGTGACAGATGGAAGGAGATGGACATATACACACAGATGAAGACAGCCATCTCTGGCCAGTGCTAATCACAATACACTAAAGCTGCCGTGGACTGGTCACTTTCCACGAGTGGGCAATATTTCCACGGACACAACAATATTAGATTCCAAACACTAATTATAGGAATAATCATCAAAAATTTAATTAATGAAGCACCAGGTACTACCCGATGGTTCATTAATTAAAATTTTTCTGATGATTTGTATTACCTGGTAAACACATGCATGGACATCAATCATTGCTCACACATGGATTACAACCAACCCACAGCAACTGCACTGTAATAGCACTCAAATTAGATTTTTTCAATTTTTGTTTCCAAAACATAGCTTACAGCCCCTTATTGGAATGAGCTAACAGAGGTTGTTTCAATGAGTGTTCATACACTATGTTGTGAAGTAAAAATGGAATTTTTTCTTATTGCAAATGGATTGAGAGTTCAAACCTCAACCACGAAAATCAGACCAGTATTATTGTGACTTTTCCAGTTATTCAAGAAATGTTTCTGCAAGCATTTCCCAGTTGTGTCAGGTTTAGGGATAATATAATTTAATGCTTTATTTGATACTTTTGACAGAAGGATCATCAGCAAAGATGGTGTTTCTTGAAATACAGCATCTGCATAGTAAATAAAATTTTCACATACCCTTGGATACTGTCCACTCAGCAAAAAGAATTTTCCAGACATGAAATGATTCTTCTCATTTTCAAAGTACAATGCAATGCTCTGGTAATCTTCAGGGGTTGCATCAGGACCTAGAATTGGAAAAAAAATATGCTAAATTCAAGACAACTTGTTCAGTGAATATTGGTTTGGAAACTTAATGCTTTGTCCTGATCTATAGTCATATGAATGCCTCAATACAAAAAGAACAAGCTTTTTGTTTTTGAATTGTACCAACTTTGATTGAGGTTCCAAGTCGAAAAAGGTCTGTAACTCATGTAAAAATAATTGGACAGAACCCATATTCAAACTTTGTACTACCAGATGCGTAATGCTCATAGCAACTTTGAGTGAGATCAAATAATCCAAACTGGAGTTATCGGTCGGAAACCCAAAATGTTAACAGATGGACAGACAGACTGATGATGCAATACAGCCATTTTTCAAACGGGCATATAATAAAAATGGAGATCAGCTTGTATTTACATAAGAAATCTGTGTTCTTAAAGTTTTGGTTTGTGACACACTTTTGGAATATGGTTTATACACACAAAAAGGTTTATGACCCTAATGGCAGTTTCACACTGAGTGCAGTCAAGCATAAACCGAGTTACAATGTCCAGTTCTGGTTTGCGACATATATCTTGGGTGATGCATACACCCATAAAGATTTATGGCCTTAGTTCAAACAGCAATATGGAACTTTGGCCTGGTGGGTGATTGATAATGGACATACACACAAACAAATGAACAGATAAAAGAGGCCAATGGTCAAGCTGAAACTATTGTATTCCACCTCCCCCCTCCCCCCTTTAAACTCCACTGCAGGGTGTTTAATTCTACACCACAAAACTTTGTTTGCAGAGGGTGTAATTATATCCACAACTCCCGAATCACCAAGCCTTACAAGCCTCTCTGGACTCATTACTTACAATATAAACATTTAACCTGTTATATCTTGTCTGACAGAGCTTTATTAAACAAGTGTAAGTCAGTGGAGCCCACTTAATTGGATAATTCTTAACTGAATAACCCTGTTAATTATAACCCCTGCTTTTTTAAAAATGTGGGGTATACTGCTTTGCAATAAAGTCTGTCCACACGTAGGTTAAGATGAATTCATAACTCAGCTGCGGCCTGATAGTCATGATATTTTATATGGATGTCCAGTATAAATTCTAAACACAAGACCAACAAGTGCAACACCGATCGCCAGCGATCAGACAATCATCCCCCACGGTAGGTGGATTACTGTAAAATATATTGATATTTCCTCAATAAAACCCAAACAAATATGGATATCAAAGGAACAACTCAACAAACTAGTCCCAATATTACCCATATTTCTGTGGTTTTACTGGAAGCATCCAAATATCTGTAAAAAAGTTAAGAAAAGGTAACTAGCATAATTTATGCACAAGAAAAAAAATCTGTATATGTTATTTATCTTATGTCTCTTCCCTTCAAATCTGAAACAAAAGCATGAAAGCATCTCTGAGATACAGGTGGTAACAGTACACAACATAATACACACAAAAATATTACATGAGAAAAAGGTTGAGGCTAATTTACATACTTTATGCACGAGAAAAAAACATGTGTGATATCTTATTTATCTTATGCTGCTAGACCTCCATACCAAAAATTATTGAAATGAAATGTCATTCAGAAGTTCTGAGCGTATAACGAATTACATGCCATTTCCAACAAAAATGGCCACCAGTCGGACATTTTGAATTCTTTTCGTAAAAAATTGATGTGCATCAATTTTCCTAATGCCCCATCAAATCTGAAAATTTGAAGCAAAAGCATCTCTGAGATACAGGTCGTAACAGTAACAGTACATATGATACGCACAAAAATATTACCTGAAAAAAAGGTTAAGTAAGGCTAATTTGCATAATTTATGCACAAGAAAAAACCTTGTATGATATGTTATTTATCTTATGCTGCTAGACCTCCATACCAAATATTACTGAAATCAGAAATGTCATTGAGAAGTTCTGAGAGTATAACAAATTACATGCAATTTCCAACAAAAGTTAAAAAATTTATAGTAATTTATATATTTTTTATACTTACCAATGACCCAGACTTAGCTGGTGCTAACTCCAACAAAACCAGGGCCAAACACAAATTTTGCCCCCCAATCCCCAAAATTTGCATCCAAAACAAAAAGAAATCATGTCCTAAAGGACCTCCATAGTACGCCTCTACTGCGCATGCGCAGTGACGCAGTCGTCCCAAAATTGGCGCCAATTATCATTCTTACTGGCAGTGCCTGGTCAGCGCTATGTACTCAGCGGGGAGGCAAGAGTTCCCAACTCAGGGAGGGCCATCCCCGTCTGGGTCATTGGTAAGTATAAAAAATATATAAATTACTATAAATTTTTTAACATTTTTAAACTGTACCAATGACCCAGACTTAGCTGAATAGTAAACAGGCTGGAGGGCCTAGGACATAGAGGAAAATCCAATAAGCTCAATTATATAATAAAGAGGTAACCCCTTAAGGAGAAAAGGAGTATTAGGCTTTACATGTATCTTTCTTATTTAATATTAAATTAGAAAGATACACTACCCTTAATAATTGAGCACAATAACATTCATGTTCTCTATTAACATCCAGTATAACCCTTATACTAATTATTTTTAAAGCAAGCCAATAAATAAAGTAGTCCAGAGAATTGAGACTCTTTATAATCATTTAAAAGTGTCCGAGTATTGTATATTAAAGCCCGTTTGACACTTGACATATACAAATGCTTCACACCGAGCTACACTTTAAAAATAAGACATGAATGAAATTAAACATTAATATTACACTTTAAAACCATCCCGGAAGCGACTCAGAAATACTGTCTTGGAGGAGGCATTCCCTTGCTTTTCACTATAAAGCAGGTGACCTAAGGGAACACCCGCCCCCCCCCCCCCCCCCCCTTCCCCTTGCCCTGGGTCAAATAGCCCAGAGCGAAGAGGGCAGCCGGACGGAGTCACTGCCGGAACAGAAAGCCTGCATAACTATAGTTGCAACTGTTTAGTGGACGACATTCTGAGCAACAGATAACGGACCTAAACAATGCAGGTCTCCAGAAATGGACTCAATATTTCTGAGATAAAAATTAGTAAATGTGGATGGCTGAGACCAATAAGCAGCCTTCATTAAATCTGTAATAGCAACACTATTAGCATAAGCCCAGGAAGTAGAAAGAGCTCTTACTTCATGAGCAGAAATCTTAAGCACAGACTGCTGAGAAGAAGATAAATCTTCATAAGCAGTACGGATAGTTAACTGAATCCATCTAGCAATAGAATGGACTGAAATGTCCTTTCTATTAGGCATCAAAGACAGAAAGAAACGTTTCCGTCCCTTTCTGATGAACTGAGATCTCTGTTTATAGATATGTAGTGCTCTAACAGGACAGAGTAAAGGCCTACGCCCGTCTGAAGACGGAAGAGCCTTAATAACAATAGGTTCCGGATATTTATTAGGAGCCTGATTCTTAGCTAAAAAACCCACATTAGTAGTGAAGGTGATAGTGTTCCCAACACTACGATAATGAGAATCATCCACCGATAGTGCATGAAGCTCACTGACTCTTCTGGCAGAAGAGAAAGCTAAGAGAAAAGCTGTCTTATAAGATAAGAATTTGAAATCTACTGTCCCAAGAGGTTCAAATGGCTTTTCCTTCAATTTAAGGAGAACCCAAGCTAAATTCCACTTAGGAATTAATCTAAGAGTTCTGGGTCTATTTATCGAAAAGTTTCTAACCAATTTCGATAAAGAGACATTAGATCCAATTTGTAAACTATCATGATGTGCATAGGTATCAGATAACATAGATCTATAACCCTTTATAGTAACAGGCTGCAGTTTGATTTCGTCAAACAAGTATACTAGAAAGTTTGCAATGTCTGGTATAGAGGGATCAAATATATCTACAGAATGATCCCTACACCAACGACGGAAAACCTTCCACTTAGCCGCATAGTTTAGCGAAGAGGAGGTCCTCCTACAGTTAGAAATCGTGTCCACTGCTCGTGCTGTAAAGTGCTTGCCATGCAAGAAGGACCGCACAACGGAAAAACGTGAAGGTTGAGACCTTGCGGGTTGTGATGGAGTTGGCGCGATTTCCCCTGCGAAAGAAGATCCTCTCGTGGAGGAAGCTTCCGCGGTAGGTCCCACAACAGACACCTGAGTAGATTTATCCACGGTCTCTGTGGCGACAGAGATGCTACCAACAGAATCTTGCATTGAGATTGTTTTATCTTTAGCAATACTTGTTGAATTAACGGCGCTGGAGGATACGCATATCCTATCATTCCGTCCCAAGGGATCGACAGAGCGTCTACTGCAAATGCTCTTGGATCCGGACACGGGGACACATACGTCTGCAACTGATTGTTGAGATGTGTCGCAAATAAGTCTATCATTGGCCGTTCCCATTGGTAGCAAATCTGATTGAATACTTGTTTGTTGAGAGTCCACTCCGACGGCAACAAGCGACCCTTTCGTGAAAGGGAGTCTGCTAGCACATTCAGACGACCCGGTATGTGACGGACCGAAAGAAGAACGTGATGTTCCAACGCAAACAGAAGGATTCTTTCCGTTAGATTGAACAACGGAACTGAATGAGTGCCTCCCTGATTCCGTATATACGCCACTACTGTCGTATTGTCGGATAGGATTTGGACATGAGCATCGTGAATAATGTCCATCCAGTGACGTAACGCAAGCCAAATTGACATCATTTCCTTGATGTTTATGTGCTTGCACAGGAATTGCGGATCCCAAAGACCCTGGCATCTCGAATCCGTTGGGATTAATGATGCACCCCAACCTGTTTGACTGGCATCCGTCATAATGGTAAAACTCGGATCCGGCAACTGCAGCGGAACTCCTTGAGTTAACCACTGAATGTTTGCCCAAGTCTGAATCTCTTGTTTCACTTGATCTGACAAGAGAACGTCTACATCGAGCGAATGAATTTTCACACTCCAATTCTGAGTCAGGAAAATTTGAAGAGGACGTGTGCGTAGCCGCCCCATCGGAATGAGATCCGCGGCGGCTCCGCACAGACCTATCAGTCTCATAAATTCTCTCGCCGTGACTTTGTCTGCATGCAGACAATAGCGAGCGTAACAACTGACTAATTTCGCTCTGGTTAACGGCAGACGAACGAGATTATTGTGCGTCTCGAAGCTCATTCCCAGATGAGTGAATGACTTGGACGGCACCAGATCCGACTTCTCCTCGTTTACTATGAAACCGAGACGTCGGAGCAATAGAAGAAGATTCTGAACATCGTTCTGAAGCGTTAACTCGTTGCCGTACCTCTGAAGAATGTCGTCCAGGTAGGCCGACGTTACCGCAGACGAATGAGCTCGGAAGTAGATCATTACCGAGTTCATTACCCGAGTGAAAGCCCAGGGTGCTAGATTCAATCCGAAGCACATGGCCCGGAACTGATACACCACTCGTAGGACTGCGAAGCGTAGATACTTTCGGAATGTCGGATGTACCATGACGTGAAAGTACGCATCTTTGAGATCTATGCTCGTTGCATAATCGTTCACCCGAATACTCGCTCTGACCGATCGAATCGTCTCCATATAAAACTTCGGAGCGACGATCAGCTTGTTTATCCAGCTCAAATCTATGACTGGACGGAACGAGCCGTCTGGTTTCGGAACCAGAAACAGATGGCTGTAGAATCCCAGCGATTCCTGGTTTTCTACGACCTCTACCGCGTTCTTCATTAAAAGAGACTGCACCTCTGATAACAGAGCGTCTCTTTTCTGTGGATTTGACGGAAGATGAGTCCACTTTGGACTTCGAGTTAATGGAGGCTTTCGTTTGAAGGATATCTTTAGACCTTCCGAAGTCACTCCTCTCACCCACGGGTCGTCCGTAATCGACGCCCACTCTTGTGAAAAACTCGACAACCTTCCGCCAACCGGAACGCGATAGAGGTTTAAGCCATCACCTCCTGGACCTGCGAGGCCTGCGGTAGGAGAAACCACGTCTTCCACGACCCGCACCTCGCCTCGTCGACCTCGGGGCGTCCGACCGATTGTCCCGGCCTGAAGGACGTCCCGAACGAGAGTCGCTATCCTGACGGTCTCTCGAATAAGACCAAGAGGACGCACCGGAACCTCTATAGGAACCTCTCTTGGGCGCATTAGACCCAGAAGTGCCCGCCTTATTCGTGTCTGCTGTATCCGACCTTTTAGGAGCGGATCTGAACAACAGAGAATCATTAGCTTTCTTTTTAATATTATCATAAATAGCGGAAAGCTTGCCGTCAAAGAGAAGTTCTCCTGAGACCGAAGCGACTCTAAGAGAGTTCTTCACCTTAGAATCCACTAGTGTGGATGTAGCTAGGGCTGCGTCACGTCTAACCAACTCCAGATTTGCCACTGAAAGGGCGGAGTTACACGTTGAATAAGCTACTGCCCTTGAAAGAAGTCTTAAAGAGGATTGTATATCCTGAAACTCTTCCCCTTGAAGGCGCAGTGATAACGCCTTAGTAAGGTGATCTGCGTAAGATAAGGCATCTAAACTGGCTCTGTTAGACGCAATAGCTGTTTCCAACACCGCGGTTGGAATAGAAGCTGACGACGGTAATGATAGCTCTAAGTCTTCCGCCTCGTCGTCCATACGCAGAGGAACTCTCGGTATACCCTGTCCTGCCGTGTCGAATTTATTCCTTGCATTAATGAAAGGCAGGTTGAGAGTATTTGCGGACAAGAAACCTGCTTTCCCCGTCCTGGAAGCAAGTTTAAATATAGCGTCGTTCAATAATTCAAATGTTCTTGCAACATTATTGGACTGCGACGGAAACTCGGGAGCGATGTCCCTGAACCGCTCAAAAAATTCAGAGTCCAATGACGCTATAATTCTCTTGTCCGGAAGCGCAGCAGTCTGGCCCGACGGAACAACTTGAGGGAGAAAGTGCCGGATGAAGTCCACGGCAGCTTTATGTTGTTCCGAAAGGGATAGCTCCAATTCATCCGTATCCCTTTCACCATCCGGTCGGACCTCCCGATGTTCCCGGTCGTCCGCCCCCGATGCTTCGGCGGAGCGTACCGACCCAGCGCCGTCGGATAATTCTCGATCCGACACCGTTTCTGTCGGCTGCTGGGATGCTGCGATAAGCTGTGCTATCTGCACTAGAATGTCCGACGTCGAGACCTGCGGAGGCGCGGTCTTTCGCTGCTTCGCCGAGGGCAGCTCCGCATCAGATGGCTCCCGCATACTTTTCCTATGCGAACGTCCAGAGTCCATCGGTCTCGAATCCCTGGCTGCCGGATGGTGTGACCTGGTCGCCGAAGAATCCTTCATCGGCGAAGCTGGCAAAATATCGGAGGTCACGCAGCCAAGGTGCGGTCGTGTGCGCCGACGAGAAGAGGAAGCCTTAACAGTCTCTGCGGACTGCTTATACAACGGAGCGTCCCGAGCGACGGACGTATGCTCCGCTAAAGACACATTTTGTACCACAACATCTGGTCCCAGATGTTGTTGTACGAGAGAGGGGCCTCTCTCGCTCGCGGCCCGGCTGGACCTGGACGAGCTAGGAACCGGACTAAAAGGCTTCCTCCGTTCTCGTTTACTATCCGCCGTCACTGGGTGTGCATCTATTATGTTTATAGTGCTCGCATCACCCAAAATTTCCTCTTGGACCGCATCGGACGAACCCGGCTGCCGAACCATTCGGTGAATGGACGCTACACCGGGCGAGCTAGCGGACGACATTTGTCTAATCTCCATGAGCACTTTTGCCGCTAGCTCTGAATTCATTTGTGACGACGGACGCACACTTGAAGAAGATAACATGGAAACATCACCCTGTTCTGGTTCCTCTGAAATAGAAACTGAGAGAGTAGAGTGACCTTGTGGAGAAAGAGCCGGCATCGCTCTTTCTCCAGAAACAACATATCGTGACACACGTTTCCAATGTTTCTCATCCCAATGTTCACATATAGGACAGGGATTAATGCGAGAACACTGACTACAATTAATACAATGATCATGAAAGTCAGAGGAAGATTTCTTCCTATTACAATTTGAACAATGTCCCTTCATTGTGAAAGAACAACAATAAGTCCTAGTTACTCGCAAAAACCCCTGACACAAAGATACATAATAACATGATCCATTAATAAATGAAAAAACAATTGCAAAACAAAATAATTTTGAAAAAATATTCTTTCAGAGAAGCCCAAGTTGCTGAAAAGTAACGTTGAGCCCCAATGGATCCGATGGCAAAGTGTGGTCAAAAATTTTAAATTTATATAAAATAATTAATGAGACACTTTCGGATAATATAAATGTATCTTATAATGAGATAAACTACCACAAAGGCAAACAGCCCCCCTCAAAAAAGGCTGTTGCCAATGAAAACAAACAGTGTAAACACACTAGAAAACATGACTCCAGGCACTGAAAAAACTGGCCCGGAATCAGTCATCAATTACACTCTATCTGATGCAAAACAGAGACTCCCAGGGGAGAATCTGCAGAACATCAGATGGAAGATGCAGAACACAAACGTTATATACCCATGGGTGAAAACGTAACTATGGGGAAAATAACAGAAAACATTCTGTAACCAAGCAACTCTCCCAGGAAATTTTAGAAATGAAACTTCTCAAAAATATGCCAAAAGCATGGGAGAATTGCAAGGGGGGACTTTAGAAGGCTAGGGGAGAGGAAACACTGAATAAGCAGTGCAACAATTAGCAAGAATGACAACAAGAGGCCCATGCCTCGAAAATAGGCAACTTAACATAATTTCAACAAAAAATTTTAAGTACAGCCCTGATTATTTTTTGCCACTTCTTTTTTCCTCTCCTCCTTCTATCCTCCTTAGAATCACATTTTCTCCAAAAATTACGTGTCTGGCATCCTTTAAACTGAGATTTACAAGCACAAAGATCAGTGAGATGTTGACTGATGAAGGGCCAAACAGAGAATGATAATTGGCGCCAATTTTGGGACGACTGCGTCACTGCGCATGCGCAGTAGAGGCGTACTATGGAGGTCCTTTAGGACATGATTTCTTTTTGTTTTGGATGCAAATTTTGGGGATTGGGGGGCAAAATTTGTGTTTGGCCCTGGTTTTGTTGGAGTTAGCACCAGCTAAGTCTGGGTCATTGGTACAGTATAAAAATATGGCTGCCAGTCAGCCATCTTAAATTTTTTTCGGAGTGAAACCGTGAGGGACTAATTACATACTTTCAGTACAAATTTCACCTGTTAATTGCATACAGGTTATAAAGTAAACTCCTGCTAATTGAATAAAAATTTTGCAATATGTTGAGAACTGGTCCAGACAATCGCAAATTATATTTGTTTATAGATAAAATCTTGCCTCAGTACATCCAATACAGACATTTAGTCTATCATATTTTGTTTGACAGAGCTCATGAAAATCTGATTAAGTTTATTCAAGTTATCATGTTCATTATCATTATCACACAAACACCAAATTTCCAACAAGAGGCAGCTACGTCTAGATAAATCTGCCGAGGGTCACATTTTAGGGGAAGATAAATACAAGACAAGAATCCAAGTGTTACTACTTGTGACCTTAACCTTCATGATATGACAATGAGTCAAAGTCATGACACAAGGTTAGGTTATGGGTAACAATCGTGCGAAGTATGAACAAGGTCTGTCGCACAGATTCAATTATATAGACCAGGCAAGGACTGCATATACCAATATCAAAGTCTTGTTGTATGTGACCTTCAACTTGATGGTATGACCTTGGATCAAAGTCACAACACACTTTTGTGACATGAGAAATAATTGTATGAATAAGATCTGTCAATCATACAAAGTTATATGAACCAGACAAGGGCTGTATAACAATATGTGTTGCTGTCGGTGACCTCAACCTTGATGATATGACCTTTTATCAAAGTCATGACACACCTTTGAGTCATGAGTAATAATTGTATCAACTATGAATAAGACCTGTCAATCACACCATGTTATATGGCCCAGACAAGAGCTGAAAAACAATATCCAAGTTTTGCTGTCTGTGACCTTGACCTTGACGATATGACCTTGGCTCAATGTCGCAGCACACCTTCGAGTCACGAGCAATAATTGTACCAAGTATGAACAAGATCTGCAAATTAGATCAAATTATATGGGCCAGACAAACAAAATGGTTGACGGCGGATGGCCAGGCGATGGACAGACATCCGGATGACGGACAATTTAGCATTAGTAATGCTCCACTGTCATTCTGTCAGGTGGAGCTAATATTCTGTGGTTAGGAAATTATGGCAGGGACAAACAAATGTCAAAGTTTTTCTAAGTGTCACCTTATCATAGGGCCTGTGACCTTGATCTTGAGGGCGATATACCATATAATAATAATTCGCGAGACACTGTCTTATGATATTACATATTGGTATAAAGTTTCTTTACAAAATATTCAGCGGTTAAGAAATAATGGCCCAGACAAGAAAATGTCAAAGTTTCTCTAAGTGTCACCTTATCATAGAGCTTCAGACCTTGACCTTGATGAGCACATAACATACTATAAAATCGAGACACACTGTCTTTTAATATTACATACTGGTATAAAGTTTCATTAAAAAATATTCAGCGGTTAAGAAATTATTGCCAGGACAAATGTCAAAGTTTTTCTAAATGTCATCTTATCATAGGGCCAGTGACCTTGACCTTGAGGGGCATATACCACATTATGATTTGCAAAACACCGTTTTTTGATATTACATATTGGTATAAAGTTTCATTAAAAAATATTCCGCGGTTAAAAAGTTAAAAAATTTATAGTAATTTATATATTTTTTATACTTACCAATGACCCAGACATAGCTGGTGCTAACTCTTAAAAATCTAGGGCCAAACACAAATTTTGCCCCCCAATCCCCAAAATTTGCATCTAAAACCAAAGGAAATCATGTCCTGAAGGACCTCCATACTTTGCCCTTATTGCGCATGCGCAGTGTCAAGGACGTTCCGAAATTGGCGCCAATCATCATTCTTACCGGCAGTGCCTGGTCAGCGCAATGTACTCAGCGGGGAGGTATGATTTCCCAACTCCTCGGAGGGCCATCCCCGTCTGGGTCATTGGTAAGTATAAAAAGTTAAAAAATTTATAGTAATTTATATATTTTTTATACTTACCAATGACCCAGACTTAGCTGGTGCTAACTCCAACAAAACGAGGGCCAAACACAAATTTTGCCCCCCAATCCCCAAAATTTGCATCCAAAACAAAAAGAAATCATGTCCTAAAGGACCTCCATAGTACGCCTCTACTGCGCATGCGCAGTGACGCAGTCGTCCCGAAATTGGCGCCAATTATCATTCTTACTGGCAGTGCCTGGTCAGCGCTATGTACTCAGCGGGGAGGCAAGAGTTCCCAACTCAGGGAGGGCCATCCCCGTCTGGGTCATTGGTAAGTATAAAAAATATATAAATTACTATAAATTTTTTAACATTTTTATACTGTACCAATGACCCAGACTTAGCTGAATAGTAAACAGGCTGGAGGGCCTAGGACATAGAGGAAAATCCAATAAGCTCAATTATATAATAAAGAGGTAACCCCTTAAGGAGAAAAGGAGTATTAGGCTTTACATGTATCTTTCTTATTTAATATTAAATTAGAAAGATACACTACCCTTAATAATTGAGCACAATAACATTCATGTTCTCTATTAAAATCCAGTATAACCCTTATACTAATTATTTTTAAAGCAAGCCAATAAATAAAGTAGTCCAGAGAATTGAGACTCTTTATAATCATTTAAAAGTGTCCGAGTATTGTATATTAAAGCCCGTTTGACACTTGACATATACAAATGCTTCACACCGAGCTACACTTTAAAAATAAGACATGAATGAAATTAAACATTAATATTACACTTTAAAACCATCCCGGAAGCGACTCAGAAATACTGTCTTGGAGGAGGCATTCCCTTGCTTTTCACTATAAAGCAGGTGACCTAAGGGAACACCCGCCCCCCCCCCCCCCCCCCTTCCCCTTGCCCTGGGTCAAATAGCCCAGAGCGAAGAGGGCAGCCGGACGGAGTCACTGCCGGAACAGAAAGCCTGCATAACTATAGTTGCAACTGTTTAGTGGACGACATTCTGAGCAACAGATAACGGACCTAAACAATGCAGGTCTCCAGAAATGGACTCAATATTTCTGAGATAAAAATTAGTAAATGTGGATGGCTGAGACCAATAAGCAGCCTTCATTAAATCTGTAATAGCAACACTATTAGCATAAGCCCAGGAAGTAGAAAGAGCTCTTACTTCATGAGCAGAAATCTTAAGCACAGACTGCTGAGAAGAAGATAAATCTTCATAAGCAGTACGGATAGTTAACTGAATCCATCTAGCAATAGAATGGACTGAAATGTCCTTTCTATTAGGCATCAAAGACAGAAAGAAACGTTTCCGTCCCTTTCTGATGAACTGAGATCTCTGTTTATAGATACGTAGTGCTCTAACAGGACAGAGTAAAGGCCTACGCCCGTCTGAAGACGGAAGAGCCTTAATAACAATAGGTTCCGGATATTTATTAGGAGCCGGATTCTTAGCTAAAAAACCCACATTAGTAGTGAAGGTGATAGTGTTCCCAACACTACGATAATGAGAATCATCCACCGATAGTGCATGAAGCTCACTGACTCTTCTGGCAGAAGAGAAAGCTAAGAGAAAAGCTGTCTTATAAGATAAGAATTTGAAATCTACTGTCCCAAGAGGTTCAAATGGCTTTTCCTTCAATTTAAGGAGAACCCAAGCTAAATTCCACTTAGGAATTAATCTAAGAGTTCTGGGTCTATTTATCGAAAAGTTTCTAACCAATTTCGATAAAGAGACATTAGATCCAATTTGTAAACTATCATGATGTGCATAGGTATCAGATAACATAGATCTATAACCCTTTATAGTAACAGGCTGCAGTTTGATTTCGTCAAACAAGTATACTAGAAAGTTTGCAATGTCTGGTATAGAGGGATCAAATATATCTACAGAATGATCCCTACACCAACGACGGAAAACCTTCCACTTAGCCGCATAGTTTAGCGAAGAGGAGGTCCTCCTACAGTTAGAAATCGCGTCCACTGCTCGTCCTGTAAAGTGCTTGCCATGCAAGAAGGACCGCACAACGGAAAAACGTGAAGGTTGAGACCTTGCGGGTTGTGATGGAGTTGGCGCGATTTCCCCTGCGAAAGAAGATCCTCTCGTGGAGGAAGCTTCCGCGGTAGGTCCCACAACAGACACCTGAGTAGATTTATCCACGGTCTCTGTGGCGACAGAGATGCTACCAACAGAATCTTGCATTGAGATTGTTTTATCTTTAGCAATACTTGTTGAATTAACGGCGCTGGAGGATACGCATATCCTATCATTCCGTCCCAAGGGATCGACAGAGCGTCTACTGCAAATGCTCTTGGATCCGGACACGGGGACACATACGTCTGCAACTGATTGTTGAGATGTGTCGCAAATAAGTCTATCATTGGCCGTTCCCATTGGTAGCAAATCTGATTGAATACTTGTTTGTTGAGAGTCCACTCCGACGGCAACAAGCGACCCTTTCGTGAAAGGGAGTCTGCTAGCACATTCAGACGACCCGGTATGTGACGGACCGAAAGAAGAACGTGATGTTCCAACGCAAACAGAAGGATTCTTTCCGTTAGATTGAACAACGGAACTGAATGAGTGCCTCCCTGATTCCGTATATACGCCACTACTGTCGTATTGTCGGATAGGATTTGGACATGAGCATCGTGAATAATGTCCATCCAGTGACGTAACGCAAGCCAAATTGACATCATTTCCTTGATGTTTATGTGCTTGCACAGGAATTGCGGATCCCAAAGACCCTGGCATCTCGAATCCGTTGGGATTAATGATGCACCCCAACCTGTTTGACTGGCATCCGTCATAATGGTAAAACTCGGATCCGGCAACTGCAGCGGAACTCCTTGAGTTAACCACTGAATGTTTGCCCAAGTCTGAATCTCTTGTTTCACTTGATCTGACAAGAGAACGTCTACATCGAGCGAATGAATTTTCACACTCCAATTCTGAGTCAGGAAAATTTGAAGAGGACGTGTGCGTAGCCGCCCCATCGGAATGAGATCCGCGGCGGCTCCGCACAGACCTATCAGTCTCATAAATTCTCTCGCCGTGACTTTGTCTGCATGCAGACAATAGCGAGCGTAACAACTGACTAATTTCGCTCTGGTTAACGGCAGACGAACGAGATTGTTGTGCGTCTCGAAGCTCATTCCCAGATGAGTGAATGACTTGGACGGCACCAGATCCGACTTCTCCTCGTTTACTATGAAACCGAGACGTCGGAGCAATAGAAGAAGATTCTGAACATCGTTCTGAAGCGTTAACTCGTTGCCGTACCTCTGAAGAATGTCGTCCAGGTAGGCCGACGTTACCGCAGACGAATGAGCTCGGAAGTAGATCATTACCGAGTTCATTACCAGAGTGAAAGCCCAGGGTGCTAGATTCAATCCGAAGCACATGGCCCGGAACTGATACACCACTCGTAGGACTGCGAAGCGTAGATACTTTCGGAATGTCGGATGTACCATGACGTGAAAGTACGCATCTTTGAGATCTATGCTCGTTGCATAATCGTTCACCCGAATACTCACTCTGACCGATCGAATCGTCTCCATATAAAACTTCGGAGCGACGATCAGCTTGTTTATCCAGCTCAAATCTATGACTGGACGGAACGAGCCGTCTGGTTTCGGAACCAGAAACAGATGGCTGTAGAATCCCAGCGATTCCTGGTTTTCTACGACCTCTACCGCGTTCTTCATTAAAAGAGACTGCACCTCTGATAACAGAGCGTCTCTTTTCTGTGGATTTGACGGAAGATGAGTCCACTTTGGACTTCGAGTTAATGGAGGCTTTCGTTTGAAGGATATCTTTAGACCTTCCGAAGTCACTCCTCTCACCCACGGGTCGTCCGTAATCGACGCCCACTCTTGTGAAAAACTCGACAACCTTCCGCCAACCGGAACGCGATAGAGGTTTAAGCCATCACCTCCTGGACCTGCGAGGCCTGCGGTAGGAGAAACCACGTCTTCCACGACCCGCACCTCGCCTCGTCGACCTCGGGGCGTCCGACCGATTGTCCCGGCCTGAAGGACGTCCCGAACGAGAGTCGCTATCCTGACGGTCTCTCGAATAAGACCAAGAGGACGCACCGGAACCTCTATAGGAACCTCTCTTGGGCGCATTAGACCCAGAAGTGCCCGCCTTATTCGTGTCTGCTGTATCCGACCTTTTAGGAGCGGATCTGAACAACAGAGAATCATTAGCTTTCTTTTTAATATTATCATAAATAGCGGAAAGCTTGCCGTCAAAGAGAAGTTCTCCTGAGACCGAAGCGACTCTAAGAGAGTTCTTCACCTTAGAATCCACTAGTGTGGATGTAGCTAGGGCTGCGTCACGTCTAACCAACTCCAGATTTGCCACTGAAAGGGCGGAGTTACACGTGGAATAAGCTACTGCCCTTGAAAGAAGTCTTAAAGAGGATTGTATATCCTGAAACTCTTCCCCTTGAAGGCGCAGTGATAACGCCTTAGTAAGGTGATCTGCGTAAGATAAGGCATCTAAATTGGCTCTGTTAGACGCAATAGCTGTTTCCAACACCGCGGTTGGAATAGAAGCTGACGACGGTAATGATAGCTCTAAGTCTTCCGCCTCGTCGTCCATACGCAGAGGAACTCTCGGTATACCCTGTCCTGCCGTGTCGAATTTATTCCTTGCATTAATGAAAGGCAGGTTGAGAGTATTTGCGGACAAGAAACCTGCTTTCCCCGTCCTGGAAGCAAGTTTAAATATAGCGTCGTTCAATAATTCAAATGTTCTTGCAACATTATTGGACTGCGACGGAAACTCGGGAGCGATGTCCCTGAACCGCTCAAAAAATTCAGAGTCCAATGACGCTATAATTCTCTTGTCCGGAAGCGCAGCAGTCTGGCCCGACGGAACAACTTGAGGGAGAAAGTGCCGGATGAAGTCCACGGCAGCTTTATGTTGTTCCGAAAGGGATAGCTCCAATTCATCCGTATCCCTTTCACCATCCGGTCGGACCTCCCGATGTTCCCGGTCGTCCGCCCCCGATGCTTCGGCGGAGCGTACAGACCCAGCGCCGTCGGATAATTCTCGATCCGACACCGTTTCTGTCGGCTGCTGGGATGCTGCGATAAGCTGTGCTATCTGCACTAGAATGTCCGACGTCGAGACCTGCGGAGGCGCGGTCTTTCGCTGCTTCGCCGAGGGCAGCTCCGCATCAGATGGCTCCCGCATACTTTTCCTATGCGAACGTCCGGAGTCCATCGGTCTCGAATCCCTGGCTGCCGGATGGTGTGACCTGGTCGCCGAAGAATCCTTCATCGGCGAAGCTGGCAAAATATCGGAGGTCACGCAGCCAAGGTGCGGTCGTGTGCGCCGACGAGAAGAGGAAGCCTTAACAGTCTCTGCGGACTGCTTATACAACGGAGCGTCCCGAGCGACGGACGTATGCTCCGCTAAAGACACATTTTGTACCACAACATCTGGTCCCAGATGTTGTTGTACGAGAGAGGGGCCTCTCTCGCTCGCGGCCCGGCTGGACCTGGACGAGCTAGGAACCGGACTAAAAGGCTTCCTCCGTTCTCGTTTAATATCCGCCGTCACTGGGTGTGCATCTATTATGTTTATAGTGCTCGCATCACCCAAAATTTCCTCTTGGACCGCATCGGACGAACCCGGCTGCCGAACCATTCGGTGAATGGACGCTACACCGGGCGAGCTAGCGGACGACATTTGTCTAATCTCCATGAGCACTTTAGCCGCTAGCTCTGAATTCATTTGTGACGACGGACGCACACTTGAAGAAGATAACATGGAAACATCACCCTGTTCTGGTTCCTCTGAAATAGAAACTGAGAGAGTAGAGTGACCTTGTGGAGAAAGAGCCGGCATCGCTCTTTCTCCAGAAACAACATATCGTGACACACGTTTCCAATGTTTCTCATCCCAATGTTCACATATAGGACAGGGATTAATGCGAGAACACTGACTACAATTAATACAATGATCATGAAAGTCAGAGGAAGATTTCTTCCTATTACAATTTGAACAATGTCCCTTCATTGTGAAAGAACAACAATAAGTCCTAGTTACTCGCAAAAACCCCTGACACAAAGATACATAATAACATGATCCATTAATAAATGAAAAAACAATTGCAAAACAAAATAATTTTGAAAAAATATTTTTTCAGAGAAGCCCAAGTTGCTGAAAAGTAACGTTGAGCCCCAATGGATCCGATGGCAAAGTGTGGTCAAAAATTTTAAATTTATATAAAATAATTAATGAGACACTTTCGGATAATATAAATGTATCTTATAATGAGATAAACTACCACAAAGGCAAACAGCCCCCCTCAAAAAAGGCTGTTGCCAATGAAAACAAACAGTGTAAACACACTAGAAAACATGACTCCAGGCACTGAAAAAACTGGCCCGGAATCAGTCATCAATTACACTCTATCTGATGCAAAACAGAGACTCCCAGGGGAGAATCTGCAGAACATCAGATGGAAGATGCAGAACACAAACGTTATACACCCATGGGTGAAAACGTAACTATGGGGAAAATAACAGAAAACATTCTGTAACCAAGCAACTCTCCCAGGAAATTTTAGAAATGAAACTTCTCAAAAATATGCCAAAAGCATGGGAGAATTGCAAGAGGGGACTTTAGAAGGCTAGGGGAGAGGAAACACTGAATAAGCAGTGCAACAATTAGCAAGAATGACAACAAGAGGCCCATGCCTCGAAAATAGGCAACTTAACATAATTTCAACAAAAAATTTTAAGTACAGCCCTGATTATTTTTTGCCACTTCTTTTTTCCTCTCCTCCTTCTATCCTCCTTAGAATCACATTTTCTCCAAAAATTACGTGTCTGGCATCCTTTAAACTGAGATTTACAAGCACAAAGATCAGTGAGATGTTGACTGATGAAGGGCCAAACAGAGAATGATAATTGGCGCCAATTTCGGGACGACTGCGTCACTGCGCATGCGCAGTAGAGGCGTACTATGGAGGTCCTTTAGGACATGATTTCTTTTTGTTTTGGATGCAAATTTTGGGGATTGGGGGGCAAAATTTGTGTTTGGCCCTGGTTTTGTTGGAGTTAGCACCAGCTAAGTCTGGGTCATTGGTACAGTATAAAAATATATATAAATTACTATAAATTTTTTAACATTTTTATACTGTACCAATGACCCAGACATAGCTGAATAGTAAAAAGGCTGGAGGGCCTAGGACATAGAGGAAAATCCAATAAGCTCAACTATATGATATAGAGTGAACCGCTCAAGGAGAAAAAGAGTATTAGGCTTTACATGTATCTTTCTTATTTTATGATAAATTAGAAAGATACAATACCCTTCATAATTGAGCACAATAACATTCATGTTCTCTATTAACATCCAGTATAACCCTTTATACTAATTATTTTTAAAGTAAGCCAATAAATAAAGTTAGTCCAGAGAATTGAGACTCTTTATATTCTTTAAAAGTGTCCGAGGATTGTATATTAACGCCCGTTTGACACTTGACATATACAAATGCTTCACACCGAGCTACACTTTAAAAATATGACATGAATGAATTTTTAACATTAATATTACACTTTAAAACCATCCCGGAAACGACTCAGAATTACTGACTCCGGAGGAGGAATTCCCTTGCTTTTCACTATAAAGCAGGTGACCTAAGGGAACACCCTCCCCCCCCCCCTTCCCCTTGCCCTGGGTCAAATAGCCCAGAGCGAAGAGGGCAGCAGGACGGAGTCACTGCCGGAACAGAAAGCCTGCATAACTATATTTGCAACTGTTTAGTGGACGACATTCTGAGCAACAGATAACGGACCTAAACAATGCAGGTCTCCAGAAATGGACTCAATATTTCTGAGATAAAAATTCGTGAATGTGGATGGCTGAGACCAATAAGCAGCCTTCATTAAATCTGTAATAGCCACACTATTTGCGTAAGCCCAAGATGTAGAAAGAGCTCTTACTTCATGAGCCGAAATCTTAAGCACAGACTGCTGGGAAGAAGATAAATTTTCATAAGCAGTACGGATAGTTAATTGAATCCATCTAGCAATAGAATGGACCGAAATGTCCTTTCTATTAGGCATCAGAGACAGAAAGAAACGTTTTCGTCCTTTTCTGATAAACTGAGATCTCTGTTTATAGATACGTAAAGCTCTAACAGGACAGAGTAAAAGCCTACGCCCGTCTGAAGACGGAAGCGCCTTAATAACAATAGGTTCCGGATATTTATTAGGAGCCTGATTCTTAGCTAAAAATCCAACATTAGTAGTGAAGGTGATAGTGTTCCCGACACTACGATAGTGAGAATTGGCCACCGATAGTGCATGAAGCTCACTGACTCTTCTAGCAGAAGAGAAAGCTAAGAGAAAAGCTGTCTTATAAGACAAGAATTTGAAATCTACTGTCCCAAGAGGCTCAAATGGCTTTTCCTTTAGTTTAAGAAGAACCCAAGCTAAATTCCACTTAGGAATTAATCTAAGAGTTCTGGGTCTATTTATCGAGAAGTTTCTAACTAACTTAGATAAAGAGACATTAGATCCAATTTGTAAACTATCGTGGTGTGCATAGGTATCAGATAACATAGACCTATAACCCTTAATAGTAACAGGCTGCAGTTTGATTTCGTCAAACAAGTATACTAGAAATTTTCAATGATCCCTACACCAACGACGAAAAACCTTCCACTTAGCCGCATAGTTTAGCGAAGAGGAGGTCCTCCTACAGTTAGAAATCGCGTCCACTGCTCGTCCTGTAAAGTGCTTGCCATGCAAGAAGGACCGCACAATGGAAAAACGTGAAGGTTGAGACCTTGCAGGTTGTGATGAAGTTGACGCGGTTTCCCCTGCGAAAGAAGATCCTCCCGTGGAGGTAACTTTTGCGGTAGGTCCCACAACAGACACCTGAGTAGATTTATCCACGGTCTCTGTGGAGACAGAGATGCTACCAACAGAATCCTGCATTGAGATTGTTTTATCTTCAGCAATACTTGCTGAATCAACGGCGCTGGAGGATACGCATATCCTATCATTCCGTCCCATGAGATCAATAGAGCGTCCACTGCAAATGCTCTTGGATCCGGGCACGGTGACACATACGTCTGCAACTGATTGTTGAGATGTGTCGTAAATAAGTCTATCATTGGCCGTTCCCACTGGTAGCAAATCTGATTGAATACTTGTTTGTTGAGAGTCCACTCCGACGGCAACAAGCGACCCTTCCGTGAAAGGGAGTCTGCTAGTACATTCAGACGACCCGGTATATGACGGACCGAAAGTAGAACTTGATGTTCTAGAGCAAACAGAAGGATTCTCTCTGTTAAATTGAATAACGGAACGGAATGAGTGCCTCCCTGGTTCCGTATATACGCCACTACTGTTGTATTGTCGGACAGGATTTGGACATGAGCTTTGTGAATAATGTCCATCCAATGACGTAACGCAAGCCAAATTGACATCATTTCCTTGATGTTTATGTGCTTGCTTAGGAACTGTGGATCCCAAAGACCCTGGCATCTCGAATCCGTTGGGATCAATGATGCACCCCAACCTGTTTGACTGGCATCCGTCATAATCGTAAAACTCGGATCCGGCAACTGCAGCGGAACTCCCTGAGTTAACCACTGAACGTTTGCCCAAGTCTGAATCTCTTGTTTCACTTGATCTGACAAGAGAACATCTATGTCGAGCGAATGAATCTTCACACTCCAATTCTGAGTTAAGAAAATTTGGAGAGGACGAGTGCGTAACCGCCCCATCAGAATGAGATCCGCAGCGGCTCCACACAGACCTATCAGTCTCATGAACTCCCTCGCTGTGACTTTGTCTGCATAAAGACAATAGCTAGGGTAACAACTGACTAGTTTCGCTCTGGTTAACGGCAGACGAACGAGATTGTTGTGCGTCTCGAAGCTCATTCCCAGATGAGTGAATGACTTGGACGGCACCAGATCCGACTTCTCCTCGTTTATAACAAAACCGAGACGTCGGAGCAATAGATGCAGATTCTGCACATCGTTCTGAAGCGTTAACTCGTTGCCGTACATCTGAAGAATGTCGTCCAGGTAGGCCAACGTTACAGCAGACGAATGAGCTCGGAAATACATCATTACCGAGTTCATTACCCGAGTGAAAGCCCCGGGTGCTAGGTTCAATCCGAAGCACATTGCCCGGAATTGATACACCACACCTAGGACTGCGAAGCGTAGATACTTTCTGAATGTCGGATGTACCATGACATGAAAGTACGCATCTTTGAGATCTATGCTTGTAGCATAATCGTTCACCCAAATACTCGCTCTGACCGACCGAATCGTCTCCATATAGAATTTCGGAGCGACGATCAGCTTGTTTATCCAGCTCAAATCTATGACTGGACGGAACGAGCCGTCTGGTTTCGGAACCAGAAACAGATGGCTGTAGAATCCCGGTGTTTCCTGGTCTTCTACGACCTCTACCGCGTTCTTCATTAAAAGAGACTGCACCTCCGAAAACAGAGCGTCTCTTTTCTGCGGATTTGACGGAAGTTGAGTCCATTTTGGACTTCGAGTTAAAGGAGGCTTTCGTTTGAAGGATATTCTTAGACCTTCCGAAATCACCCCTCTCACCCAAGGGTCATCCGTAATCGACGCCCACTCTTCTGAAAAACTCGACAACCTTCCGCCAACCGGAACACGATAGAGGTTGAAGCCATCACCTCCTGGACCTGCGGGAGGAGAAACCACGTCCTCCACGACCCGCGCCTCGTCCCTGTCGACCTCGGGGCGTCCGACCGTTTGTCCCGGCCTAAAGGACGTCCCGCACGTGAGTCGCTGCCTTGACGGTCTCTTGAATAAGACCAAGAGGACGCACCGGAACCTCTATAGGAACCTTTCTTGGGCGCATTAGTCCCAGAAGTGTCTGTCTTACTCTTATCTGCTGTATCCAACTTTTTGGAAGCGGATTTAAACAGCAGAGAATCCGAAGCTTTCTTAGTAATTTTATCGTAGACTGCAGAAAGCTTGCCGTCAAAGAGAAGTTCTCCGGAGACCGAAGCGACTCTGAGAGAGTTCTTCACCTTACTATCCACGCATGTGGATGTAGCTAGGGCTGCGTCACGTCTAACCAACTCCAGGTTTGCCACTGAGAGGGCGGAGTTATACGTGGAATAAGCCACTGCCCTTGAAAGAAGTCTTAAAGAGGATTGTATATCCTGGAATTCTTTCCCTTGAAGACGCAGTGATAACGCCTTTGTAAGGTGGTCTGCGTAAGATAAAGCGTCTAAACTGGCCCTGTTAGACGTAACTGTCGTATCCAACACCGCGGTTGGAACGGACGTAGACAACAGTAATGACAATTCTAAGTCTTCCGCCTCGTCGTCAAGACGCAGAGGAACTCTCGGAATACCCTGTCCTGCCGTATCAAATTTATTCCTTGCATTAATGAAAGGCAGGTTAAGAGCATTGGAGGACAAGAAACCAGCTTTGCCTGATTTGGAAGCAAGCTTGAAGATAGCGTCATTCAATAATTCAAATGTTCTTGTGACATTATTGGACTGAGATGGAAACTCAGGGACGATGTCTCTGAACCGCTCGAAGAATTCAGTGTCCAATGACGCTATCAGTCTCTTGTCCGGTACCGCAGCAGTCTGGCCCGACGGAACAACCTGAGGAAGGAAGTGCCGGATGAAATCCCCGGCAGCTTTATGTTGTTCTAAAAGGGATAGCTCCAAGTCATCCGTATCCCTTTCACCATCCGGTCGGACCTCATGATGCTCCCGGTCGTCCGCACCCGATGCTTCGGCGGAGCGTACCGACCCAGCGCCATCGGATAATTCCCGATCCGACACTGATTCTGTCGATTGCTGGGATGCTGCGATAATTTGTGCTATCTGAGCTAGCACGTCCGTCATCGAGGCCTGCGGAGTAGCGGTCTTTCGCTGTTTAGCCGCGGGAAGCTCTGCATCAACTGACTCCCGCATACTCTTCCTATGCGAACGTCCGGAGTCTACCGGCCTCGTGTCCCTGGCTACCGGATGGCGTGACCTGGTCGCCGAAGAATCCCTTATCGGCAAAGCTGGTAGAATATCTGCGGTCATGTAGCCAAGGTGCGGTCGTGTGCGCTGGTGAGAGGATGAGGAAGCCTGAGCAGTCTCCGTGGACTGCCTATACAACGGAGCGTCCCGAGCGACGGACGTGTGCTCCGCTTGCGACACATTTTGTACCACAACATCAGGTCCCTGATGTTGTTGTACGAGACAGGGGCCTCTCTCGCTCGCGGCCCGGCTGGACCTGGACGAGCTAAGAACCGGACTAGAAGGCTTCCTCCGATCTCTCCTATCATCCGCCGTCACTGGGTGTGCACCTTGTATGTTTATAGTGCTCGCATCACCCAACATTTCCTCCTGGACCGCAACGGACGAATCCGGCTGCCGAACCATTCGGTGAATGGACGCTACACCGGGCGAGCTAGCGGACGACAGCGCTGTCGATCCTACTCGGGACCTCTTAGGCAACTGTCGTATCTCCATGAGCACTTTTGCCGCTAGCTCTGCATTCAATTGTGACGACAGAAGCGCACTCTTGGAAGATAACATGGAAACATCACCCTGTTCTTGTTCCTCTGAAATAGAAACTGATCGACTAGAGTGACCCTGCAGAGAAAGGACCGGCATAGTCCTTTCTCCACTAACAACATACCATGACACACGTTTCCAATGTTTGTCATCCCAATATTGACATATTGAACAGGAGTTAGTGCGAGTACACTGACTACAATTAATACAATGATCATGAAAGTCAGAGGAAGATTTCTTCCTGTTACAATTTGAACAATGTCCTTTCATTGTGAAAAGACAAGTCCTAATACTCGCACAAACCCCTAAACACAAAGATACATAATAACATGATCCATTAACATTGAAAAAAGCAATTGAAATTCAAAATAATTTTTGAAAAATATTTTTTCAACAAAGCCCAAGTTTCTGAAAAGTAACGTTGAGCCCCAATGGATCCCAAGGGTAAGTGTGGTCAAAAATTTTAAAATTATTTTAAATAATTAATGCAACACTTACGGATAATAATAATGTATCTAGTAATGAGTAAACTACTCCAAAGGCAAAAAGCCCCCCTCAAAAGAGACTGTTGCCAATGTAAACAAGAAGTGTATAAACACCAGAAAACATGACTCCAGGCACTGACAATACTGGCCCGAAATCAGTTATCAACAATACACACTATCTGATGCAAAACAGAGACTTCCAGAGAAGAATATGCAGAACATCAGATGGTAGATGCAGAACACAACGTCTAAACACCCATGGGTGAGAACGTAAACATGGGGAAAATAACAGAATTCATTCTGTAACCAAGCTAATTCTCCCAAGAAATCTTAGTAGTAATCTTACTCAAAAATATGCCAAAATCATGGGAGAATAGCAAGGGGGGACTTACAGGATAAGGAGAGAGGAAACACTGAATAAGCAGTGCAACTTCAAAGCAAGAATGACAACAACAGGCCCATGCCTCGAATATAGGCAACTTAACATAATTTCATTACAAAATTTTAAGTTACAGCCCTGAATATTTTCTGTCACTCCTTTTTCCTCTCCTCCTTCTCTATCCTCCTTAGAATCACCATTTCTCCAATATTTATGTGTCTGGCATCATTTAAACTGAGATTTACAAGCACAAAGATCAGTGAGATGTTAACTGATGAAGGGCCAAACAAAGAATGATGAATGGCGCCAATTTCGGAACGTCCTTGACACTGCGCATGCGCAGTAAGGGCAAAGTATGGAGGTCCTTCAGGACATAATTTCTTTTGGTTTTAGATGCAAATTTTGGGGATGGGGGGGCAAAATTTGTGTTTGGCCCTAGATTTTTAAGAGTTAGCACCAGCTATGTCTAGGTCATTGGTACAGTATAAAAATATTATGGCCTGGACAAATTTCAAAGTTTTTCTAAATGTCACCTTATCATAGGGCCTGTGACCTTGACCTTGAAGGGCACATACCATATTATAATTCGCGACACACTGTCTTTTGATATTACATGTTGATATAAAGTTTCATTAAAAAATATTCAGCAGTTAAGAAATTATGGCCCGGACAAACAAAATGTTGATGGATGGACAGACGGATGGATGGATGACAGACAACTTAGCATCAGAAAAGCTCCGCTGACTTTGTCAGGTAAAGCTAATAAAAAGAGGCTTAAGAGCAAAAGCCAAAGAGATTTGGTGAATACCAAACTTGACCATGATCTTCTCACAATGTTTGCCTGTAGCAAGTTTTGTGCAAATCTGATCACATTTGTTCAACTTATCATGTTCACAAAATGTGCAGATGGATACATAGACGTATACACTAAACCTATTTCTATATCCAACGACATACTTTGTTTGGGCACGGGACAAAAAGTGATTGGCACAAGCCATGAAGTTGGAAAATGAGAACTGATAATTTTTTGTGGACTCATTCTGCACACAATCACTCCATACATATTTTCTTGCATGGAAATGAAATGATAATTTTTGTGTAATCTGCATGCCTGTAGCCCTGTTAATTGCATATTACTTGCAATGGGAGTGCAGTGGCTCAGAGATTATGGCATTGAACTTCATCCCGAGAGGTTCACTGTTCGATCCCCACCAGGGGTAACTGTACTGTGTCCTTAGGCAAGACACTTAATCATGACTGCCCATGTGGGGACACACTGGTGCTGTGTTCTAAGGCGTACTGCATGTCATGATGCACCAGTCTTCAACCAATGTTAACTCCGTTTGTGTGGAGTTAGTATGCTGGGCAGTCTGACAGTTGCTCGCCACTGCTCGGTGGTTCTCTCTGGGTACTCCTGCTTCCTCCATCCATAAAACTTTTCAACATGAGGTGACTTTGGCAGTCGAAAGTGTCATTTAACTTAAATAAATAAATAAATTACTTGCTCAAATTTATCACCGAAATATAGGAAAATGACAAAAGTTTGGTCAATTGATTAGTTCTGTTAATTTAATATTTTTCAATCGCAGTGTGGCCATTCAATTAACAGGGTTAAACTGTACATACACAAAAAGTTGTCAAGGTGTAAATATGCATTGCAAAAATGTTGAAGAGTAAAATGCACAAACTTTATCTGAAAACTTTGACTGAAACCTTTAAATGAATGTTAGGAAAGCATTCACAGTACCAATGAAAATATAAATGTAAACTACTCACCAATAATGTCAGCATAAACTTCCATCTGTCCATGTGACTGTGCCAGTTGAAATGCTTCATCATTACATTTCGACATCACAAGGAACTGAATAGCCGATCCATAATCATTTAGCTTCTGGAAAAATCTGTAAAACAGTTACCAGCATCTTCATTACATAACATTTATCAGAATGACAGATTATTATTATTATTTATTGGGTTCTAAGTCACTTTCAGCATCTATGGCTATTTCATGACTGCAATACAGTGGAGCCCACTCAATTGGATATCTCTTGTGTGTCCCTGTTAATTGAATATAATTTCCCAACATAAAACCATTTACCATACCTCGAGTACAAATGTGACCTGTTAATTGAATATAGGTTATAAAGTAAACTCCTGTTAATTGAATAAAAAATTGTGTAACCTGTCAAGAAATTACCCTGACTCTCCCCAGTTTTTTTTTTTTGTTTATAGACCCATTTGGCCTCAGTACATCCAATATAGACATATAATCTATTATATCTTGTTGACAGAGCTCATAGAGCTCTGCCAAACAAGATATAATAGAATAAATGCTAAGTTTATCTCTAGAATACAGGAAAGTGACACAATCCCTGTTAACTGAATACTCCTGTTAATGGAATAATTTTTATTGGCAGAGTGGCTTTTCAATTAACAGGGTTCCACTGTATAAGTACAAAGAAAATTAAGCAACATCGAGCCCGGTTAGTCCTCGGATGGGTGACCGTCTATGCATTCGATTCGGATTCCCGTGTTGTGCCCTTGGGAAAGGCACTTAACCCCCATTGTCCACATGGGGGTACTATGATGCCGTGTACTAAGGAGTACTGCATGTCGATGGTGCACCTGTCTTCAACCCATCTAACCCTGCCTGTGCTGCAGTGCAGAATTACGATGTTGGGGAGCTGGCAGCTGCTTGTCGCTGCTCGGAGGTTCTCTCTGTGTACTCCGGCTTCCTCCACCCGTAAAACTGTCACCGACATGATATGATCCTGGCTGCTAATGTGTCGATGAACCCAAATAAATAAAAAAAACAAAAAAACATATGGCTTAGAATGCAAGTGCAGTGAGAATTTATTTATATTTATTTATTGGTGTTTAAGGTCACATACTTATGCACAATGCTAATCGTGACCGGGTTTTATGGGTGGAGGAAGCCAGAGTACCCAGAGAGAACCACCGAGCACCGACGAGCAACTGTCAGCTCCTCAACATTCTAACTCTGTTCAAGCTCCGCTCAAGAATGGTTACAGTGGTTGGAGACATGTGCACCATCAATGTGCAGTACGTCTTAGAACACAGTGTCATCGTGCCCCCATATAGGCAACCGGGATAAAGTGCCTTGTCCAAGGACACAATGCAGGTCGTCCTGGATGGGGATTGAACTCGGGACCTCTGACATAGAAGTCCAACAGTCTACCACTGAGTCACTGCGCTCTCAGTGCAGTGAGAAATGAAGAAGAAGTTAGGAAGAGATATGGATAGACAGATGAATGAACAAGAGCTGGACTTTCGTCCGGTGCATACCCTCACGTGGTGTACCGCCTAGTGTGGGCATACCTATGGTCAACAAATATTATTTATGAATATTCTCGAATGGACTGATGGACAGATGCACAGATGGACGGACGCAATCCAGTATACCCCCCCACTCCCCCCCATTTTCTTCGAAAGTTTTCAACAATTTCCAACAATTTGTAAGTCAAAAGGTATGGTAAATTGTTTGGTGTTTGGAAGTTTTATGCAATGAGGCAGAAGCCTTTGTCATAGGCAAACTGCATGCCATATTTCACTGAAATCCGATAACCCATACCTGAGATACAGGCTGAACAGACAAATAATGTTTATTTCCTACAATTTCTAAGTCAAAAAAGGGGGATAACTCTAAAAAGGAGAATGTGAGAAATATCGTTGAATCCTTTTTTTAAAGCCTATACCATAAGCAGTGTTCATGGCAAATTTCATTGCAATAGAACATTCCATACCCGAGATACAGGCTGAACAGACAAAATTTGGCTCGGACGGCCACAATTTCTAAGTGAACAAGTAATAAAAAAAAAATAAATAACTAGTGTGGGCATACCTATGACCAACAAATATTATAAAAAATAATAATTTACTTAAGTTATGAATATTCTCGGGAGGGTATTTTTTTTACTTTATTTTTTATTTTTGTAAGTTGTCAAGGAGTAAATATGTATTGCAAAAATGTTGAAGAGTAAATAAAATGCACAAACTTTATCTGGAACTTTGACTGAAACCTTTAAATGAATGTTAGGAAAGCATTAACAGTATCAATCTTTAAACAAGCCAAGACCAATACCGGGTCTGGACCTGCGTCGCTGCATGCAATTGAATCAGCAAACAGGAAGTGGCTGCATGGCAGATCTGAAAATTGCTTACGTGTTACAACTCATCATTATGAAGCAGCAGACCAAATATAAAATCAATCCCTTGCATAGAAGTCGAGAAAACCTTGACAGAAAATTTCAATGTTCAGTGGGTACAGTAAAATTTCAAAGTATCGGCAAACAGGAAGTGGCTGCACGGCAGATTTGAAAATTGCTTACACGATACAACTCATCATTATGAAGCAGCATACCAAATATAAAATCATTCCCTTTCATAGAAGCCAAGAAAACTTTGACGGAAAAAGTGTTTCGGACGGACTGACGGACTGATGGACTGATTAACTGATGGACGGAGTCGAGCGGTTACTAGACCTGCTCTGCCGCTGGCGACGCAGGTAAAAAACATCCTTTTATAAAAGTGATGAGCGATTTGTGACAATTTTTTGGAGGTTCCACAATGATGTAATAATCGCACATGAACAAATGAAGTTGGGTTCTTACACTCATGAGATAAATCAAGGACTTCAAATACTTTTGTAGGGAATTTCAAGCACTTTCCATGACGATCATCTTATTCAAATTATCATCTCTGAAACTTCCATACATACATGTTGTACTAGTCAACAATTCTTTTACACAATTTGAACCAATGATACATACTGATGCACCTGACACTTGTTCTTAAAAATGTCCCTCAGAAAGCTTCTCAATGGTCATTGTCAGATGCAGGCAATGTAGAAGTTGATAAAAAAAAAATGCAATTTACAGAAAATTACATATGACAGCTTTTAATTTTACATAGTTTTACCAAAAGAGACAAGCAGCTGCCTAACTACATTTTTCAAGGACTTTTCAAGTCCAATTTTTCAAAGGCTTTCCATGGAAGGCAATGTCAGTTTTAAAATTCCATCAAAGATCATCACTTTTAAGCATCTGTACAAACCCAGAGGAATAACCTTAGCATTCATCATTCCTGGAGAATGGGACAGTAGCAACATTCACTATTTCACAAAAACATTCTGTTGTTGCAATTGAAAATAATCCTAATTATAGAAAACTTCTAATCAAGAATGTTATTATTAAATAATGAGTTTTTAATTAACAAGCCAAGACCAATACCGGGTCTGGACCTGTGTCGCTGCATGCAGTTGATCTGAAAATTAGATACACGATACAACTCATCATTATGAAGCAGCAGACCAAATATAAAATCATTCCCTTTCATAGAAGGCAAGAAAACTTTGACGGAAGAAGTGTTTTGGACGGATGGATGGATGGACTGACTGACAGACGGACAGACAGACTGATGGATGGACTGAGTCGAGCGGTTACTAGACCTGCTCTGCCGCTGGAGACGCAGGTAAAAACAACAATACATGGAGAGTGGATTGTAACTAAATCACCTGCAGAGTGGAGTTATCACCCAAGTTATAACCCAGAGGTCCATTGGCTGAAACTTTGCTTGTGCTGGTTATGCTTTGCAACAAATTTGCTATTATTGCTTGGGTGGAATCTCCACTCTGCAGGTGATATAGTGATAATACACTCTCCACGTACTGTACCAGTAATATGATTTTCTGAAAATTTACACCAAGCAGGGCATAATAACTAATTCTTACTTGGCCACCATTTTTGCTCCTTCAACTGACTGTGTTTCTCTTACTATTTTAACAGCCTCTTCAGGATTCTGGAGGTAATCCAAATTGATTCTAAAACAAACAAAAATGAAAATTCTTTATCATAATTTTTTGTTTATTAGTTTTACAAGCAGTTATCAAAACCACACAATAAGCACCATGTTACTGAAAATTACATCAAGCATACAGAGGATCTCTCAGGACACTTTTTGGGGCTGGTCAACAAACATGTTCCCCAAACCAAATTTTCATTAATAAAAATCACTGATGAATCTCTAGATTTACAAGCTGTGATGGTGTGAGGTGGGATGGGGATTCTGGAAAGTTAAAAAATTTATAGTAATTTATATATTTTTTATACTTACCAATGACCCAGACATAGCTGGTGCTAACTCTTAAAATATAGGGCCAAACACAAATTTTGCCCCCCAATCCCCAAAATTTGCATCTAAAACTAAAGAAAACATGTCCTGAGAGGCCCTCCACACTTCGCCCCTACTGCGCATGCGCAGTGTCAAGGACGTTCCGAAATTGGCGCCATTTATCATTCTAATAACCAGTGCCTGGTAAGCGCTATGTACTCAGCGGGGAGGCAAGAGTTCCCAACTCCTGGGAGGGCCATCCCCGTCTGGGTCATTGGTAAGTATAAAAAATATATAAATTACTATAAATTTTTTAACATTTTTATACTGTACCAATGACCCAGACATAGCTGAATAGTAAAAAGGCTGGAGGGCCAAGGACATAGAGCAAAATGGAATACGCTCAATAAAATAAAATAGAGTCATCCCCTGTAGGGAAAAGAAGTAATAGGCCTTACATGTATCTTTTTTATTTATGATAAATTAGAAAGATACAACACCTTCCAAAAATTGAGCTTCATACATCCATGTACTCTATAAATATCCAATAATCCTTATACTAATAATTTTTAAAGTAAGCCAATAATAAAGTAAGTCTAGAGAATAGAGACTCTTATACTCCTAAAAGTGTGTGAGAATTGCATAATCATGTCCGTTGACATATGCAATATTCAAAAGCTATACTTTAAAAACTAAGACTTGAATGAATTTTATAAACTTAAACTTCTCACTAAACAACCATCCCAATAACAGCTCAGAATTACTAACTCCGGAGGAGGTATCCCCTTGTTTTCATAGTAAAAACAGGTGACCCAAGGGAACACCCTCCCCCCCCCCCTTTTTCTTGCCCTGGGTCAAATACCCCAGAGCGAAGAGGGCAGCCGAACGGAGACACTGCCGAAACAGACAGCCTACCTAGCTATAGTAGCAACTGTTAAGTGAATGACATTCTGAGCAGTAGATAATAGACCTAACAATAGAGGCCTCCAGAAATGGACTCGATATTTCTGAGATAAAATTCATGAATGGATGGCTGAGCGCAATGAGCAGCCTTCAAAAAATCTATAATAGCAACACTATTAATGTAAGCCCAAGAAGTAGAAGAACTCTTACTTCATGAGCCGAAATCTTAAGCACAACTGCTAAGCCAATGATATACCATAAGCAGTACGCTAGTTAATAGAATCCATTAACAATAAAATGGAGCGTAACGTCCTTCTACTAGACATCAAAGACAGAAGAAGCTTACGCCCTTGTAATAAACAGATATCTGTTTATAAATACATAAACTGTACCCGGAAAGAGTAAAGGCCTATGCCCATACGAAGACGGAAGGACCTTAAAATAATAGGTTCCGGATAATAGGAGCCTAACTCTTATGCAACAATCCAACCTAAATAGTAACGGAAGTATTGATTCCGAAACTATGAAAGTGAAAATCATCCATCGATAGTGCATGAAACTCACTGACTCTACAGTAAAAGAGAAACCAACAGAATTACTGTCTAAAAGGTCAGAATTTGAAAACTACTGTTTCCAGAGGCTCAAATGATTACTTAGCTAAATAAGAACCTGAAGTTAAAATCCGTATAGGAATTTAATCTAAAGATTCTAAGTCTATTTATCAAAAAGTTACTAACTGACTTAGATAAAGAGACAAAAGACTCAATTGTAAACTATCGTAGAGTGCATAGGTATGAGGTAACATAAACCTAAACAGGCTGCAGTAGATCTTGTGAAACAAGTATACTAAAAAATAGCAATGAGTAGTATGGAGGGATCAACCATATGAACATAATGATCCCTACACCACGACGGAAGAGCCTCCACTTTAGTCGCATAGAATAGCGAAGAAGAGGATCTCCTATAGTAAGAAATCGCGTCCAAAGCTCGTCCAGTACAGTGCTTACAATGCAATACGGACCACACAACGGAATACATGAAGGTTGCGACCTTGCTGGTTGTGATAAAGATGACACGACTTACCCAGTGAAAAAAGATCCTCACATAGAGGAAGATTTCACGTTAAGATCCACAGTAGACAAGAGAGTAAATTACTCATGATCTCTGTGAAGATAGAGATGCTATCAACAGAAATGTATTGTGGATGTTTATCTTAGCAATACCTGCTAAAAACAACAGCGCCGGAGGATACGCGTATCCTATCATTCCGTCCTATAGATCAATAGAGCGTTAACAGTATTAGCTCAGAGATCTGGACAAGCCAACACATACGTCTGCAATTGATTAGCCAGCTGTGTCATAAACAAAACATCATTGGGCGCTCCCATAGATAGCAAATCTGATTGAATACTTGTTTGTTGAGAGTCCATTCTGACAGCAACAAGCGACCCGTAAGAGAACGGGAGTGCGATAAAACAATCAGACGACCCAGAATATGACGGACCAAAACTGAACTTGGTGTACTATAACCAACAGACGGATTCTTTCCATTAAATTGAATAACGGAAACGAAAGAGTGCCTCCCTGGTTCCGGAGATACGCCACTACTGTCGAATTAAAGGACAGGAATTTGGGCATGCGTTTCTGAATAATGTTCATGCAATGACATAAAGCAAGCCTAAAAAACATTATTCCGCGGAAGTTAACTGATAGCTAAAAGACTGCGGAACCCAAAGACCCTGGCACTTCGAATCCGTAGGGATCAGTATATATCCCAATCTGTTTGACTGGCAACCGTCATAACAGCCACACTCGGGTCCGGCAACTGCGGCGGCACTCTCTGAGTCAACCACCGAATGTTTGCCCCAGTCTGAATCTCTTGTAACACTAGATAGACAAGAGAATGTATAAATCAAGCAATTCATGGATTGCCGGAAAGTTGCCGTCGAAGAGAAGCTCCTCCGAGAACGAAGCGACTCTGAGAGAGTTCTTAACCTACTATCCACGCGTGGATGTAGCTAGGGCTGCATCACGTCTAACCAACTCCAATCAGCCACTGAAGGGCGGAGTTATACGTGAACAAACTACTGCCCTCAAAAGAAATTACATTGAGAATAATATCCCGTAAATCTTTTCTTGAAGACGTAATGATAACGCCTCAGTAAGGCGGATTACGTATAATAAAGCGTCTAAGTTAAGTCTACTATACATAATGTCGTTCCCAACATTGAAATTGGAAAAGACATAAACGGTGAAAAAGAATATATGCAGTCTTTAATCACACCGTCTAGACGCATATGAACTCTCGGTATGCCCTGCTCTGCCAAAATAAACTATATGTAAAAAAGATAAAATGGCAGAAATGAGCCACGCGGACAAGAAACTAAACTATCATGCTTAGTAGCAGGCTTGTATATATATATAAATATATAGCGTCGAAAAATAAAACACATGTTGTAATGACAATATTGGACTGCGTCGGTAAGTCAGGGACAAAGTCCCTGTACCGATCGAAAAATCCGAGTCCAATGACGCTATAAGTCTCTTATCCAAGATCGCAGCAATGAAGTCCGAAAAATAATCACTGGAAGAAATGCCAGAAGATATGAAAGGCATCTTCCGATACTACTAAAGGGAAAACTCGAAATCTTTCGAATCCCTTTCGCCATCCTGTCGGACCCTATAAAGCGTTCGGTCGTCCGTAGCTTGATGCAACCGCGGACCGCACCGACCCAGCGCCGTCGGATAATTCCTGATTCGACCGAGAAACCGTCAATTGCTGGGATGCTGCGAAACAACTGTGCTAACTCGGATAGCACGTCCGTCACTGAGGCTTGAGGAGCAGCGGTCTTACGATGCATTGCCGCAGGAAGCTCCGAGATCGTTACCCCGTGCATACTTCCAATATGCGAGCGAACGGAGTGTATAGGCCTCGTGTCCCTTGGCTACCGGATGGCGCGACCTATTCGCTGTGGAATCACTGAATGCCGAAACTGATCGGATACTCGAGGTCACGTAGCCAATGTGCGGTCGTGTGCCCTGCTGTGAGGATGAGGAAGCATTAAAGACAGTCTCTCGGACTGTCAATATAACGGAGCGTCCCGAGCAACAGACATATGCTCCGAATGTAAAATATCTGAACCACAACATGCGGTCCCCTATGTTGTTGGCTTCCTCCGATCTGTCCTCAATCTGCCGTCACTGGGTGAGTACTAAAGTAATTAAAGTGCTCGCATCACCCAAATCTCCTTCCTAGACCGCAACGGACGAACCCGGCAGCCGAACCATTCGATGAATGTACGCTACACCGGGTGAGCTAGCGAATGTCACTCCGTAAGCGATAGACATATTCCATGAGCACTTATTGCCGCTAACTCTTCATTAACTATGACGACAGAGGCACACTTTTGAAAGACATCTCCATAACTCTTCGAACAAGAAACCAGAAATGCTTGGATAGCAAGCATAAAATAATAATATATAGCGTCGTTCAATAATTCGAAAGTTTGTGTGACATTATTGGACTATGTCGGAACTGAGGGACGATGTCCCTGAACCGAACCAAAAATTTCTAAGTCCACCGACGCTATCAGTTTCTTATCCGGCATCGCAGCATATGTTGTTCCGAAAGGGAAAGCTTGAAATCCACCGAATCCCTTTCGGTATCCCGTCGGACCGGATGAAACTTTCGGACGTCCGTACCCGCTTCCGCGGAGCGTCCCGACCCAGCATCGTCGTTAAAATATATGCGACAGATTCAGTTGATGCTGGGATGCTGCGATAAACTGTGCTATTAAGGAAAGCACGTCCGTTCCCGAGGCCTGTGCAGTAGCGGACTTACGATGCATTGCCGCTGGAAGCTCCATGTACGTTGACTCCCGCATACTTCCTATGCGAACGTCCGGAGTCTGCAGGCCTCGAGTCCCCAGCTACCGACCCAGCGCTGTCGGATAATTCTCGATCCGACACCGTTTCTGTCGGCTGCTGGAATGCTGCGATAAGCTGTGCTATGTGCACAAGAATGTCCGGCGTCGAGACCTGCGGAGGCGCAGTCTATCGCTGCTTCGCCGAGGGCAGCTCCGCATCAGATGGCTCCCGCATACTTTTCCTATGCGAACGTCCGGAGTCCATCGGTCTCGAATCCCTGGCTGCCGGATGGTGTGACCTGGTCGCCGAAGAATCCTTGATCGGCGAAGCTGGTAATATATCGGCGGTCACGCAGCCAAGGTGCGGTCGTGTGCGCTGACGAGAAGAGGAAGCCTTAGCAGTCTCAGCAGACTGCCTATACAACGGAGCGTCCCGAGCGACGGACGTATGCTCCGCTAACGACACATTTGTACCACAACATCTGGGGCCAGATGTTGTTGAACGAGAGAGGGGCCTCTCTCGCTTGCCGTCCGGATGGACCGGAACGAGCTATGAACCGGACTAAAAGGCTTCCTCCGTTCTCCCTCCGATCCGCCGTCACTGGGTGTGCATTAAGTTAATTTTATAGTGCTCGCATCACCCCAAAATTCCTTCTAGACCGCAACGGACGAACCCGGCTGCCGAACCATTCGGTGAATGGACGCTACACCGGGCGAGCTAGCGGACGTCAAAGGCCGTCGAACCTACTAGGGTCCTCTTAGGCAATTGGCGTATTACATGAGCACTTTTCCGCTAGCCCTTCATTAATTGTGACGACGGAGGCACACTGTTGGAAGACATCACAGATACATCACCCTAATCTTGATCGTCTGAAATAGAAATTGATAAAGTAGAGTGACCCTGCGGGGAAAGGACCGGAGTGTCCAAATCCCCAACAACATACCGTGACATACGCTTCCCATATTGTCATCGAAATCATACGATACAGAACCGGAGTTAATGCGAGTACACTGACCACATATAGAATGATAATAAGGTCAGAGGAAGACTTCCTCTTAAAACAATTGATCAATATCCTTTCAATGTGAAAAGAAAACAAGTCCTGGTACTCGCACTAACCCCTGGCAATCAAAATACATAATAATAATATGATCCATTAATATAGAAAAAATAATTGAAATCAAAATATTTTGAAAAAATATTTTTTCAGAACAGCCCAAGTTTCTGAAAAGTAACGTTGAGCCCCAATGGATCCCAAGCCTAAGTGTGGACAAAAATTTTAAAAATATTTTAAACAATTTATTCAACACTTACGAACAATAATAATGTATCTAGTTATGAATGAAATAACATAAAGATATTATTATTTAGAAATCCCCCCCTCACACAGAGGGCTGTTGTAAATGTAAACAATGAGTGTAAAAACACTAAAATAAGACTCCAGGCACCCAGGCCCGAAATCAGTTACCAAAAATACACCATCTGATGCAAAACAGAGACTTCCAGGGAAGAAACTGCAGAACATCAGATGGTAGATGCAGAACACAACGCCTAACCACCCGTAGGTGAAGACGTAAACATGGGGAAAAAACAGAATTCATTCTGTTATTCAGCTAAACTCCCAAGAAATTTTAGTAATAATAATTACAGAAATTATGCCAAAAGCATGGGAGAATAGCAAGGGGGAACTTAAAGGACAGGGAGAGAGGAAAAACACTTGAAAAAACAGTGTAACTAAATAATCAGAATGACAACAAAATGGCTGCTGCCTTGAAAATAGGTAACTTAACATAATTTCATTAAAAAATTTTAAGTTACAGCCCTGATAATATTCTGTCACACATTCTTTTCCTCTCCTCCTTTTCTATCCTCCTTAGAATCACCATTTCACTAATATTTATGTGTCTGGCATCATTTAAACTGAGATTTAAAAGCACAAAGATCAGTCAGATGTTAACTGATGAAGGGCCAAACTTAGAATGATAAATGGCGCCAATTTCGGAACGTCCTTGACACTGCGCATGCGCAGTAGGGGCGAAGTGTGGAGGGCCTCTCAGGACATGTTTTCTTTAGTTTTAGATGCAAATTTTGGGGATTGGGGGGCAAAATTTGTGTTTGGCCCTATATTTTAAGAGTTAGCACCAGCTATGTCTGGGTCATTGGTACAGTATAAAAATATGATAAATTTAAAGTAATTTGTATATTTTTTATACTTACCAATGGCCCAGACTAGCTGGTGCAAACTCAATATTATCAAGCCCAAACACAAATTTTGTACCCCTCAATCCCCAAAATTGGCATACAATACCGAAAATTGAAAGTCCTATCTGGCCCTCCATACTTTTACTACCGGCGCATGCGCAGTACTCAGAAAGAGACCAGAATTGGTGCCAACATCATTCTTTGTAGATGAGCTTACTAAAATAATAACTCAGTGGGGAGGTATGAGTGCCCACTCATGGGAGGGCCATCCCCGTCTGGGCCATTGGTAAGTATAAAAAATATACAAATTACTTTAAATTTATCATATTTTTATACTACAACCAATGGCCAGACTAGCTGAATCGTAAAAAGGCAGAGGGCCTAGGACTTAAGAATTAGCAGACCAAATACAGCTCCTAAGCCTGCATTCCAAGGTGAAAAGGAGATTAAATTTAAAGGGAATTACATGTATGTCTCTCTATACAATAATAGAGAAGACATATCATAAATAAGGAGCCATATCCAAGTAATTCCATATTCTTAGCATGAATGATTATGCTAATTGGGTGTAACAAGCCCCCCAATTTAAGGCTAGTCCAGACTAAGCCACTTAAATTAGGATGGTGTATTCGAGAGTGAGAGACAAACCCCCACAAACACGCCATATATATAAAATAAACAAGATGTATCTAAGATCAGTAATAATTGACAGACAAAACAGCTTCACTCATAGTTACACACTTATCAAGCCAGAAGAGATGAAGAAAAATTACCCCCCCCCCCCTTTTTTTTTTTGAAGGAATATTCTTCAAAACAAAGAGGGAAACGCTCTGGAATCAGTGACAAGCGGTACAAACAATCTATAAATATTCACCCAACAGGCACCCAGTTATTAATTATTATTAATTATTGATGCTTTACGTCACTTCAGTAGCTAGGGCTATCGTGGCGATCCCGGTTATTAACAGCGCAAGCTTCTAACATATGCCAGAGTCAGAATACATAGATAGGTCGAAAACCGGTGATACAACGTGTAAAACCATACACTTGTCCAATTGAATCCCAATGGAAAGTATCTGTTACAGCAAGCACGCTTCTAAGGCAACCAACAGGCGACCCCATTCAGATGTACAATTAATTCCAACAATGAAACTCCAATTGAACCTTACGAATATACGAGAATGTGAATTCTCCTGTGTACCGTCTCTGGTAGAAACCTGGATTTAGAACATGGAACGAGCTATGATTAACAGACCCGTCACAGACCATCCCCCAAATAATTCATTGTTCCCTAGGGCCATAACTACCAAAGACTGTTCGGAGAAAGAATATACTACTATGAATAATGATGCCAAAAATTGAGAACGTATGCATAGACGGCCTAAGGGAAGTTCCATAACTGATCCAAATAGCCCCAAAATTCTCATGAGCTCTATAAAGCAGAGCAAGAATTTTATAGAATCTGTTCAATAATGCGTCTGCCTAATAAATATACATATTATGCATGCGAGCAACAGAATCCCGCATGTACTCATCTGAATACAGCCTGTATCCACAGTATGACCGAGTGATACAAGTGTAACCAGGAAACTGAATGAATAATACGACGTTAATGCAGTTAACTGAGTTATGAACTCATACGTCATAAGAAAAGGCCAGACCGCTCTGAGCAAAACTTTTCAAAGTGGACTACTTGCGACATTGAAGAATGTCGCCCAGATAACCGACATGTCAGCCACACAGGTACACGAAGGCTATCAATTTATTGATAAGGAATCATATGCTCGTATATGACTTATAAACGAACAACCACAGGAAACAAACCAACTAAATAGTGGATGTGCCCATGAGGTCGCCGTTAGAACACGACCCAGCCACTAATCGAGGAGCCATGAAAGGCATGCATATACTTGAATGCATACAAGGCTTACGGAAAGAAAACTACATCCTGCCCTGTAATAGCCTCTTAACACATTGGTGGTGGAGGTGGGGGGGGGGGGGAGGGGGAGGTGTTCGACGAATAATTCCTATCGAACCCCCCTCTCCGGCGTGACTCGTAACGCTTTTGTGTTAGTTATCAAATAGTATAGGAACCGCAGGGCTCCCTCACGTCTGACCGACTCCATAATGCCACTAAGGATGGAGTGGGACGTGATAACCAAATAATACACCATAAAGATATAATATCCAATCCCTAGAGTGGAAATATAATCCACAATAAAAGATTGGATAGAAATGAAAAAGGAGACGAAAACCATGTTCCGACACCCGATCATAAAAACCTAGTTGAACTCCTTATGTTCGATCTGATATCAGGAAATATATTCCTGAGGAGTTTAGTATAGGCGTTTGAAGAAATGCTCATTAATCACACTAGGTTAATATGGCGCCATCAATAGGGCTTATCACCTCAGATAACCAACACCAAACCATACCGGTAGGAAGAGAAAAACCTCCTCTAACAGGACAGTATCATGTCTGACAGGATAATGAACTCAGTCTAGCTGAAGCAGCTAAAGGTCTTCCTATTCATGAAGACAATTAAATGGCTGATGACTGCGGCCTTAGAAGCTCACTAAGGAGACTTACAACGCTAGCCGTAGCTTATAAGTCTTCATCTCTGTGAAGACATATATTTCGGTGTTAGTTGCGACCTTGAAAGCTCACTGAACAGAGACTTACAACTATCGTTGCGCAAGGTAGGGAATGAAGAGCCACTATTTTAACAGCCCTAATTCCCAAAGAGACAGTAGTCTCAAGAGATAATTATTTCAGTTGTGTCACTGCATAATTACTGAAAAACACCGCTCATGATTCTAGCTAGGCTACTATGGTGTAAACAATAAGACTCAAGTCTATGACATCTAGGAAAACAAACCAAAAAGCACTCTTTCCTTTAGCGGTTTTATTCCCAAAAGACAGTGGTCAGAGCCTAGTTAACGTGGCTTAGAAGTCTTCATCTCTGTGAAGACAGATATCTCAGTGTAACTTGCGACTTGAAAGCTCACTAAACAGAGACTTACAACCATCGCCGCACAAGGTAGGGAATGACTAGCCGCTATTCTAACAGCCGTAATTCCCAAAGAGACAGTAGTCTCAAGGTAGCTACGCAGTTATGAGTCTTCATCTGTGTGAAGACATATCTTTGTCACCTGCAGCCTTTGAAAGCTCACTAAATGGAGACTTACAACACTAGCCGCTAATGTATAAGAAAAGACCGCTGTAACAGTACATAAGGCTACTATGCCGTCCACAATGGTATTAAATGTTCTGACGCCAAGGAATACAATACCGAGAAGGAAAAGACGTACTTATTCCCTCTAATGGCTCTATTCCAAACAAGACAGCTGTCTCAGCCTATCTATGCACTATGGAACCTCTATTCGTAAGGAATAGGGCATTGCATTTCGTATGCTATTGCTAAGGCAAAGAAGGCGCCATTAATCGGGACAAAAGCCCTCGACACCTGAGCTAAAAGATCCGGGGAGGAAATATCTTCATCTTTCCATCGCCTGGTATGATAAGCTGGTTTTTGCCTAGCAAAAGCAGACTTATATTCAGATGGAACTAGATTCTAAGGGCTTATGACTAAAAATTCATAGTCTTAAGGTGCCCTTCTGTGAGGGATGGAGACTCACACTCCGTAGCCCTCTCACTATCCAAATGTTCCATCTGATGATATGGTCAACTCCATCTGACTGAACGGATGACTGGACCAACGCAGCACTGTCCGACAGCTCACCATCGGCACCTGTTAACGGTAATACCAGTTACTAGTGGGATGCTGCGATACGCAGAGCAATCTGTGGTAGCCGGTCCATGAACGAGGCTAGCAGAGCAATGATAATCCACTTGTTATCATAAGCTGCTCACGGGATGGAGATCTGACCCCAGTTCCTCGACACATGTCCCATATAAAAATGCCTCGAACGACTAGCTATCAACCCGAACATGCAAAGTCGGATAGCTAGTCTGCGGTCAACGTGTTTCATCAATGAAGCAGGGGAAGATGCCATAGCTGCAACCGGATCTGGCTGCAGTGTGGAAGGAGCGTCCCGAACTGCAAGTGTGAACGGGCATCCCAACTCACTAAAGTTTCTCAAATCAAAAACAGTGAACCCCGACTGCTGACGGAAAGGAGAGGGTTCTCCAGCTCGTGGTCTGCTCCAGACCTCGCCGATTGTTCCGTTAGAAACTTGTAGGCATCTATCCCTTATCATGCATGTCCATGGAAGAAGAGGAAGCCTTAACAACAGCCGACCCTGGCTGATGTTCGGAAGAAGCATCCAGACTTGTCACATAGGACGGATGCTCCTACTCATTGAAGTTTCTTACAACACAAAACAGTCATCCCCGACTGTTAACGGGAAGAAGAACGCTCTGCACTCGTGATCTGTGCCCAGATCTCGCTTAGAAACTTCTAGGCTAATCCCCTTTCGTGCGCTTCCATTTTAGAAGAAGCCATAACTGCTGCCGGCCCCGGCTGCAGTGTGGAAGGAACATTCCGATGCGTGTTCCGACTCAATATGGTTTCTCACAACGGACAACGACTGTTAACGGGACGGAGAGGGTTCTCCAATCGGTGATCTGACCCCAGATCTAGCCGAGCGTCCTGTAGAGAAACTTCTAGTTTCTTCTACATGCACAACTGACCGGACCGACACAGCACCGTCCAACGGTTTACTACCGTTCTGCTGATGGGTGCCCCTTGCTGGGTTTTTAAGCTGCACAAATTGTGACAGCAAGTCCGTTATGGAGGCTTGTGGTGCAGCGGCTTATATTCTCTGCTGCATGTTGCTCCCGGGACAGAGATCTGGCCGCCGATCTCTTCGTCGAACGTCCTGATGAATCAAGCCTCGAATCACTAGCTACTGGATGGACCAACTTTCTTCTCCTTCTTTCTTTATCTTCTTCTGTCTTCGCTCGGCTGCATGAACATCTATAGTTGGGTAGCTAGTGTGCGGTCACATGTGCTTCGCTAAAGCAGACGAAGAAGCCATAACTGCAGCCAGCCCTGGCTGCAGTGTAGAAGGAGCATCCCAAATAGCCAGGGACGATGTTAGCTCCGACTCAGTGCAAGTTTCTCAAAGCAATAGTCGACCCCGACTATTACTGGGTTAGAGAAGGCTCTCCCACTCGCGGTCTGATCCAGACCTCGCCGAGCTTCCCAAAGAGAAACTTGCAGACTTCTTCCCCTTATTTTGCCATCGTCATTGGGTGAGATTTTGATTAAAAGGTGCTCGCTCTACCCAAATCTACACTCTCCTCTACCGTATCGGACATACCTGGTATTACGGTTCCCACTATCGGGTAACCGCCTGTCCGGTTGAGCTAGCTGCTGGAATAAGAGGCCTTATTCCTTATATTCAAGAGCACCTTAGCAGCTAGCTGTTTACTGTCGACCCCGACCACACAAGTAGGACCAGAATCAGTAGGAGTGCAGCGACTACAGGCAAGGCAACAAGCATATAAATCAGATGTATACTACTTTGCCCTATGCTGAGAGCTGTAATTCATAAATAATTATAATCCGACAAGTTCACTGCACTCCTAACATCTAACATATAATCATACAATATGAGGATACATGACAAAGACAATCAAAAATAATTTTGAAATAAATCAAAACAAATTTTTTCCAAAAAAATTTTTGAAACGCCTAAGTTCCCCAAGGAAACCACACAAGCCTAAGGGCATCCCGATAGAGCCTAACTGTGGACAACACCAAAATATTAAAGCTCCACTACCAGAATATTAATAAATGTATCCTAATATAATTGTGATGAAATAAAACCCTGAATATTACCTGTTATGGGCATTGTTAAAAGTAAACAACATCAGGATAGAAAAACAGGAAACTGGACAAAAGGCCCAAGTCAGTAAATAATTAACTGATACCTGATGCAAAGCTAGATCTTCATATGAAGAAAAAAACAATGCATCTGATAGGAGATGCAAGACAATAATGGCCCAACACCCCTAGGGTGAGGACGTAACAGTGGGGATAAACAGAATAAACATTCTGTACAACATGTTAGACTCCCAAGACATTTAATAAAAAATTTCAATAAAAAAACAGCAAGAAAGCTTAGTAGTTTAACCGGAGGGTTTATGGAAGAATAAGGAAGGAACACATAACCAACAGTAGGTAAATCATTAGCAAAACTAATGACGTCAAGGCGTATATCCCGAAATTGGGTAACATGAAATAATTTTCATATTATTTAAAAGTTACATCCCTGAATGTCTTAAACCACCATTGTTCACTTCCATCATCCATTTACTGCCTTGAATCCACCATATACTTCATTGATTTGTGTCTGGCATCCACCAAAAGAGAAAGATTTAAAACACTGATGTCAGTTCACAGTTCATGACAGGACTTCTAGTTTTAACTGTATAGCTGTACTGCAACCACAACACAAACACAAAATTAAGTTTAACTAATTATTTATATCTGATTGTACACTTTACAGGGTCAAAATTTTGTCAAATTTTGGGTGAATTCTAAGTGGATTCTCATGAAATGGAGCTCATGCGAATCTTGAGAATCATACTACAAAGCAAAATGACAGAACATCTCCAGGCTAGCATATATGAAAATGATTGTAAAAATTGAGACAGTTTGGAAATGGCTTTCGGGAAATCATCCTAAGCAATTATTTAATAAACTATGTGGGCTTTTAATGTGGAATGTATTCTTCCTTTATTTAAAAATAAAATGCCTCGCACAACAACACTGACTTGTTGCAATCCTGAAACTGTGAATATGGGCTGATGGCCTTACTTTTGATCAAAGGCATGCTCCCGTCAATAATTGTTTAAACCACGTCAACAATGAAAGTTGTTGCAATGGTTAAAATCGAGTCATATTAATTTTTTACATCTTTTTCTGGTACCTTTCCAGTTAGTACTTAAGTCACACCCTCAAATTTTCAGCTAAACTGCCACCTTTAACAAGGAACTGTTGTAGAAGTTGCAGTGACCTTCAACCAGTGATCACTTCCAAGAACTCTGAGTTGTATAAGTTGCAAATAAGTGTACCCGTACTAGCCATTTGAAACAGAAAGTTAAATATTTTGGGAGTGCGACTGATTCAGGGAATGAAATCTTTGACACATTCGTATATGTAATCTCACATTTTCCCATCTAGATAATAAAAAATTACTCACAAAATCATTATAGGGAGTGTTTGTTTTATTTATTTATTCTATCCCTCTCAGAAAGATAAAACCTGAAGCCAAGCTGATCAATAATTTCCATCAACACCCTCATTGTGAACTTTGAACTTATGAACATTAATAAGCTGTTCAATGGCAATGGAGATGTGGGTAGGACATCCCTGTCAATTTTTGTCCCAGTTTTTGAAAAAAAACTGACAACCAGCAATCTAACACTTAACTCTTTTTTGTAACTTCAAACATTTTTTTACAGAAGTTATCTCAGAAATTAATAATGAATTCAAATGAAATGAGTATTTATATCTTAACCCTCCAAGAACTGTGTTAACCATACATCACATCAAGTGCAGTTTTGGGGGTATGTACATGCATGGTGCAGAAACAGAAACAAAATGAGAGGGAAACATGCACAATAATAATCCATTCAGACATTAATAATGGCCAATTATGTGAACATTAATTACTAACACAAATACACCACTGACCATATCTATCAACACTTAAAATACAACAGGTCATAAGAAGAACATTGGAGAGGAAAATGCAGGGAACGAGGCACCCACACTCCATAATCAGCTGTATTAATTAATATTCATGAACAAAGGAAAAATAAACACTACACAGGGTTCCCACACCTTCCAAGAAAAAAATTCTATACTTTTTCCAGACCCGCCTCTATTTTTTCCATACCCTCCGCAGCCATCACACTGTTTTTTTAACCTCCAGGGTGACCAGATAAATCAAAAATATATCTTACAAAACACTTACATGTACATGCAATGTGTTAGAGTTTAACCTGACTGCCAGTTCTCTGGCGTTTTACCACCAATTATCACAACTAATGAACCAAAACTATTAAAATTATTTAGGAACAAGTCAATCAATAACTGTTGGCTGTTTTTTTTGTTGTTTTTTAAAGTTTTCAATCCAAAATACTATGTTTTCTGGAGGCCTTATGTCTTGTTAATGCCACTTCCCCTGTATTTGAGACGGCAAAAGACTTGTCACAGATGAGACATTTTGCCTCTGACCTTGTTTTGAATTCTGTGTTCCTGCTAATCTAGTGTATTTGGGATTTTCCAACCACATTTCTGAAAACAAACATTTCCCCATTTCCTTTCATTTTAATTTGTAGTTAGTATGACACAATACCTCAACTAAGTGGATGAAACATTATAAATTCAAAGTAATTTGTATATTTTTTATACTTAAAAATGGCCAAGACTTAGCTGGTGCTAACTCAAAAATATCCAGGGCCAAACACAAATTTTGCCCCCCCAATGCCCAAAATTTGCATGCAAAACCGAAAAAATTATGTCCTAACTGGTCCTCCATACTTTTGTAAACTGCACATTCGCAGTATCCAGGAAGACACCGAAATTGGTGCCAACCATCATTCTTTCTAGAAATTGCCTGTTAAATGTTGTCATCAGCGGGTAAGTATGAGTGTCCACTCATGGAAGGGCCATCCCCGTCTGGACCATTGGTAAGTATAAAAAATATACAAATTACTTTGAATTTATAATATTTTTATACAACAACCAATGGCCCAGACTTAGCTGAATCGTAAAAAGGCTGGAGGGCCTAGGACATAAATGAAAATCCAATTACTCAATCACTTCTTAAAGGATAGCTCCTACAGGAGAATAGGAGAGAAAGGAATTATATATGTCTTTCTCATTTACGAGAAACGAGAAAGACATAACACCAACAATGTAATTGAGCATTACATAATATATAATTCTCCATTTAATGCCAGCATAACCCATTATGCTAATTTGGTGAAGGGAAGCCAAAATATAAAGATAGTCCAGAGAATGAGACTTTTTATACTCATTTAAAAGTGCCCGAGGATTGTATATTAACGCCTGTTTGACACATGACATATACAAATGCTTCACAGTGAGCTACATTTAAAAAACAATACATAAATGAGACATATCAATGTTGCTACACACCGAGCTACACATTAAAAACATCCCAGCACCGACTCGGGACTATTGACACCGGAGGAGGTCTTCCCTTGCTTTTCACAATAAAGCCAGATGATAATAAGGGAAAAATCGTGCCCCCCCCCCCCCCCCCCCCCTGTTCTGAGGTACATGTCCTCAGAACGAAAAGGGCAGTGGAACAGCGTCACTGCTGGAACGGGTTGCCTAAATAACTATAGATGTAAGCATTTAGTGGACGACATTCAGAGCAACAGATAGAGGACCTAAACATCTAAGGTCACCGGAGATGGACTCTAAATTTCTGAGGTAAAACTTTGCAAATGTAGAAGGCTGTGTCCAGTATGCAACTTTTATGAGATCAGTAATGGCAATACTGTTAGAATAAGCCCAAGAAATGGACAGCGCCCCAACTTCATGTGCTGATATCTTATTTACAGAACGCTGACCCGAAGATAGACTTTCATAGGCAATTCATATTGCCAACTGAATCCATCTAGCAACTGAATGAACAGAAATATCTCTTCTGTTAGGAATCAATGATAAAAAGAAGCATTTCCTTCCTTTTCTAATAAACTTTGATCGGTGTTTATATGTGCGCATAGCCCTGACTGGACACAGCAAAGGTCTACGGTTGTCCGTAGACAGCAGAGCCTTTATGATAATAGGCTCAAGCCGTTTATCTGGAGCCTGATTCTTAGCCAAAAGTTAAAAAATTTATAGTAATTTATATATTTTTTATACTTACCAATGACCCAGACATAGCTGGTGCTAACTCTTAAAATATAGGGCCAAACACAAATTTTGCCCCCCAATCCCCAAAATTTGCATCTAAAACTAAAGAAAACATGTCCAGAGAGGCCCTCCACACCTCGCCCCCACTGCGCATGCGCAGTGTCAAGGACGTTCCGAAATTGGCGCCATTTATCATTCTAATAACCAGTGCCTGGTAAGCGCTATGTACTCAGCGGGGAGGCAAGAGTTCCCAACTCCTGGGAGGGCCATCCCCGTCTGGGTCATTGGTAAGTATAAAAAATATATAAATTACTATAAATTTTTTAACATTTTTATACTGTACCAATGACCCAGACATAGCTGAATAGTAAAAAGGCTGGAGGGCCAAGGACATAGAGCAAAATGGAATACGCTCAATAAAATAAAATAGAGTCATCCCCTGTAGGGAAAAGAAGTAATAGGCCTTACATGTATCTTTCTTATTTATGATAAATTAGAAAGATACAACACCTTCCAAAAATTGAGCTTCATACATCCATGTACTCTATTAATATCCAATAATCCTTATACTAATAATTTTTAAAGTAAGCCAATAATAAAGTAAGTCTAGAGAATAGAGACTCTTATACTCCTAAAAGTGTGTGAGAATTGCATAATCATGTCCGTCGACATATGCAATATTCAAAAGCTATACTTTAAAAACTAAGACTTGAATGAATTTTATAAACTTAAACTTCTCACTAAACAACCATCCTAAAAACAGCTCAGAATTACTAACTCCGGAGGAGGTATCCCCTTGTTTTCATAGTAAAAACAGGTGACCCAAGGGAACACCCTCCCCCCCCCCTTTTTCTTGCCCTGGGTCAAATAGCCCAGAGCGAAGAGGGCAGCCGAACGGAGACACTGCCGAAACAGACAGCCTACCTAGCTATAGTAGCAACTGTTAAGTGAATGACATTCTGAGCAGTAGATAATAGACCTAACAATAGAGGCCTCCAGAAATGGACTCGATATTTCTGAGATAAAATTCATGAATGGATGGCTGAGCGCAATGAGCAGCCTTCAAAAATCTATAATAGAACACTATTAATGTAAGCCCAAGAAGTAGAAGAACTCTTACTTCATGAGCCGAAATCTTAAGCACAACTGCTAAGCCAATGATATACCATAAGCAGTACGCTAGTTAATAGAATCCATTAACAATAAAATGGAGCGTAACGTCCTTCTACTAGACATCAAAGACAGAAGAAGCTTACGCCCTTGTAATAAACAGATATCTGTTTATAAATACATAAACTGTACCCGGAAAGAGTAAAGGCCTATGCCCATACGAAGACGGAAGGACCTTAAAATAATAGGTTCCGGATAATAGGAGCCTAACTCTTATGCAACAATCCAACCTAAATAGTAACGGAAGTATTGATTCCGAAACTATGAAAGTGAAAATCATCCATCGATAGTGCATGAAACTCACTGACTCTACAGTAAAAGAGAAACCAACAGAATTACTGTCTAAAAGGTCAGAATTTGAAAACTACTGTTTCCAGAGGCTCAAATGATTACTTAGCTAAATAAGAACCTGAAGTTAAAATCCGTATAGGAATTTAATCTAAAGATTCTAAGTCTATTTATCAAAAAGTTACTAACTGACTTAGATAAAGAGACAAAAGACTCAATTGTAAACTATCGTAGAGTGCATAGGTATGAGGTAACATAAACCTATAACCTAAATAACAACAGGCTGCAGTAGATCTTGTGAAACAAGTATACTAAAAAATAGCAATGAGTAGTATGGAGGGATCAACCATATGAACATAATGATCCCTACACCACGACGGAAGAGCCTCCACTTTAGTCGCATAGAATAGCGAAGAAGAGGATCTCCTATAGTAAGAAATCGCGTCCAAAGCTCGTCCAGTACAGTGCTTACAATGCAATATGGACCACACAACGGAAAACATGAAGGTTGCGACCTTGCTGGTTGTGATAAAAATGACACGATTTACCCAGTGAAAAAAGATCCTCACATAGAGGAAGATTTCACGTTAAGATCCACAGTAGACAAGAGAGTAAATTACTCATGATCTCTGTGAAGATAGAGATGCTATCAACAGAAATATATTGTGGTTGTTTATCTTAGCAATACCTGCTAAAAACAACAGCGCCGGAGGATACGCGTATCCTATCATTCTGTCCTATAGATCAATAGAGCGTTAACAGTATTAGCTCAGAGATCTGGACAAGCCAACACATACGTCTGCAATTGATTAGCCAACTGTGTCATAAATAAAACATCATTGGGCGCTCCCATAGATAGCAAATCTGATTGAATACTTGTTTGTTGAGAGTCCATTCTGACAGCAACAAGCGACCCGTAAGAGAACGGGAGTGCGATAAAACAATCAGACGACCCAGAATATGACGGACCAAAACTGAACTTGGTGTACTATAACCAACAGACGGATTCTTTCCATTAAATTGAATAACGGAAACGAAAGAGTGCCTCCCTGGTTCCGGAGATACGCCACTACTGTCGAATTAAAGGACAGGAATTTGGGCATGCGTTTCTGAATAATGTTCATGCAATGACATAAAGCAAGCCTAAAAAACATTATTCCGCGGAAGTTAACTGATAGCTAAAAGACTGCGGAACCCAAAGACCCTGGCACTTCGAATCCGTAGGGATCAGTATATATCCCAATCTGTTTGACTGGCAACCGTCATAACAGCCACACTCGGGTCCGGCAACTGCGGCGGCACTCTCTGAGTCAACCACCGAATGTTTGCCCCAGTCTGAATCTCTTGTAACACTAGATAGACAAGAGAATGTAAAAATCAAGCAATTCATGGATTGCCGGAAAGTTGCCGTCGAAGAGAAGCTCCTCCGAGAACGAAGCGACTCTGAGAGAGTTCTTAACCTACTATCCACGCGTGGATGTAGCTAGGGCTGCCTCACGTCTAACCAACTCCAATCAGCCACTGAAGGGCGGAGTTATACGTGAACAAACTACTGCCCTCAAAAGAAATTACATTGAGAATAATATCCCGTAAATCTTTTCTTGAAGACGTAATGATAACGCCTCAGTAAGGCGGATTACGTATAATAAAGCGTCTAAGTTAAGTCTAATATACATAATGTCGTTCCCAACATTGAAATTGGAAAAGACATAAACGGTGAAAAAGAATATATGCAGTCTTTAATCACACCGTCTAGACGCATATGAACTCTCGGTATGCCCTGCTCTGCCAAAATAAACTATATGTAAAAAAGATAAAATGGCAGAAATGAGCCACGCGGACAAGAAACTAAACTATCATGCTTAGTAGCCGTCTTGTATATATATATAAATATATAGCGTCGAAAAATAAAACACATGTTGTAATGACAATATTGGACTGCGTCGGTAAGTCAGGGACAAAGTCCCTGTACCGATCGAAAAATCCGAGTCCAATGACGCTATAAGTCTCTTATCCAAGATCGCAGCAATGAAGTCCGAAAAATAATCACTGGAAGAAATGCCAGAAGATATGAAAGGCATCTTCCGATACTACTAAAGGGAAAACTCGAAATCTTTCGAATCCCTTTCGCCATCCTGTCGGACCCTATAAAGCGTTCGGTCGTCCGTAGCTTGATGCAACCGCGGAGCGCACCGACCCAGCGCCGTCGGATAATTCCTGATTCGACCGAGAAACCGTCAATTGCTGGGATGCTGCGAAACAACTGTGCTAACTCGGATAGCACGTCCGTCACTGAGGCCTGAGGAGCAGCGGTCTTACGATGCATTGCCGCAGGAAGCTCCGAGATCGTTACCCCGTGCATACTTCCAATATGCGAGCGAACGGAGTGTATAGGCCTCGTGTCCCTTGGCTACCGGATGGCGCGACCTATTCGCTGTGGAATCACTGAATGCCGAAACTGATCGGATACTCGAGGTCACGTAGCCAATGTGCGGTCGTGTGCCCTGCTGTGAGGATGAGGAAGCATTAAAGACAGTCTCTCGGACTGTCAATATAACGGAGCGTCCCGAGCAACGGACATATGCTCCGAATGTAAAATATCTGAACCACAACATGCGGTCCCCTATGTTGTTGGCTTCCTCCGATCTGTCCTCAATCTGCCGTCACTGGGTGAGTACTAAAGTAATTAAAGTGCTCGCATCACCCAAATCTCCTTCCTAGACCGCAACGGACGAACCCGGCAGCCGAACCATTCGATGAATGTACGCTACACCGGGTGAGCTAGCGAATGTCACTCCGTAAGCGATAGACATATTCCATGAGCACTTATTGCCGCTAACTCTTCATTAACTATGACGACAGAGGCACACTTTTGAAAGACATCTCCATAACTCTTCGAACAAGAAACCAGAAATGCTTGGATAGCAAGCATAAAATAATAATATATATAGCGTCGTTCAATAATTCGAAAGTTTGTGTGACATTATTGGACTATGTCGGAACTGAGGGACGATGTCCCTGAACCGAACCAAAAATTTCTAAGTCCACCGACGCTATCAGTTTCTTATCCGGCATCGCAGCATATGTTGTTCCGAAAGGGAAAGCTTGAAATCCACCGAATCCCTTTCGGTATCCCGTCGGACCGGATGAAACTTTCGGACGTCCGTACCCGCTTCCGCGGAGCGTCCCGACCCAGCATCGTCGGATAAAATATATGCGACAGATTCAGTTGATGCTGGGATGCTGCGATAAACTGTGCTATTAAGGAAAGCACGTTCGTTCCCGAGGCCTGTGCAGTAGCGGACTTACGATGCATTGCCGCTGGAAGCTCCGTGTACGTTGACTCCCGCATACTTCCTATGCGAACGTCCGGAGTCTGCAGGCCTCGAGTCCCCGGCTACCGACCCAGCGCTGTCGGATAATTCTCGATCCGACACCGTTTCTGTCGGCTGCTGGGATGCTGCGATAAGCTGTGCTATGTGCACAAGAATGTCCGGCGTCGAGACCTGCGGAGGCGCAGTCTATCGCTGCTTCGCCGAGGGCAGCTCCGCATCAGATGGCTCCCGCATACTTTTCCTATGCGAACATCCGGAGTCCATCGGTCTCGAATCCCTGGCTGCCGGATGGTGTGACCTGGTCGCCGAAGAATCCTTGATCGGCGAAGCTGGTAATATATCGGCGGTCACGCAGCCAAGGTGCGGTCGTGTGCGCTGACGAGAAGAGGAAGCCTTAGCAGTCTCAGCGGACTGCCTATACAACGGAGCGTCCCGAGCGACGGACGTATGCTCCGCTAACGACACATTTGTACCACAACATCTGGGGCCAGATGTTGTTGAACGAGAGAGGGGCCTCTCTCGCTTGCCGTCCGGATGGACCGGAACGAGCTATGAACCGGACTAAAAGGCTTCCTCCGTTCTCCCTCCGATCCGCCGTCACTGGGTGTGCATTAAGTTAATTTTATAGTGCTCGCATCACCCCAAAATTCCTTCTAGACCGCAACGGACGAACCCGGCTGCCGAACCATTCGGTGAATGGACGCTACACCGGGCGAGCTAGCGGACGTCAAAGGCCGTCGAACCTACTAGGGTCCTCTTAGGCAATTGGCGTATTACATGAGCACTTTTCCGCTAGCCCTTCATTAATTGTGACGACGGAGGCACACTGTTGGAAGACATCACAGATACATCACCCTAATCTTGATCGTCTGAAATAGAAATTGATAAAGTAGAGTGACCCTGCGGGGAAAGGACCGGAGTGTCCAAATCCCCAACAACATACCGTGACATACGCTTCCCATATTGTCATCGAAATCATACGATACAGAACCGGAGTTAATGCGAGTACACTGACCACATATAGAATGATAATAAGGTCAGAGGAAGACTTCCTCTTAAAACAATTGATCAATATCCTTTCAATGTGAAAAGAAAACAAGTCCTGGTACTCGCACTAACCCCTGGCAATCAAAATACATAATAATAATATGATCCATTAATATAGAAAAAATAATTGAAATCAAAATATTTTGAAAAAATATTTTTTCAGAACAGCCCAAGTTTCTGAAAAGTAACGTTGAGCCCCAATGGATCCCAAGCCTAAGTGTGGACAAAAATTTTAAAAATATTTTAAACAATTTATTCAACACTTACGAACAATAATAATGTATCTAGTTATGATTGAAATAACATAAAGATATTATTATTTAGAAATCCCCCCCTCACACAGAGGGCTGTTGTAAATGTAAACAATGAGTGTAAAAACACTAAAATAAGACTCCAGGCACCCAGGCCCGAAATCAGTTACCAAAAATACACCATCTGATGCAAAACAGAGACTTCCAGGGAAGAAACTGCAGAACATCAGATGGTAGATGCAGAACACAACGCCTAACCACCCGTAGGTGAAGACGTAAACATGGGGAAAGAACAGAATTCATTCTGTTATTCAGCTAAACTCCCAAGAAATTTTAGTAATAATAATTACAGAAATTATGCCAAAAGCATGGGAGAATAGCAAGGGGGAACTTAAAGGACAGGGAGAGAGGAAAAACACTTGTAAAAACAGTGTAACTAAATAATCAGAATGACAACAAAATGGCTGCTGCCTTGAAAATAGGTAACTTAACATAATTTCATTAAAAAATTTTAAGTTACAGCCCTGATAATATTCTGTCACACATTCTTTTCCTCTCCTCCTTTTCTATCCTCCTTAGAATCACCATTTCACTAATATTTATTTGTCTGGCATCATTTAAACTGAGATTTAAAAGCACAAAGATCAGTCAGATGTTAACTGATGAAGGGCCAAACTTAGAATGATAAATGGCGCCAATTTCGGAACGTCCTTGACACTGCGCATGCGCAGTGGGGGCGAGGTGTGGAGGGCCTCTCTGGACATGTTTTCTTTAGTTTTAGATGCAAATTTTGGGGATTGGGGGGCAAAATTTGTGTTTGGCCCTATATTTTAAGAGTTAGCACCAGCTATGTCTGGGTCATTGGTACAGTATAAAAATATCCCACTTCTGTAGTTAAAGTGATGGCACTTCCAACACTACAGTAGTGAGATTCGTCAACAGATAAAGCATGGAGTTCACAAACTCTTTTAGCGGAAGCAAAGGCTAAGAGAAATGCTGTTTTATAGGTCAAGAATTTGAACTCTACAACTTCTAATGGCTCAATCGGAGCTTCTTTAAGTTTCAACAACACCCAAGCTAAATTCCACTTAGAAATTAATCTGAGGGTGCTAGGTCTATTAATTTTATAGAGAAATTTCTAAACAGTTTGGATAATGAAGCATTAGATCCAATTGCCAAGTTATCATGATGAGCGTAAGTGTCCGATAGCATAGACGTATAGCCCTTAATAGTGACGGGCAGCAGTTTGAGAACGTCAAACAGGTAGACCAGAAAATTGGCAATATCCAGTATGGACGGATCATAGACGTCTATCGACTGAACCTTACACCAACAGAAGAAAACCTTCCACTTTGCTGCGTAATTCAGTGAAGAGGAGGACCTCCTGCAGTTAGAAATTGCATCCACTGCTCGTCCTGTAAATTGCTTGCCGTGCAAGAAGGACCGCACAACAGAAATACGTGAAGGTTGAGATCTTCCGGGATGCAGTGTGCGTGACTTCCTCTGATAAAGAAGGTCCTCTTGCGGAGGAAGCTTCCGGAGAACATCCTATAACAGACACCTGAGAAGATTGATCCACGGTTTCTGTGATGACAGAGATGCTACTAACAGAATCTTGCAGCGAGACTGTTTGATTTTTAACAGGATATGCTGAATCAACGGAGTTGGAGGAAATGCATATCCTATCATTCCGTCCCACGAGCCTGACAGAGCGTCTGCTGCGTACGCTCTATGGTCTGGGCATGGCGACACGTAAGTCTGCAACTGATTGTTGAGGTGTGTCACAAACAAATCTATCATAGGGCGATCCCACTGGTAGCAAATCTGTCTGAATACTTGCTTGTTGAGAGTCCACTCCGATGGCAACAGGTGACCTTTCTGAGAGAGCAAGTTTGCTAGTACGTTCAGACGACTCGGTATATGATGGACCGATAGATGAACACGATGCTTCATGACATAAAGAAAAAATTTTTCCATAAGTTCACATAATGGAATCGAATGCGTGCCTCCCTGGTTCCTGATGTACGCTACTACTGTCGAGTTGTCCGACAATATCTGAACATGCGCATCCGCTATAATGTGAAACCATTTTGACATCATTTCTTTGATGTTTATGTGTTTCTCCAGGAACCGAGGGTCCCAAAGACCCTGGCATTTCGAGCCTGTCGGGCTCAGGGTCACGCCCCAACCTGTTTGACTGGCATCCGTCATAATCGTGAAAGCCGGATCCGGCAGCTGCAGCAGAACTCCCTGAGTTAACCACTGAATATCTGCCCAAATCTGGACCTTTTGCTTTACCAGGTCCATTAAAGCAATACTGGTCTCGAGCGAATGCGTCTTCACACTCCAGTTCTGGATAAAGAATATCTGGAGGGGATGTGTGCGTAAGCGACCCATCGGAATAAGATCCGCAGCCGCTCCGCACAACCCCATCAGAATGCGTCTGAGTGTAGACAAAAGCAAGCATAACAACAGACTAATTTCACTCTGGGTAACTTCAGACGAACCAGATTGTTGTGAGTCCCAAAGCTCATTCCCAAGTGAATGAACAACTTGGACGGAGCTAGATCCGACTTCTTCTCGTTTACGATGAAGCCGAGACGTCAGAGCAAGAGAAGCAGACTCTGAACATCGTTCTGAAGAGTAATTTTGTTGTCGTATCTCTGAAGAATGTCGTCCAAGTAAGCCGATGTTACCGCAGACGTATGAGCTCGGAAGTGAGACATTACCGAGTTCATTATTCGAGTGAACGCCCAGGGCGCTAGATTCAGAGCGAAGCACATCGCTCTGAAATGATATACTATCCCTTGAACGGCGAACCATAGGTACTTTCTGAATGCCGGATGTACCAGGACATGAAAGTATGCATCCTTTAGACCTGTGCTTGCCGCATAGTTGTTCACTCGAATGCTTGCCCTTACTGACCGAATGGTCTCCATATAGAAATTTGGAGCTACGATAAGTTTGTTTATCCAGCTCAAGTCTATTACCGGTCGGAACGAGCCGTCTGGCTTCGCTATGAGGAACAGGTGACTGAAGAATCCTAGAGAATCTTGGTTCTCGACGACCTCTATTGCTTCCTTTGCCAAGAGAGCCTTACCTCCGATAGGAGAGACTCTCTTTTGAAAGGATTTGACGGAAGATTTGTCCACCACGGACATCTTGTTAGCAGTGGTTTTGCTCAGAAAGATAGCCATAGGCCATCCAAGACCACACTTCTCACCCACTGGTCTACTGTAATTGTTATCCAGTTTGTTGCGAATCTTGATAACCTTCCACCAACTGGCACGCAACAGAGGTCCTGACCATCACCTGTAGGACCTGCGAGGCGTACGTGAGGAGAAATGATGTCCCCCTCGCAAAGAGCCTCGACCCACCGGCTTAGGGGCATCTGACCGATAGTCTCGATCAGACCTATGCCTCCTTCCCGGGTCGCTGTATTGATGATCCCTAGAGTAATTGTAGGAGGGTTTCCTATACCTTCGCGAGGAGTCCCCTTTAGACGATTTCTGTCTAGGATGCCCTCCCTTACTCTTTTCTGATGGTGCGGATCGATTAGCCGCCGACTTAATGAGCAGAGTATTTGACGCTTTATTTGTAGCTTGGTCATAAACCAATGAAAGCTTATCGTCAAAAATTTAATGTCCGGATACCGGAGTGACCCGTAGAGAGTTTTTCACCTTGTCATCTATTAACAATGACGAAGCAAATGCTCCGTCACGTCTGATTAACTCCAAATTAGCCACTGTTAAGGCGTAGTTATACGTGGTAAACATAATAGCCCTGGAAAGAACTCTTAAAGAGGTATGAACATCCTCAAATTCCTATCTGTTGAGACGTTGTGCCACAGCTCTTGAAAGGTGATCTGCGCAAAACATAGTGTCTAAATTCGCTGTTTGAAGAAATTGCCGTCTCAATTGTGTCCGAGCGAATAGTGAATGACGAAGGTAAGGACATGTCTAGGTTCTCAGCCTGCTCATCCAAATGCAGAGGAACTCTGAACATCTTCCCCGACCGTTTTAAACGTGGTCCAACAAACGGTAAATTTACGGAAGATGAGGAAAAGAAACCACCTTTCTTCTTCCTACTGGAAAGTTTGAATATGGCGTCGTCTAAATGGCCAAAGGCCTGCGACACCTGTCTAGACTGAACCGGAAAAGACAGGACCTTCTCCTTTGTCCGGATAAAGTCAGCGTCCAACGATGCCAGCAGTTTCTTCCTAGTAGTCGCAGCATTCTGATTTGCTGGAACGAACTCAGGGTAGTATTGATGAATTAAATCCATCGCAACCATGTGTTGTTCCGAAAGGGAAGGGTAATCCTCCTCCATATCCCTTTCACATCCGATTGAATCAGTTGAGATTCATGGTCAGTGGCATCTGAATGTGCAGATGACTGAACCGACCCAGCACCATCCGACAGCTCAGATTCTGAGACTGCCATAGGCTGCTCCTGCACTTGCTGGGATGCTGCGATGAGCTGCGCAATCTGCAACAGCAAGTCTGTTACAGAGGCCTGAGGAGCAGCGGTCTTCTGGTCTTCTGTTTCTTGGCCGCCGGCTGCTCCTGGGATGGTGTGTCCGAGATGGCTCTTTTCTGTGGACGTCCCGAAAAATGAGGCCTCGTCTCCTTAGCTACCGGATGGCCAGACTTCTTGTTCCGTCGTCGCTGGGTGAGCCTGTTTAGAGTTTAAGGTGCTCGCTCTCCACCATCCACTCCTCTCGAACGCAACGGACACACCCGGTGTCACAGTACCCGCAGATGGAGTAACCGCTTCACCGGGCAAGCTAGCCGGCGACAAGGGACTGAAACCACCGGCCCGTTGTTTTTTGCCCTGTTTAATGTTCATGAGCACCTTTGCCGCTAGCTCTGCATGATCATCTGAATGTGACAACGGCAGCACACTCTCTCTAGGCGTCACGTAAACATCACCATGTTCTTGTTCCTCTGAAATAAAAACTGAGAAACTAGATTGACTTTGTGGCAAGAGGACCGGCATTGACCTCTCGCCACTAACAACGTACGGTGACACCCATCTGCAACATTTGTCATCCCATCCGACACATGTTGAGCAAGAATTAGTGCGAGTACAATGACTACAAGCAAGGCAACCAGCACGTAAATCAGAGGAAGACTTCCTCGCTTTGCATTTTGAGCAATAAGCTTTCATACTGAATCAAAATAAAGTCGATAGTACTCGCATCAACTTGACAATAAATATATGAAAAAGATACATAATAAATAACATTCAAAATATAAATCAAAAAATAATTTACAAAAAAAAAAAATTTCGGAAAACTTTTGACAGGAGCCCAAGTCCCCAAAGGGAACGATGAGCCCAAATGTATCCCGATAGAGCCTAAGTGTGGACAAAATTTTTTTTATTATCCAAAAAATTAATTGCTACATTACCGGAATATTTAATGTATTTTACAACAGTCCTACCATGATAATAAATAGGAAACTACGTATATAAATAGAGTGTTGTCAATGTAAACAATGTCAGAAGAAAAACTGGAAACAAGACTCCAGGCACTGAATAAAAAAGGCCCGAAGTCAGTAACAGATTTTGAACTATCCGATGTAAAGCAAGATCTTCATCAGAAGAAAAAATGATACATCAGATGTATGATGCATGACCAAACGCGCCTAAACACCCCGAGGGTGAGGACATAACCATGGGGATATACAGAATAAACATTCTGTGTAACAAGTCAAACTCCCAAGAAATTTTTTTTTATAAATTTCAATAAAACAAGCCAAAAAGCTTGGGAGTTTAACTGGGGGGCTTCAAGGAAGGATAGGTAAGGAACACTTAACAAACAGTGGAAAAATCATTAGCAAGAATGATGACGTGAGGCCCATGTCCCGAAATTGGGAAACATGAAATAATTTTTGTAAAAGTTATAAAGTTACAGCCCTGAATGTTTCAAACCACCGTTTTTTCCCTCCATCATCCAACTGTGTCCTTGGATCCACCAAATTCACCATTGATTTGTGTCTGGCATCATTAAAACTGAGATTTAAAAGCACAGATGTCAGTTTGTTGTTACTGACAGAAGGGCCAAACAAAGAATGGTGGTTGGCGCCAATTTCGGTGTCTTTCTGGATACTGCACATGTGCAGTTCACAAAAGTATGGAGGACCAGTTAGGACATAATTTTTTCGGTTTTAAATGCAAATTTCGGGGATTGGGGGGGCAAAATTTGTGTTTGGCCCTGGATATTTTTGAGTTAGCACCAGCTTAGTCTGGGCCATTGGTTGTTGTATAAAAATATTTAAGTTTGTGTGTTGTTTTTCTTCCTCGCTTTGCATTTTGAGCAATAAGCTTTCATACTGAATCAAAATAAAGTCGATAGTACTCGCATCAACTTGACAATAAATATATGAAAAAGATACATAATAAATAACATTCAAAATATAAATCAAAAAATAATTTACAAAAAAAAAAAATTTCGGAAAACTTTTGACAGGAGCCCAAGTCCCCAAAGGGAACGATGAGCCCAAATGTATCCCGATAGAGCCTAAGTGTGGACAAAATTTTTTTTATTATCCAAAAAATTAATTGCTACACTACCGGAATATTTAATGTATTTTACAACAGTCCTACCATGATAATAAATAGGAAACTACGTATATAAATAGAGTGTTGTCAATGTAAACAATGTCAGAAGAAAAACTGGAAACAAGACTCCAGGCACTGAATAAAAAAGGCCCGAAGTCAGTAACAGATTTTGGACTATCCGATGTAAAGCAAGATCTTCATCAGAAGAAAAAATGATACATCAGATGTATGATGCATGACCAAACGCGCCTAAACACCCCGAGGGTGAGGACATAACCATGGGGATATACAGAATAAACATTCTGTGTAACAAGTCAAACTCCCAAGAAATTTTTTTTTTTAAATTTCAATAAAACAAGCCAAAAAGCTTGGGAGTTTAACTGGGGGGGCTTTAAGGAAGGATAGGTAAGGAACACTTAACAAACAGTGGAAAAATCATTAGCAAGAATGATGACGTGAGGCCCATGTCCCGAAATTGGGAAACATGAAATAATTTTTGTAAAAGTTATAAAGTTACAGCCCTGAATGTTTCAAACCACCGTTTCTTCCCTCCATCATCCAACTGTGTCCTTGGATCCACCAAATTCACCATTGATTTGTGTCTGGCATCATTAAAACTGAGATTTAAAAGCACAGATGTCAGTTTGTTGTTACTGACAGAAGGGCCAAACAAAGAATGGTGGTTGACGCCAATTTCGGTGTCTTTCTGGATACTGCGCATGTGCAGTTCACAAAAGTATGGAGGACCAGTTAGGACATAATTTTTTCGGTTTTAAATGCAAATTTCGGGGATTGGGGGGGCAAAATTTGTGTTTGGCCCTGGATATTTTTGAGTTAGCACCAGCTTTGTTGTTGTTTTTCTTGACATTCACAACATAAATACGTTATCACTGGGTGCAGCCATTTTGATCACAGAAATATACGGATCAATTAATGGTTGTTAATGTTCGTGTCAGATCGGTTATTTCCGTGTTGTGTTACAAAGGCTTAAATTTTACGAGTTTTGAAATTTGATTAAAAAAATAAAAAGAAATCTAGTAAGAAATTCAAACTTCATGAACAGTGAAAATGATTTTGAATATATTTAATTAAATTTCCATACTTTTTCATACCATTTATATGAAAACGTCATTGTCCATACCTTTTCCAGGCATGGAAAATGTTTTTAAAAATTCCAGACTTCCATACTGGCATATAAACCCTTTACAGTCAGAAAAAGTCATGCCACTTAATTGTTTTTCCTCATGTCTGAGCTGTCTGTGTATTGTGATTTTAATTCAAAATAAACAATGCTGTGCATGTTTGTAAAAAAATGTTTTTTTAAAGATATTGGTTTCAGCTGAACATAAGGTGTTGAGTACAGTAAATTTTATTCAATTGTTAGTCGGCCAAAATATGTTAACAAACTCAGCTGCCAGAACATCACCCAAGTTTTTCACCCCAAAATTGGATCATCTAACCTACTGTTGTATAAGATGCACCCTTAATTTGGGGATTATTTTTTATGGAAAAAGTGTGACTTATACACTGGCTGGATAAACTTGACTTTATACATGTATTGCGGTAATGCAATAACCATAATGCAGAAAGTAACAAGTGCTCAACAATCAAAATTTATTTTTTGATGTGAATCTACTAAGATTTGTGTCCTTGGAGATTTGGCCAAATCTTTACGCGAATCGATTCACAGATTCACGTCAAAATTTTGCCCCTGCTTTGGAGGATTCATACCCCTGGCATTAGTACCGTATTTGCTCTATGTATTGGGACACTCTATGATTTGGGACACACATTTTTTCCAGAAAACTATATTTTTTTTATGCTGCAAAGTTTGGGACATCCAGATTTGTTTCCAGTTGGCCCGTCGCTGTAGCAGACGACACTCATAAAAAAAAATTCTTGAGTAACTAAAAATTTTCATCGTTTGCTTCCAAAACATAGCTTATGATCCCTCATTGAAACGAGCGCAATGCGCTCGTTCCAATGAGGGATCATAAGCTATGTTTTGGAAGCAAAAAATGAAAATATAAAAAAAAACTGGACGGCGATTTTCATATATAGTGATGGAAAACGAATCACACACAACTTTATTCAGCATCAAATCAAGACCAGGCTGTGTTCTTTCCCTATTTTCTAAGAATTGGGACACCTGTGAAAATAATTATTTTTAGCTGTCCAATACATAAAGTAAATACGGTAACCAAGATTAATTACAAAAGTGAAACACAACTTTTCTTCCACTTTATTAAGCAAGGATTGCTCCACTTTCCAGGGTTCCCACAATGAATATTCAAAATTATTTCTGCACTGAACTAGTAAAGCATATGAAATCCATAAAACATTTTAGTTTCTTCCATAAATCTAAAAGTACAATTGTATGAGTCCAGTGCATCAATGTTTCAATTAACACGTTTTTTCAAAAAGACGAAAAATAAACCAAGCATTTCAATATATCATAGGACTAACAGTTGTTGTTTATACAGGGGACCCCTGTTATTTGAATAGTCACTTTGCCCTTGTAAAGTATTCAAATAACAGGAGTATTCAATTAATCCTTTACCTAAAATAAATTATAAATTAAGCAGTTGAAAAAAGATATATTTTTTTTAAAATGTGTTAAAAAACATATGATGTGACCTCTCATTGGAACGGGTTCACAAAGCTCATTCCAATGAGTCCGATGAAATGATTTTGTTGAAATTTTTTGAAAAATTTGAAGAAAAAAAAAACAAAAATTAAAATAATAAATTTTGATATCGTCTACATTGGACAACTAACTGTTTATTAAGAATTCATTCATTTTCCTGTATTCTAGTGATAAAATGAGCATTTATCTTTATCTTGTTTGACAGAGTTCCTAGAGATATACAAAATTAAATGCTTATACTGGATGTACCAAGGTCTAGCAACATGGGGATTTTTTTATCAAAACCGTTTCTATTCAATTAATAGGAGTTTACTCTGTAACCAATAAGCTATTAACAGGTCAAATATGTTCTGAACATATGGTACAGTTTAAAAGTTTGGTGTTGGGAATTTATATACAATTTGACAGGGTTATTCAATTTAGAGATATCAAATTAAGAAAGTTCCCCTTGGATACAGAATAAATATAAAAGGCTTGCATGTTAAATAATTAATCTTATGAGTGGCAAAAAATTTATTTTGTTACTCCACATATTTATTCCACACTGCCTTTTCATGTCTTTCAGGAATGAATGAATGATCAAGATTTCAAGAAAAAGGTAGGACTCAAAGTGGACCACTACAAGAATGTCATATCTGCTACAATTTGTTTTTGTGTTAAACATATCAGAGATAGAGGTATGGAATGAGTGTTTTTCTCATATAATATTTATGAAATGAGTCTAAGAATTTTCTGTTTGGGCGAGCGTCTGGCTCGCCCAAACGGAAACTTTGGACGAGTTTCATAAATATTATATGAGAAAAACACTCATTTCATATTCTTTTTATCATATGACACACACACGCACAAATTAGAAACTTAGTATGACTTTTTTTTCACCAAACTTGAGTTGCAGACGGCACTTGGAAAAACATCCTCATATAACAATTTTCGTTTTTTGCTTCCAAAACATAGGTTATGACTCCTCACTGGAACGAGTGCAAAAAAAATGAATGGTGTTTTTCTTGTATTGTGCGGGAGTTTTTGCCGTTACGTTAGGTAAAAGATTAATACAATATAATCCACCCTAAATAGGACTGATAATGTAAATTCTCCCTACTGAAATTATGTAAATGTGACCCAGTTGTATTTTGTTTAGCCAATCAAATTGTCCAGTTTTGAAATTGACCAATGAAAGCTCCCAACTCTAATTATGCAAATTATGAAAATGTGGCCCAGTTGTATTTTGTTCAACCAATCAAATTGTCTAGCTTTGAAATTGACCAATGAAATTGACGGAAGGCTTTATTTATCACTGATTAATATGAAAACAAAATATCAAATGTTTTAAAGTGAACAAAACGGACGAGTCATATGATAAAATAATTTATTACCCTAATGGGGGGACAAAGTAAAAATTTATATCTGGCTTGCCATCAATATAACAGATGGCTACTTCTGGAATAAAAATAACTCTTGCACAGAAAGAATTTCAATTTGAACCTTACCTTATAACATTATCCCAATCTTTTGCTTGTCTGTAAGCATCAGCAGCTTCTTTATATCGGCCATCTGCTTCTTTAGCTTTAGCATACTGCCCATGTATCTTAGGTGATGTAATATGAGAAAGCAACTCCCCAACTTTATTCCTGAAAAATTTTGTATCTTTCAATAAACTCTTTCAATAGAAAGTACCTTGAACTGTTTTTGTGCCAGCACTAATTTCATTCGCCCAGAAAACTAGAACTACTGATTCCTGCATATAGTTTTATGGTAAGCAGTTTTAATACTAAGGTATTACATGCAACTGGAAACAGCTCACATTATATCTACACTATGAAGACAAAATATCATACTGTCCCTTGAGTGCAACAAGGTGCCATCTGCAACACTATTGAAGATGGCACCTTGTTGAATTCAATGAACAGTAGATTCCATTTTTTTTCCATGACCTGTAAATTATTTTGTTAAAACCATTCCTTCTTACAAATTTCAAGATGCATAATGACAATAACCTATTGTTAACTTTCTACTCAACAAAACAAGACCAATAAGGATTAATCATGTTAACATTTATACAAATTTAGTCAATTTATATTGCTTAAGAACAAGTGCTAACTGACAAGCTTAAACATCTCACTGAAAGTAAAAATCCCCTGTCATCTAATATCTGATACAAATCTAATACTAGAGTTGCAAATCTGGGTTCCTACCCTTTGTTGACGAGTGAATGAAGGACTTTCAAAGCCCTCTCTGCCATGTTTTATCAGAGTTTTAAATAGATTTTTTCCCAAGAAACTGTTATTATTAGTTGAAATAACTTGTGGGCTAAGCAGGAAAAAAAAAGTTTTTTTTTTTTTTTTTTGCATTGGTACCAATGATGACAATACCTGACATTGATTATTAGAAAACCCTTTGTCAGAGCATTCCAAGATTCAGTGTCATGGGATGGTATCAAAAATAAGACAATGGGAGGTGGCTTCCAGAGGTAGCTTATCCCCCTTCTAAAAAAAACCCTGGAGCAGTAACCTCGTCAAAATCTAAAGTTATGGAGGAGAAACCAAATTTAAGTTAACATCATTCTAACCTTGTCCTTTGGCACAATAATCACAAAATAAATGACATTTCTTCCTTTCATCATGCCCAAACCCCATGTGAAGTTTGGTTTTGATCGGTCAAACAAAATTTTAATTACTGAACAGAAAGCAACTCTCAGAATTTTTTTTTAAAGATGTGACTTTAATCTTTGGTACAATGACCCCAAAATAAACAGGTTCATACTTCTCATCATACCCAATCAATAGGTCAAGTTTGATTTCAATCAGCCAACTCCATCCGCAGACACTGATGGAAAATTTGAAGTTCAAGGTCAGTGTGACCACAAACTTTAGTGTAATGAACCTAAAATATACAGGGTTATTCTCCTCATCATACCCAACCAATATGTCACTTGAAGTTTTGGAACTTTAATTTGAGAGTCAACATCAACTTCATCTACAAACACTGCACAACCCCCCCCCCCCCCCCCCCCCCCTCAAAAAAAGCTCAAGGTCACTGTGAAGTTTGGTTTCAATCGGAAAAGCAGAACTTTAATTAAAGAGCAGCAACTAACCCCATTTACAGATGGACAGACAGCCACCACTAAATAACCTTTCTTTTTTGTTGGTTTTGTTTTCTGGAGGGTGCCGGTGGGAGTGGGGGATGGGGGGGGTGTCAGAAATGAGGGTTGGAAGGGGGTAAGTGAGGGTAATTTTCATGCTGTTTTTTTTTTTGTTTATGGTTTGCTGTGGGGGCGGGGAACCGGTTAATGGCACATTCAGCAACCAGGGTGATGGCAAATTATATATTAGACAGTTTTACAGGTGGAAGAAGCCACAGTACCGATACAAAACCAGAGAGAAACAGCAAGCAACTCCAGAACTCTCTAAATTACTGGTCAGACGCGGGCATGTTTAGCATCAGTTGCCTTTGTACACTGTAACACCATGTTCCCACACAGGCAAACAGGATGAAGTGTCTTGCGCAAGGACCCAGATGCAATGGGTCTGGACTGAACCACTGACCTTTCATTCTCAAGACCAATGCTCTAACTAATGAGCCACTATCCTCGCTTTCATGCTTCTATCCATCAACTCAAGATAGATTTTCAAGACCAATTTCAGGGATTTCAGGACCTTCAAGGCCTTGAAAATTTCAATAATCAAATTCAAGGACATTAAAGATTTTCAAGGCCCTGTGGGAATTCTGAAGACATATACTTTGACAGATTGTGTGTGTTGAAACAGACTGAAAAAGCCACATCAAGCATAACTAAGTTATTTTTCACTAAGACTGTAGGTGTCCACACTTGATTATATGACAATGATATTTTTACCCTAAACACCACTACAGTTTGACGATTTTATCCAGACTGTCGGATCACGCCAGGTGAGATTTTCTCGGATCAAAAATCCATATCACACTCCTACGGAAATTGCCGAGAATTTCCATACGAATAACCTCGGACTATTTATCTGTTAAAAATAGACTTTGTAACTAGGGAAGCCATTGCCATTGTCTACAAAGTTTTGTCTGCTATTTTTATGTTCAGCTTTCAAGGGAATAAGTAAATCGAGGTAAGCAAATTAAGTTACTGGTAGTGTTTCAGTCATATAATAAACATATCATCATAACAGTGTGTTGATCCGTGTCATAGTATCAAGTCGAGTTGAGGTGACCAGATTGTCGGATCCGACAATCTGGCCACCTCCACTCGACATGATGCTACAACACGGATCAACACACTGTTATGATAATAAGTATTTATAAAAAGAATCTTCTAAGCAATCACACTGGTGCACAAAAATAAGAATCTGGTGAAAATTCATCTCACAGAAACTAGAATGAATATTCTCCATTTAAAATGAAATTTGTGTTACTAAATATTAACATGAAATATTACATTCAATATATGTATTAAAGAATTCTGAAATAATTAATATGTAAATTTAACAACACTTCTGAAATAATTAATATGTAAATTTAACAACACTACTTATATTGGTTCTTTTTAAAATTTATCAGTATTCATTTGTAAACTTAGTTATTTTTCAGGAGTACAATCTAACAAGTGATGAATCACTTGTAACACAATTTCCTCTCTTCACGATAGTTTGCAGCCAACAGATGAACAGTACATAACAACAATTAACTGTCTTTGCACGTGAACATTTTAAAAAAGAGTAAAGTAGTGAAAACTTAAATTTTGTTGACAGTTTCATCAAACCAAGGAAAAGTCAACAGTATTTTAAACGAGTTACAGGTTGAGGATTGGTGGTTCCTGGGATAATATTCGGTATACTCATCTATACCTATAGAAAGTTGCTATGATGAAGACCTGATTTAACACCTTTCAAACATAGTTTCACTTGTATTAAAAAACTAGTGCAATAATTTGAAAATATAAGGCCTACAAAGTAGATCTTATTTCCTTGGACCATTTTTTGTAAAGTTGCATGTGCGCAGGTGATTTTTTATTTTATTTTTGTAATTATTTCTTTGCCATCAAAAGTTCATGTTCTTGGTTTGTTTTATGTTCTAGGCCTCATAATCTACAGAATAGCATGGGTTCTAGTGCATTTCATCCCTTGAGTGCAAGAAGGCGTTGCAATGCTAAAGCACTGCAAAGCCTTCTTACGCTCAAGGGACAAATTTATCAATTTTATTAATTTGGGTAAAATATCAGACATAAACCATTTAATTTTTATTTTTTCAAGTTTGCGTTGGTTATAAAAAGAGACCATGTGGCAGCCAAAAGACCATGTGGGTGGGTCTGAGAAACAGATTTTTAACTTTTTTGGCTTAACAATATCGATATTTGTTCTGAACATTGATCAAAATAACATTGATATTGAATATAAAAGCTATTTCAAGGTAGAATTAATTTGTTTACTAACCAATTTTTACTCCTGATGTAAACTGATGCAGCTTTGTCATAATATCCTCCTTGTTCATATAATGTCGCTGCTTCTGACCATTGCTGGAAAGTTAAAAAATTTATAGTAATTTATATATTTTTTATACTTACCAATGACCCAGACTTAGCTGGTGCTAACTCCACAAAAACCAGGGCCAAACACAAATTTTGCCCCCCAATCCCCAAAATTTGCATCCAAAACAAAAAGAAATCATGTCCTAAAGGACCTCCATAGTACGACTCTACTGCGCATGCGCAGTGACGCAGTCGTCCCGAAATTGGCGCCAAATATCATTCTTACTGGCAGTGCCTGGTCAGCGCTATGTACTCAGCGGGGAGGCAAGAGTTCCCAACTCAGGGAGGGCCATCCCCGTCTGGGTCATTGGTAAGTATAAAAAATATATAAATTACTATAAATTTTTTAACATTTTTATACTGTACCAATGACCCAGACTTAGCTGAATAGTAAACAGGCTGGAGGGCCTAGGACATAGAGGAAAATCCAATAAGCTCAATTATAAAATAAAGAGATAACCCCTTAAGGAGAAAAGGAGTATTAGGCTTTACATGTATCTTTCTTATTTAATATTTAAATTAGAAAGATACACTACCCTTAATAATTGAGCACAATAACATTCATGTTCTCTATTAATATCCAGTATAACCTTTATACTAATTAATATTAAAACAAGCCAATAAATAAAGTAGTCCAGAGAATTGAGACTCTTTATAATCATTTAAAAGTGTCCGAGTATTGTATATTAAAGCCCGTTTGACACTTGACATATACAAATGCTTCACACCGAGCTACACTTTAAAAATAAGACATGAATGAAATTAAACATTAATATTACACTTTAAAACCATCCCGGAAGCGACTCAGAAATACTGTCTTGGAGGAGGCATTCCCTTGCTTTTCACTATAAAGCAGGTGACCTAAGGGAACACCCGCCCCCCCCCTTCCCCTTGCCCTGGGTCAAATAGCCCAGAGCGAAGAGGGCAGCCGGACGGAGTCACTGCCGGAACAGAAAGCCTGCATAACTATAGTTGCAACTGTTTAGTGGACGACATTCTGAGCAACAGATAACGGACCTAAACAATGCAGGTCTCCAGAAATGGACTCAATATTTCTGAGATAAAAATTAGTAAATGTGGATGGCTGAGACCAATAAGCAGCCTTCATTAAATCTGTAATAGCAACACTATTAGCATAAGCCCAGGAAGTAGAAAGAGCTCTTACTTCATGAGCAGAAATCTTAAGCACAGACTGCTGAGAAGAAGATAAATCTTCATACGCAGTACGGATAGTTAACTGAATCCATCTAGCAATAGAATGGACTGAAATGTCCTTTCTATTAGGCATCAAAGACAGAAAGAAACGTTTCCGTCCCTTTCTGATGAACTGAGATCTCTGTTTATAGATACGTAGTGCTCTAACAGGACAGAGTAAAGGCCTACGCCCGTCTGAAGACGGAAGAGCCTTAATAACAATAGGTTCCGGATATTTATTAGGAGCCTGATTCTTAGCTAAAAAACCGACGTTAGTAGTGAAGGTGATAGTGTTCCCAACACTACGATAATGAGAATCATCCACCGATAGTGCATGAAGCTCACTGACTCTTCTGGCAGAAGAGAAAGCTAAGAGAAAAGCTGTCTTATAAGATAAGAATTTGAAATCTACTGTCCCAAGAGGTTCAAATGGCTTTTCCTTCAATTTAAGGAGAACCCAAGCTAAATTCCACTTAGGAATTAATCTAAGAGTTCTGGGTCTATTTATCGAAAAGTTTCTAACCAATTTCGATAAAGAGACATTAGATCCAATTTGTAAACTATCATGATGTGCATAGGTATCAGATAACATAGATCTATAACCCTTTATAGTAACCGGTTGCAGTTTGATTTCGTCAAACAAGTATACTAGAAAGTTAGCAATGTCTGGTATAGAGGGATCAAATATATCAACAGAATGATCCCTACACCAACGACGGAAAACCTTCCACTTAGCCGCATAGTTTAGCGAAGAGGAGGTCCTCCTACAGTTAGAAATCGCGTCCACTGCTCGTCCTGTAAAGTGCTTGCCATGCAAGAAGGACCGCACAACGGAAAAACGTGAAGGTTGAGACCTTGCGGGTTGTGATGCAGTTGGCGCGATTTCCCCTGCCAAAGAAGATCCTCTCGTGGAGGGAGCTTCCGCGGTAGGTCCCACAACAGACACCTGAGTAGATTTATCCACGGTCTCTGTGGCGACAGAGATGCTACCAACAGAATCTTGCATTGAGATTGTTTTATCTTTAGCAATACTTGTTGAATTAACGGCGCTGGAGGATACGCATATCCTATCATTCCGTCCCAAGGGATCGACAGAGCGTCTACTGCAAATGCTCTTGGATCCGGACACGGGGACACATACGTCTGCAACTGATTGTTGAGATGTGTCGCAAATAAGTCTATCATTGGCCGTTCCCATTGGTAGCAAATCTGATTGAATACTTGTTTGTTGAGAGTCCACTCCGACGGCAACAAGCGACCCTTTCGAGAAAGGGAGTCTGCTAGCACATTCAGACGACCCGGTATGTGACGGACCGAAAGAAGAACGTGATGTTCCAACGCAAACAGAAGGATTCTTTCCGTTAGATTGAACAACGGAACTGAATGAGTGCCTCCCTGATTCCGTATATACGCCACTACTGTCGTATTGTCGGATAGGATTTGGACATGAGCATCGTGAATAATGTCCATCCAGTGACGTAACGCAAGCCAAATTGACATCATTTCCTTGATGTTTATGTGCTTGCACAGGACTTGCGGATCCCAAAGACCCTGGCATCTCGAATCCGTTGGGATTAATGATGCACCCCAACCTGTTTGACTGGCATCCGTCATAATGGTAAAACTCGGATCCGGCAACTGCAGCGGAACTCCTTGAGTTAACCACTGAATGTTTGCCCAAGTCTGAATCTCTTGTTTCACTTGATCTGACAAGAGAACGTCTACATCGAGCGAATGAATTTTCACACTCCAATTCTGAGTCAAGAAAATTTGAAGAGGCCGTGTGCGTAGCCGTCCCATCGGAATGAGATCCGCAGCGGCTCCGCACAGACCTATCAGTCTCATAAATTCTCTCGCTGTGACTTTGTCTGTATTTAGACAATAGCGAGCGTAACAACTGACTAATTTCGCTCTGGTTAACGGCAGACGAACGAGATTGTTGTGCGTCTCGAAGCTCATTCCCAGATGAGTGAATGACTTGGACGGCACCAGATCCGACTTCTCCTCGTTTACTATGAAACCGAGACGTCGGAGCAATAGAAGAAGATTCTGAACATCGTTCTGAAGCGTTAACTCGTTGCCGTACCTCTGAAGAATGTCGTCCAGGTAGGCCGACGTTACCGCAGACGAATGAGCTCGGAAGTAAATCATTACCGAGTTCATTACTCGAGTGAAAGCCCAGGGTGCTAGATTCAATCCGAAGCACATGGCCCGGAACTGATACACCACTCCTAGGACTGCGAAGCATAGATACTTTCGGAATGTCGGATGTACCATGACGTGAAAGTACGCATCTTTGAGATCTATGCTCGTTGCATAATCGTTCACCCGAATACTCGCTCTGACCGATCGAATCGTCTCCATATAAAACTTCGGAGCGATGATCAGCTTGTTTATCCAGCTCAAATCTATGACTGGACGGAACGAGCCGTCTGGTTTCGGAACCAGAAACAGATGGCTGTAGAATCCCAGCGATTCCTGGTTTTCTACGACCTCTACCGCGTTCTTCATTAAAAGAGACTGCACCTCTGATAGCAGAGCGTCTCTTTTCTGAGGGTTTGACGGAAGATGAGTCCACTTTGGACTTCGAGTTAATGGAGGCTTTCGTTTGAAGGATATCTTTAGACCTTCCGAAGTCACTCCTCTCACCCAAGGGTCGTCCGTAATCGACGCCCACTCTTGAGAAAAACTCGACAACCTTCCGCCAACCGGAACGCGATAGAGGTTTGAGCCATCACCTCCTGGATCTGCGAGGCCTGCGGTAGGAGAAACCACGTCTTCCACGACCCGCACCTCGCCTCGTCGACCTCGGGGCGTCCGACCGATTGTCCCGGCCTGAAGGACGTCCCGAACGAGAGTCGCTATCCTGACGGTCTCTCGAATAAGAGCTAGAGGACGCACCGGAACCTCTATAGGAACCTCTCTTGGGCGGATAAGACCCAGAAGTGCCCGCCTTATTCGTGTCTGCTGAATCCGACCTTTTAGGAGCGGATCTAAACAACAGAGAATCACTAGCTTTCTTTTTAATATTATCATAAATAGCGGAAAGCTTGCCGTCAAAGAGAAGATCTCCTGAGACCGAAGCGACTCTAAGAGAGTTCTTCACCTTAGAATCCACTAGTGTGGATGTAGACAGGGCTGCGTCACGTCTAACCAACTCCAGATTAGCCACTGAAAGGGCGGAGTTACACGTGGAATAAGCTACTGCCCTTGAAAGAAGTCTTAAGGAGGATTGTATATCCTGAAACTCTTCCCCTTGAAGACGCAGTGATAACGCCTTCGTAAGGTGATCTGCGTAAGATAAGGCATCTAAATTGGCTCTGTTAGACGCAATAGCAGTTTCCAACACTGCGGTTGGAATAGAAGCTGACGACGGTAATGATAGCTCTAAGTCTTCCGCCTCGTCGTCCATACGCAGAGGAACTCTCGGTATACCCTGACCTGCCGTGTCGAATTTATTCCTTGCATTAATGAAAGGCAGGTTGAGAGTATTTGCGGACAAGAAGCCTGCTTTCCCTGTCCTGGAAGCAAGTTTAAAAATAGCGTCGTTCAATAATTCAAATGTTCTTGCAACATTATTGGACTGCGACGGAAACTCGGGAGCGATGTCCCTGAACCGCTCGAAAAAATCAGAGTCCAATGACGCTATAATTCTCCTGTCCGGAAGCGCAGCAGTCTGGCCCGACGGAACAACTTGAGGAAGAAAGTGCCGGATGAAGTCTACGGCAGCTTTGTGTTGTTCCGAAAGGGATAGCTCCAATTCATCCGTATCCCTTTCACCATCCGGTCGGACCTCCCGATGTTCCCGGTCGTCCGCCCCCGATGCTTCGGCGGAGCGTACCGACCCAGCGCCGTCGGATAATTCTCGATCCGACACCGTCTCTGTCGGCTGCTGGGATGCTGCGATAAGCTGTGCTATCTGCACTAGAATGTCCGACGTCGAGACCTGCGGAGGAGCGGTCTTTCGCTGCTTTGCCGAGGGCAGCTCCGCATCGGATGGCTCCCGCATACTTTTCCTATGCGAACGTCCGGAGTCCATCGGTCTCGAGTCCCTGGCTGCCGGATGGTGTGACCTGGTCGCCGAATAATCCTTCCTCGGCGAAGCTGGCAAGATATCGGAGGTCACGCAGCCAAGGTGCGGTCGTGTGCGCCGGCGAGAAGAGGAAGCCTTAACAGTCTCTGCGGACTGCTTATACAACGGAGCGTCCCGAGCGACGGACGTATGCTCCGCTAAAGACACATTTTGTACCACAACATCTGGTCCCAGATGTTGTTGTACGAGAGAGGGGCCTCTCTCGCTCGCGGCCCGGCTGGACCTGGACGAGCTAGGAACCGGACTAAAAGGCTTCCTCCGTTCTCGTTCACTATCCGCCGTCACTGGGTGTGCATCTATTATTTTTATAGTGCTCGCATCACCCAAAATTTCCTCTTGGACCGCATCGGACGAACCCGGCTGCCGAACCATTCGGTGAATGGACGCTACACCGGGCGAGCTAGCGGACGACATTTGTCTAATCTCCATGAGCACTTTTGCCGCTAGCTCTGTATTTAATTGTGACGACGGACGCACACTTGAAGAAGATAACATGGAAACATCACCCTGTTCTGGTTCCTCTGAAATAGAAACTGAGAGAGTAGAGTGACCTTGTGGAGAAAGAGCCGGCATCGCTCTTTCTCCAGAAACAACATATCGTGACACACGTTTCCAATGTTTCTCATCCCAATGTTCACATACAGGACAGGGATTAATGCGAGAACACTGACTACAATTTATGCAATAATCATGAAAGTCAGAGGAAGATTTCTTCCTATTACAATTTGAACAAGTTCCTTTCATTGTGAAGGAACAACAATAAGTCCTAGTTACTCGCAAAAACCCCTGACACAAAGATACATAATAACATGATCCATTAATAAATGAAAAAACAATTGCAAAACAAAATAATTTTGAAAAAATATTTTTTCAGAGAAGCCCAAGTTGCTGAAAAGTAACGTTGAGCCCCGATGGATCCGATGGCAAAGTGTGGTCAAAAATTTTAAAATTATATAAAATAATTAATGAGACACTTTCGGATAATATAAATGTATCTTATAATGAGATAAACTACCTCAAAGACAAACAGCCCCCCTCAAAAAAGGCTGTTGCCAATGAAAACAAACAGTGTAAACACAGAAGAAAACATGACTCCAGGCACTGAAAAAACTGGCCCGGAATCAGTCCTCAATTACACTCTATCTGATGCAAAACAGAGACTCCCAGGGGAGAATCTGCAGAACATCAGATGGAAGATGCAGAACACAAACGTTATACACCCATGGGTGAAAACGTAACTATGGGGAAAATAACAGAAAACATTCTGTAACCAAGCAACTCTCCCAGGGAAATTTTAGAAATGAAACTTCTCAAAAATATGCCAAAAGCATGGGAGAATTGCAAGGGGGGACTTTAGAAGGTTAGGGGAGAGGAAACACTGAATAAGCAGTGCAACAATTAGCAAGAATGACAACAAGAGGCGTTTGCCTCGAAAGTTAAAAAATTTATAGTAATTTATATATTTTTTATACTTACCAATGACCCAGACATAGCTGGTGCTAACTCTTAAAATATAGGGCCAAACACAAATTTTGCCCCCCAATCCCCAAAATTTGCATCTAAAACTAAAGAAAACATGTCCTGAAAGGCCCTCCACACCTCGCCCCCACTGCGCATGCGCAGTGTCAAGGACGTTCCGAAATTGGCGCCATTTATCATTCTAATAACCAGTGCCTGGTAAGCGCTATGTACTCAGCGGGGAGGCAAGAGTTCCCAACTCCTGGGAGGGCCATCCCCGTCTGGGTCATTGGTAAGTATAAAAAATATATAAATTACTATAAATTTTTTAACATTTTTATACTGTACCAATGACCCAGACATAGCTGAATAGTAAAAAGGCTGGAGGGCCAAGGACATAGAGCAAAATGGAATACGCTCAATAAAATAAAATAGAGTCATCCCCTGTAGGGAAAAGAAGTAATAGGCCTTACATGTATCTTTCTTATTTATGATAAATTAGAAAGATACAACACCTTCCAAAAATTGAGCTTCATACATCCATGTACTCTATTAATATCCAATAATCCTTATACTAATAATTTTTAAAGTAAGCCAATAATAAAGTAAGTCTAGAGAATAGAGACTCTTATACTCCTAAAAGTGAGTGAGAATTGCATAATCATGTCCGTTGACATATGCAATATTCAAAAGCTATACTTTAAAAACTAAGATTTGAATGAATTTTATAAACTTAAACTTCTCACTAAACAACCATCCCAATAACAGCTCAGAATTACTAACTCCGGAGGAGGTATCCCCTTGTTTTCATAGTAAAAACAGGTGACCCAAGGGAACACCCTCCCCCCCCCTTTTTCTTGCCCTGGGTCAAATAGCCCAGAGCGAAGAGGGCAGCCGAACGGAGACACTGCCGAAACAGACAGCCTACCTAGCTATAGTAGCAACTGTTAAGTGAATGACATTCTGAGCAGTAGATAATAGACCTAACAATAGAGGCCTCCAGAAATGGACTCGATATTTCTGAGATAAAATTCATGAATGGATGGCTGAGCGCAATGAGCAGCCTTCAAAAATCTATAATAGCAACACTATTAATGTAAGCCCAAGAAGTAGAAGAACTCTTACTTCAAGAGCCGAAATCTTAAGCACAACTGCTAAGCCAATGATATACCATAAGCAGTACGCTAGTTAATAGAATCCATTAACAATAAAATGGAGCGTAACGTCCTTCTACTAGACATCAAAGACAGAAGAAGCTTACGCCCTTGTAATAAACAGATATCTGTTTATAAATACATAAACTGTACCCGGAAAGAGTAAAGGCCTATGCCCATACGAAGACGGAAGGACCTTAAAATAATAGGTTCCGGATAATAGGAGCCTAACTCTTATGCAACAATCCAACCTAAATAGTAACGGAAGTATTGATTCCGAAACTATGAAAGTGAAAATCATCCATCGATAGTGCATGAAACTCACTGACTCTACAGTAAAAGAGAAACCAACAGAATTACTGTCTAAAAGGTCAGAATTTGAAAACTACTGTTTCCAGAGGCTCAAATGATTACTTAGCTAAATAAGAACCGAAGTTAAAATCCGTATAGGAATTTAATCTAAAGATTCTAAGTCTATTTATCAAAAAGTTACTAACTGACTTAGATAAAGAGACAAAAGACTCAATTGTAAACTATCGTAGAGTGCATAGGTATGAGGTAACATAAACCTATAACCTAAATAACAACAGGCTGCAGTAGATCTTGTGAAACAAGTATACTAAAAACTAGCAATGCATAGTATGGAGGGATCAACCATATGAACATAATGATCCCTACACCACGACAGAAGAGCCTCCACTTTAGTCGCATAGAATAGCGAAGAAGAGGATCTCCTATAGTAAGAAATCGCGTCCAAAGCTCGTCCAGTACAGTGCTTACAATGCAATACGGACCACACAACGGAATACATGAAGGTTGCGACCTTGCTGGTTGTGATAAAGATGACACGATTTACCCAGTGAAAAAAGATCCTCACATAGAGGAAGATTTCACGTTAAGATCCACAGTAGACAAGAGAGTAAATTACTCATGATCTCTGTGAAGATAGAGATGCTATCAACAGAAATGTATTGTGGTTGTTTATCTTAGCAATACCTGCTAAAACAACAGCGCCGGAGGATACGCGTATCCTATCATTGCGTCCTATAGATCAATAGAGCGTTAACAGTATTAGCTCAGAGATCTGGACAAGCCAACACATACGTCTGCAATTGATTAGCAAGCTGTGTCATAATAAAACATCATTGGGCGCTCCCATAGATAGCAAATCTGATTAAATACTTGTTTGTTGAGAGTCCATTCTGACAGCAACAAGCGACCCGTAAGAGAACGGGAGTGCGATAAAACAATCAGACGACCCCGAATATGACGGACCAAAACTGAACTTGGTGTACTATAACCAACAGACGGATTCTTTCCATTAAATTGAATAACGGAAACGAAAGAGTGCCTCCCTGGTTCCGGAGATACGCCACTACTGTCGAATTAAAGGACAGGAATTTGGGCATGCATTTCTGAATAATGTTCATGCAATGACATAAAGCAAGCCTAAAAAACATTATTCCGCGGAAGTTAAACTGATAGCTAAAAGACAGCGGAACCCAAAGACCCTGGCACTTCGAATCCGTAGGGATCAGTATATATCCCAATCTGTTTGACTGGCAACCGTCATAACAGCCACACTAGGGTCCGGCAACTGCGGCGGCACTCTCTGAGTCAACCACCGAATGTTTGCCCCAGTCTGAATCTCTTGTAACACTAGATAGACAAGAGAATGTATAAACCAAGCAATTCATGGATTGCCGGAAAGTTGCCGTCGAAGAGAAGCTCCTCCGAGAACGAAGCGACTCTGAGAGAGTTCTTAACCTACTATCCACGCGTGGATGTAGCTAGGGCTGCATCACGTCTAAACACTCCAATCAGCCACTGAAGGGCGGAGTTATACGTGAACAAAATACTGCCCTCAAAAGAAATTACATTGAGAATAATATCCCGTAAATCTTTTCTTGAAGACGTAATGATAACGCCTCAGTAAGGCGGATTACGTATAATAAAGCGTCTAAGTTAAGTCTACTATACATAATGTCGTTCCCAATATTGAAATTGGAAAAGACATAAACGGCGAAAAAGAATATATGCAGTCTTTAATCACACCGTCTAGACGCATATGAACTCTCGGTTTGCCCTGCTCTGCCAAAATAAACTATATGTAAAAAAGATAAAATGGCAGAAATGAGCCACGCGGACAAGAAACTAAACTATCATGCTTAGTAGCAGGCTTGTATATATATAATATATAGCGTCGAAAAATAAAACACATGTTGTAATGACAATATTGGACTGCGTCGGTAAGTCAGGGACAAAGTCCCTGTACCGATCGAAAAATCCGAGTCCAATGACGCTATAAGTCTCTTATCCAAGATCGCAGCAATGAAGTCCGAAAAATAATCACTGGAAGAAATGCCAGAAGATATGAAAGGCATCTTCCGATACTACTAAAGGGAAAACTCGAAATCTTTCGAATCCCTTTCGCCATCCTGTCGGACCCTATAAAGCGTTCGGTCGTCCGTAGCTTGATGCAACCGCGGACCGCACCGACCCAGCGCCGTCGGATAATTCCTGATTCGACCGAGAAACCGTCAATTGCTGGGATGCTGCGAAACAACTGTGCTAACTCGGATAGCACGTCCGTCACCGAGGCCTGAGGAGCAGCGGTCTTACGATGCATTCCCGCAGGAAGCTCCGAGATCGTTACCCCGTGCATACTTCCAATATGCGAGCGAACGGAGTGTATAGGCCTCGTGTCCCTTGGCTACCGGATGGCGCGACCTATTCGCTGTGGAATCACTGAATGCCGAAACTGATCGGATACTCGAGGTCACGTAGCCAATGTGCGGTCGTGTGCCCTGCTGTGAGGATGAGGAAGCATTAAAGACAGTCTCTCGGACTGTCAATATAACGGAGCGTCCCGAGCAACGGACATATGCTCCGAATGTAAAATATCTGAACCACAACATGCGGTCCCCTATGTTGTTGGCTTCCTCCGATGTGTCCTCAATCTGCCGTCACTGGGTGAGTACTAAAGTAATTAAAGTGCTCGCATCACCCAAATCTCCTTCCTAGACCGCAACGGACGAACCCGGCAGCCGAACCATTCGATGAATGTATGCTACACCGGGTGAGCTAGCGAATGTCATTCCGTAAGCGATAGACATATTCCATGAGCACTTATTGCCGCTAACTCTTCATTAACTATGACGACAGAGGCACACTTTTGAAAGACATCTCCATAACTCTTCGAACAAGAAACCAGAAATGCTTGGATAGCAAGCATAAAATAATAATATATATAGCGTCGTTCAATAATTCGAAAGTTTGTGTGACATTATTGGACTATGTCGGAACTGAGGGACGATGTCCCTGAACCGAACCAAAAATTTCTAAGTCCACCGACGCTATCAGTTTCTTATCCGGCATCGCAGCATATGTTGTTCCGAAAGGGAAAGCTTGAAATCCACCGAATCCCTTTCGGTATCCCGTCGGACCGGATGAAACTTTCGGACGTCCGTACCCGCTTCCGCGGAGCGTCCCGACCCAGCATCGTCGGATAAAATATATGCGACAGATTCAGTTGATGCTGGGATGCTGCGATAAACTGTGCTATTAAGGAAAGCACGTCCGTTCCCGAGGCCTGTGCCGTAGCGGACTTACGATGCATTGCCGCTGGAAGCTCCGTGTACGTTGACTCCCGCACACTTCCTATGCGAACGTCCGGAGTCTGCAGGCCTCGAGTCCCCGGCTACCGACCCAGCGCTGTCGGATAATTCTCGATCCGACACCGTTTCTGTCGGCTGCTGGGATGCTGCGATAAGCTGTGCTATGTGCACAAGAATGTCCGGCGTCGAGACCTGCGGAGGCGCAGTCTATCGGTGCTTCGCCGAGGGCAGCTCCGCATCAGATGGCTCCCGCATACTTCCTATGCGAACGTCCGGAGTCCATCGGTCTCGAATCCCTGGCTGCCGGATGGTGTGACCTGGTCGCCGAAGAATCCTTGATCGGCGAAGCTGGTAATATATCGGCGGTCACGCAGCCAAGGTGCGGTCGTGTGCGCTGATGAGAAGAGGAAGCCTTAGCAGTCTCAGCGGACTGCCTATACAACGGAGCGTCCCGAGCGACGGACGTATGCTCCGCTAACAACACATTTGTACCACAACATCTGGGGCCAGATGTTGTTGAACGAGAGAGGGGCCTCTCTCGCTTGCCGTCCGGATGGACCGGAACGAGCTATGAACCGGACTAAAAGGCTTCCTCCGTTCTCCCTCCGATCCGCCGTCACTGGGTGTGCATTAAGTTAATTTTATAGTGCTCGCATCACCCCAAAATTCCTTCTAGACCGCAACGGACGAACCCGGCTGCCGAACCATTCGGTGAATGGACGCTACACCGGGCGAGCTAGCGGACGTCAAAGGCCGTCGAACCTACTAGGGTCCTCTTAGGCAATTGGCGTATTACATGAGCACTTTTCCGCTAGCCCTTCATTAATTGTGACGACGGAGGCACACTGTTGGAAGACATCACAGATACATCACCCTAATCTTGATCGTCTGAAATAGAAATTGATAAAGTAGAGTGACCCTGCGGGGAAAGGACCGGAGTGTCCAAATCCCCAACAACATACCGTGACATACGCTTCCCATATTGTCATCGAAATCATACGATACAGAACAGGAGTTAATGCGAGTACACTGACCACATATAGAATGATAATAAGGTCAGAGGAAGACTTCCTCCTAAAACAATTGATCAATATCCTTTCAATGAGAAAAGAAAACAAGTCCTGGTACTCGCACTAACCCCTGGCAATCAAATACATAATAATAATATGATCCATTAATATAGAAAAAATAATTGAAATCAAAATATTTTGAAAAAATATTTTTTCAGAACAGCCCAAGTTTCTGAAAAGTAACGTTGAGCCCCAATGGATCCCAAGCCTAAGTGTGGACAAAAATTTTAAAAATATTTTAAACAATTTATTCAACACTTACGAACAATAATAATGTATCTAGTTATGATTAAAATAACATAAAGATATTATTATTTAGAAATCCCCCCCTCACACAGAGGGCTGTTGTAAATGTAAACAATGAGTGTAAAAAACACTAAAATAAGACTCCAGGCACCCAGGCCCGAAATCAGTTACCAAAAATACACCATCTGATGCAAAACAGAGACTTCCAGGGAAGAAACTGCAGAACATCAGATGGTAGATGCAGAACACAACGCCTAACCACCCGTAGGTGAAGACGTAAACATGGGGAAAGAACAGAATTCATTCTGTTATTAAGCTAAAACTCCCAAGAAATTTTAGTAATAATAATTACAGAAACTATGCCAAAAGCATGGGAGAATAGCAAGGGGGAACTTAAAGGACAGGGAGAGAGGAAAAACACTTGAAAAAACAGTGTAACTAAATAATCAGAATGACAACAAAATGGCTGCTGCCTTGAAAATAGGTAACTTAACATAATTTCATTAAAAAATTTTAAGTTACAGCCCTGATAATATTCTGTCACACATTCTTTTCCTCTCCTCCTTTTCTATCCTCCTTAGAATCACCATTTCACTAATATTTATGTGTCTGGCATCATTTAAACTGAGATTTAAAAGCACAAAGATCAGTCAGATGTTAACTGATGAAGGGCCAAACTTAGAATGATAAATGGCGCCAATTTCGGAACGTCCTTGACACTGCGCATGCGCAGTGGGGGCGAGGTGTGGAGGGCCTTTCAGGACATGTTTTCTTTAGTTTTAGATGCAAATTTTGGGGATTGGGGGGCAAAATTTGTGTTTGGCCCTATATTTTAAGAGTTAGCACCAGCTATGTCTGGGTCATTGGTACAGTATAAAAATATAGGCAACTTAACATAATTTTAACAAAAAATTTTAAGTACAGCCCTGATTATTTTTTGCCACTTCTTTTTTCCTCTCCTCCTTCTATCCTCCTTAGAATCACATTTTCTCCAAGAATTACGTGTCTGGCATCCTTTAAACTGAGATTTACAAGCACAAAGATCAGTGAGATGTTGACTGATGAAGGGCCAAACAGAGAATGATATTTGGCGCCAATTTCGGGACGACTGCGTCACTGCGCATGCGCAGTAGAGTCGTACTATGGAGGTCCTTTAGGACATGATTTCTTTTTGTTTTGGATGCAAATTTTGGGGATTGGGGGGCAAAATTTGTGTTTGGCCCTGGTTTTTGTGGAGTTAGCACCAGCTAAGTCTGGGTCATTGGTACAGTATAAAAATACAAAATTTCAATTATCCTTCCATTGATTAAAATTATACTAACTTTGATTGGTACCAAGTAACTTCATCCTTTCATTTAGTATGTATATGTCGACAATAGATAGCATAAAGATGAAACTCAATGCTCAAGCATTGCTGTTGGAACCTTTATGCATTCAATGGACAACATATTGGCACAGCTAAAAGTACCTTTCATTTCTGATCTCTTAATAATAACACAAAAATATAGCTTGGATAAGCCATACCAATAACTTACTAACTTCCAAGTTAATTTACAATTGAATAGCTAAAATGAAGACTATAAACAAGTAAAAGCCCCATGGGCAGTGCATTATATGCCCATTAACATTAATTTGCAAAATACATTTTGTACATGGCAAAAAACCACAACTACAGTAGAATCCTCTTAATTGAATATCCATTTTGCCAGTGAAAATTATTCAATTAACAGGAGTATACAATTAACAGGGATTTGGTCAGTTTCCAGTGTTCTGGAGGTAAACTGAGCATTTATAAATTTAAAATAAATCTGGCAGTCAATGAGTGGTTTATTACCACTGTTCATGAAAGCTTTATCCACTAAACATGAGACAAACTTATGTCTAACTGCAGCAAGGAACAAATTTGTACAAATATGAGACTGCAAGAGAAGGATGAAGAATAATCTTGAATGTTTGAACCATTAACACAAATTATTGGTCCTATACAATCTTGCAAATACACAATCTGTCATTCGCAGAATGAGCTTCCCCAGAGGGTGAATTTGCTGATGCTATCCCATACATTGGGAAAGTTTATTCTCCTGGCACTTCTTTCTGTTTAGGTCTGAGACCTTGATTCAGATTGAGGTCCACAGAGGGTGAATTTAATGATGCTAGTATTTCCAGGCTTGTATACAAACCTTCATTCCCTCAAGAATTTGTGCACATTCTTTCTTCAAAATTCGCCCTGGTAACTTCATTGCCATAGATACTCCCCTGGAACATAAACAGAAACTCTTCAGTCAATGAAAAAATCACAACCATTAAAGCCTAATGATAAAATCACATGAATAAAATTTGTACAGAAGAGAGAGCCCAAATATGGACCCAGGGATTTGATTTCAATACACAATTGAAACAATCTTCCAAAGATGTTATATGTGAAATTTGAAAGCTTTTGGAGCAGTGGTTTGGGAGAAGAAGAGTCTTAAATGTTTTCCCCATTACCAACAGTGTTAAAAAATGATGACTCAGCATTTTTTCAAAGTCTCGAAAAAGTACCGTATGATAAAACCCGATAGCAATTTTTTTTACCATTCCATTCTGTTGCTCCTAAGGAAGCTTCACACCATATAAAAATTCTCAGTGCTGTGTAGTTTTGGAGATATGTGTGTTTTAAAATTTGTTCTATTTTTAGCTCCTACGGTTCCAATGGGGCGACGGAAAAATTTGTTTTGGCATAAATTAAGTACTTATGGCCCAATAAGCCCTCATATCAAATTTGGTTCAAATCAGCTTCTCGGTTTGGAAAGTTAAAAAATTTATAGTAATTTATATATTTTTTATACTTACCAATGACCCAGACATAGCTGGTGCTAACTCTTAAAAATCTAGGGCCAAACACAAATTTTGCCCCCCAATCCCCAAAATTTGCATCTAAAACCAAAGAAATCATGTCCTGAATGGCCCTCCATACTTCGCCTCTACTGCGCATGCGCAGTGTCAAGGACGTCCCAAAATTGGCGCCATTTATCATTCTTTGTTTGGCCCTTCATCAGTTCACATCTGACTGATCTTTGTGCTTGTAAATCTCAGTTTAAATGATGCCAGACACATAAATATTAGAGAAATGGTGGATCTAAAGAGGAAATAGAAGGAGGAGAGGAAAAATGAGTGACAGAAAATAATCAGGGCTGTAACTTAAATTTTTTTTATGAAATTATGTTAAGTTACCTATTTTCGAGGCATGGGCCTGTTGTTGTTATTCTTGCTATAAAGTTACACTGCTTGTTCAGTGTTTCCTCTCTCCCTTTCCTTTAAGTCCCCCCTTGCTATTCTCCCATGCTTTTGGCATTTTTCTGTAATATTATTACTAAAATTTCTTGGGAGTTGTAGCTGGATAACAGAATGAATTCTGTTCTTTACCCCATGTTTACGTCCTCACCCATGGGTGTTTAGGCGTAGTGTTCTGCATCTACCATCTGATGTTCTGCAGTTTCTTCCCTGGAAGTCTCTGTTTTGCATCAGATGGTGTATTATTGGTAACTGATTTCGGGCCATAGTTATCAGTGCCTGGAGTCATGTTTCTGGTGTTTTTACACTTCTTGTTTACATTGACAACAATTTCTGTGGAGGGGGGATTTCTTGTCTTTGTGTTAGTTTAATCATAACAGGATACATTATTATTATTCGTAAGTGTTGCATTAATTTTTTAAAATATTTTAAAAATTTTTGTCCACACTTAGGCTTGGGATCCATTGGGGCTCAACGTTACTTTTCAGAAACTTGGGCTTTTCTGAAAAAATATTTTTTCAAAAAATTTTTTTTTTTATTTCAATTATTTTTTCTATGTTAATGGATCATGTTATTATGTATCTTTGTTTTCAGGGGTTGGTGCGAGTACTAGGACTTTTTGTATTCTTTTCACAATGAAAGGATATTGTTCAATTGTCTTTGTTTTACAGCAAGGTAATTGTGAAGGCGAAAAACACCTGTTACTGAAGTCTAGTGATGATTGGACCATTCACATACGAGATGTAGAACAAAGACATAATGCCACATGTGGGGAAGTGATTTGAATGTATTTATTTATTTATTTATTTATTTATTTATTGGTGTTTAAGGTCACATACTTATGCACAATGGCTAATCGTGACCGTGACAGTTTTACGGGTGGAGGAAGCCGGAGTACCCGGAGAGAACCACCGAGCAACGATGAGCAGCTGTCAGCTCTCCAACATCGTAACTCTAAACTCTGCACCGCAGCACAGGCAGGGTTAGATTGGTTGAAGACATGCGCACCATCGACGTGCAGTACGCCTCAGTACACAGCGTCATCGTGCCCCCATGTAGGCAATCGGGGTGAAGTGTCTTGCCCAAGGACACAACGCGGTTGCCGTAGGTGGGATTCGAACCAAGGACCTCTCGGCTTGCAGCCTGCACCTCTACCAACTGTGCCACCGCGCCCCCGATTTGAATGTATTTTCTTTGTTTTACTGCAGGGACACAAATCATTTGAAAGCCAATCCCATAAACAATACTTAATTCAATTTTCAGTGACATCTCATAACGCAAACCTGAAATATGCGGCGAACAGACAAAAAAATGGCTATTTTACGAGACAAACAGCGATTCTTCAAAGTTAAAAGGGGGGATAAGTATAAAAAGTGAAAAGTAAAAAATATTATTAGAGACTCATTTGAAAGCCTTTCCCATATATATACGATGTGACCCGACAAAAAAAGAGCCTATTTTTGTATATTCAAAGGGCCATAACTCACAGAAAAAATATTTCAACAGCAAAACGGCTAATGCTGCTTCAAGGTCTCATGATAGTGAACTCTCTATGAAATTTCATTGAAATCTGAGCAGTAATGTTGAAGTTATAATGCGAACAAACATCAGAGTTCGGATGGACAGACGTACAGATGGATGCACGGACTCACGTCCGCACGGTACACCCCACTTTTTGAAAAAAGTGGGAGTATAAAAATGAAATTGATTAGCTGATCCAAAATTGAAAGGAAGCTTCCTCTAGATACCAATAATGCATAACCAAAAATGAAATTGATTCAAGACAGTATTCATTTGTTATTGGATGGAAACCAAAGTCAAGATGGCCTCTAAGGAGACAATAACGAATTGGCCAATGGTGCCATCTTGGTTCAGCTGACTGGTCCAACATTGAAAGGAAGCCTCCTCTAGACACCAACAATGCATAACTAAAAAAATGAAAGTGTCAATGACACTGTAGCTCAACTTGTTTAAGACATGTATATGTATAGTATGTGACACAGCAATGACAAACATCTAGGTAATGACCTGATAACAAGGGTACATGTAAAGTATTGTAACGGTCTGTACATAAATGCTGACCGTAGCCTGTAACAAATGTGTAGGTAAAGTATTGTAAAGGTGGGCGACAGTTAGATGCTAAACTAGAAAAGAAATCTTTGAGTCCCAGCGTGGATCTGACTGAACCCCAAAATATTTGTTCTCATAGCACAGTGATAACAAAGGCATCCCAAAACACTCGTTCCTGTCACAAGGTGATAACAAAGGTACCCCAAGAAGTTTCGTGAAGATCAGTTCATAAATACAGACTCGAGCCGTATTGACATGTGCTCTTACTGTGTACAAGTAGCACTGAACAAATGAAAGTTCATCTAATTTGCATAATTTCTGCATGAGAAAAAAACCTGTATTATATGTGATGTATTCCATGTTACATTTGTAGTTACAGTGCTGAAAGTAACATTAAATAGATCAAAGTTAGTCTAATCAGCAAAATTTATGCATGAGAAAAAACCCGCATTATATGTGATGTATCCCATGGTACTAAACATTCACACAGTAAATTATTCAAATCAGCACTTTCATATGGAAGTTCTGCGCAAAAATCTGATTGCAACTAATTTTGTACAAAATGGCCACCAGCAGCCATCTTGAATTTCAGACCGGACCCAAAAACACTCATTCTTGTCCCACGGTGATAACAAAGGTACCCAAGAAGTTTCGTAAAGATCAGTTCATAAATGCGGCCTCTAGCCCGAGCCGTATTGGCATTTGCACTTACAGTGCTGAAAGTAACACTAAATAAATCAAAGTTAGTCTAATTTGCATAATTTACGCACGAGAAAAAAACCTGTACTACAAGTGATGTGTCCCATGGTACTAAACATTCATACAAAAAAATTATTAAAATCGGAGCTTTCATATGGAAGTTCTGTGCAAAAATCTGATTGCACCTAATTTTGGTACAAAATGGCTGCCAGCGGACGTCTTAAATTTCGGACCGGACCCAAAAACACTCGTTCTCGTCTCACGGTGATAACAAAGGTACCCAAGAAGTTTCGTAAAGATCGGTTCATAAATACGGCCTCTAGCCCGAGCCATGTGTAACGGATGGACAGACGGACGACGGGCCATGGCAATACCTCAAATTTGGCTTCGCCAAAGTTGAGCTAAAAATTATTCGAGTCAGCATTAATTAGTTATTGGACGGAAACCAAATTCAATATGGCCACCATAGCAGCCATATTGAATTGGCAAGCTTATCCAAAATCGAAAGGAAACTTCCTCTAGACACCAATAACGCATCACCAAAAAATGAAATTTATTTGAGTCTGTATTCATTAATTATTGGATGGAAAAGAAATTCAAGATGGCCAACATGGAAGCCATAATAAATTGAAAACTGGTGGCTATCTTGGTTCGGCTGACTGGTCCAACATTGAAATAAGACTTTCTCCAGAAACCAGCAATGCATAATTACACAAGTGCAATGCCAAGGGTGGCTATGCTCTTGCCCCCCTCCCCCACACTTCTGCCAAGCATGAGTTTCTAGTCATTTAACTTTGTTGATATTGAATTAATAAATGTCTTATCTTATCTCCGTTAAACCGTAGCATGATAATAAAGTCCAAAAAGGTGCCATAACTCAGATTAAAAATTATCGCACCATTCTTAAAATCAAGCCTGTCTGGTATATTGTCTGCAATAAGCTATGTTCCAAGTCTGATTGAAATCGACACCTATAACTCAGGTTACCATCCAGAAACCAATATCAACATGTCTAAGTCGAAAAGGGTCATAACTCTGCCAAAGAATATCAGACCAAGTCCACTATCAATCCCAATCTGTATTATGTAGTAATAAACATATGTATACAATTTTGTTTCATTTCGTTCAGTCAAACTAAACTTGTCGTCCGGAAACCAATATCAAAATGCTTTCTAAGTCGGAAAAGGGCCATAACTCTTCCAAAAAATATTGTACCAAGCCCACTATCAATTCCAACTTGTATTATGTGCTTATAAACCAATGTATAAAATTTTGTTGCATTTCGATCAGTCAAACTAAAGTCATGTTTTCTAAGTCAGAAAAGAGCCATAAATCTGAAAAAATATATCGGACCAAGCCCACTATCAATTCGAACCTGTATTATATGGTTATAAATCTATGTATAAAATTTTGTTTCATTTTGTTCAGTCAAACTAAAGTTATCATCTGGAAAACACATTCAGGATGGACCTACGTAATAAAGGAAAAATGATGTAGGTGGGGTGGAGGGCAGGCACCACGAGCAAGTCGGAAGCAACCGTGGGAGTCCCAATATGGTTACAACGTGCTGAGCATAGAACTTGTGGCTGAGTTATGTGTATTCCGCCAGGACTAGTTCTCGTGTTTATTCCAGCACACGACTCATTTCAGAAACTGGAGTCTGATAAGTACTGTTTGTTGTGTAATTCAGTTTATTAAGGTAAAATCGCAGTGACCATTGGGAGCGGGAGAGCAGGAGAGTGGAAATTCACTCTCCACTTTTAGATTTTACGAGAGTGAAAAATTTTAGGAGGGTGATTTTTAAAATAATGCCTCAGGCCAATTCGCCCCCAGGTGGAATAACGAGGATTGGTGGTGATTGCTGTTGAGAAATCAGTAGGCCTAATAACACGCGATTTCCAAAATAATTGGTTTTATGACGTTTCAGCCTTGAGACGTTTCGGCCCTAAGAGGCCAAAACGTCTTAGAAATTGGGCCGAAACGTCTTCACATTCGGTAATTCTTTTTTAGATGTGATTGTGTGGAGGGGTTAAAGTATGCTATCGCCAGTATCGGCGCATTTTGTTTCTCTCTTCAAGCATCGTGAAAGCGAAACTCGAAATGCACCCCTTCTCAGCAAACCTGTCGTCAGCGACCACCTGTCTTTAACGACCATTTTTGGCAAGTCCCAAGGGTGGTCGCTCATGACCAGGGGTCAGCCTGGCAGCTGATTTTAGGGAGAAGTGAATTCTCCCTTCAGAGACTTTAGGGAGAAGTCAGGACCCAGGAGGGAGAAGTCAGTGGACATGAAGGAGAAATCAGAAAAAAAAAACATAAAACGTATATGACATCGTGACAAAATAAATGAACATAGAGGACACAATTGTGGAGAAAAAAATAAATAAAAGTTTATACAAACACACACAAAACTAAGTCAAGATGGTTACATAACAGAATGTAGGTTAAAATCCCCCACCCCACCCTACAAAAAACTGTGTCGTTCATGGTTTCTGAATACCCCCTAACTCTTTGCCTAACAGTGATGACTAAGGTTACCGTGCAGTTGATTTTGTATTTGCCTCAACGATGTGGATTTGAAATTTAGTATGACCCATGGTGAGAGTGTTCTTCTCTGTAACAGAAGGTATATTCTTTTTAAAAAAATATTTAAAGTGTTTAAAATAAATTTCAAGTTCATATAAGAAGCTGGGTCATTCATGGTTTCTGAATACCCTAACTGAGTTGAAAAGCGTAGTTAAAAAAGTTTTCGATATCCTTCGTAAATTAAGCGTTATTAACAATTTGAGTTAATTAATTTCTTTGGTAAATGACAAAACATTTCAGTTGTCTCCCTTCCCGGCTGCACTGGGTAAACTAATAATACACTGTTCAGAAAACTGACAATTTCTGCCAACCATCTTTCACTGACACGTGCGATTGGTGCTTTGAAGGTCTGCCATTCTTATCCATCCAAATACCTGTGATTTCTATTGTAGCCTTATTACATTTAACCCCCTTCCAACAAACTTCACAAGTTTTCAAAGAAAAACATTCAATGCAAATTGCGGGGCGAATTTCAATGCAGCCAATTTTTCAGTGGAACAGAGTGTAACCGCAAGCAATTTCGATATGGACGAACTGTCTCCAATACATTTTTTTTGTTTTGAAACGATGGTTAACTTTAATAAATTCTAATTAACTCGATGCGTGTCTTGTGTGATTCGTTGTTGTCTGGTACTTTGTTTTTAAATAGCCATTTTGTGCTGGTTGCTATCAGTTGGGGCGAATTGTTCGAACGACTACGCCATTGCAATTCTTTTCAGAAATATAAAATTGGGCTAGTTTAGGCTATTTTCACAGCCGTGTGACGGACTTTAACAGCAACCGTGTTTACTGTTTTTTGCGGAAGCGTGTGTTTTTAAAAAATAAAACATAAGAAAATACAGTAAACTGCCATGTCTCCCAAGGAAGTTTGGGAGGGCGACTTGAATTTCGCCCCCAATGTAAGCCAAGGCGACTTGAGGAATGACAAGGCGACTTCTTTGCCCAAGTCGCCCACTCGGCTGACCCCTGCTCATGACAGGTTCTTCTGTACTTTGCACTTCTCCGACGAAGGCTTTGAACACGACCGGAAGATAAACGTGCGCGACTAATTACTCGCGGTATACGAAAAAGCGGTGCGCGATGGTGCGCTGGCGCGATCGCTCGCCGTTCCCAATGGTCACTGAAATCGTGATTCGACATGCTAGCTATGTATGATTCATAGCTTCATCCATTGATCTGGGTGAATCATTGTTGACATTATAGTGTATCTGTCTGACGACAGTTAGGTAATTCAGACTAACGTTGGTGAAACGATAAATGAGTTAGAATGTATCGGCGACCTTTATACAATTGATGGTCGGTTAACTGTGATATAGGCGTCAAATGCGCCTGTGAGTTTTAGTGAAGAAAGTAAACACACGTTATTCGGCTGATAATAAAGTCCAAAAAGGTGCCATAGGTCAGATTAAAAATTATCACACCATTCTCAAAATCAAACCTGTCTGGTATATTGTCTGCAATAAGCTATATTCCAAGTCTGATTGAAATCGACACCTATAACTCAGGTTACCATCTAGAAACCAATATCAACATGCCTAAGTCGAAAAGGGTCATAACTCTGCCAAAAAATATCGGACCAAGTCCACTATCAATCCCAATCTGTATTATGTAGCAATAAACATATGTATACAATTTTGTTTCATTTCGTTCAGTCAAACTAAACTTGTCGTCCGGAAACCAATATCAAAATGCTTTCTAAGTCGGAAAAGGGCCATAACTCTTCCAAAAAATATCGTACCAAGCCCACTATCAATTCCAACTTGAATTATGTGCTTATAAACCAATGCATAAAATTTTGGTGCATTTCGTTCAGTCAAACTAAAGTCATGTTTTCTAAGTCAGAAAAGAGCCATAAATCTGAAAAAAAATATCGGACCAAGCCCACTATCAATTCGAACCTGTATTATATGGTTATAAATCTATGTATAAAATTTTGTTTCATTTTGTTCAGTCAAACTAAAGTTATCATCTGGAAAACTACGTAATAAAGGAAAAATGATCACAAACCTATGAAACAAGTGAAATTTCTTTTAAAAAGTTGATGTAACTTTGCATAATTGGATTCTTACCTCCTTATATCCCCCATTCTTATAGACATTCTGGCTATACCAGCAGCACAAACTTCATCATGATCTCTCTCACTATCATTCTTTGTAACCCCTTTCTCATAATGTGCTAATGCATTCATATAATCTCCAGTGAATTCTAACTGCTGAGCATATTCTCTTGATATATAAGGTATCTGTTCTGGTGCAAGTGCCTTAGCTAGTTGAAGGGCACTGTCCCAGTGTAACAAATCTCGCCTCATCTATAAATAAATGAAAGTATCAATGACACTGTAGCTCAACTTGTGTAAAACATATACATGTATAGTATGTGACACAGCAATGACACACATCTAGGTAATGACATGATAACAAAGCCACATGTAAAGTATTGTAAAGGTCTGTACATAAATACTAGTTTGCATAATTTCTGCACGAGAAAAAAACCTGTATTATATGTGATGTATTCCATGTTACTAAACATTCATTGAAAAATTTATTCAAATCAGAACCTTCATATAGAAGTTCTGTACGAAAAACTGATTGTACCTGATTTTGGTACAAAATGGCTGCCAGCAGCCATCTTGAATTTCGGACCGCATCCAAAAACATTCATTCTCGTCCCAAGGTGATAACAAAGGAACCCAAGAAGTTTCGTGAAGATCAGTTCATAAATACAGCCCCTAGCCCGAGCCGTATTGACATGTGTCTGTGTGTAAGTAGCACTGAATAAATCAAAGTTCATCGAATAATTTCTGCACGAGAAAAAAACCCATATTATATGTGATGTATTCCATATTACTAAATATTCATACAGAAATTTATTCAAATCAGAACTTTCATACAGAAGTTCTGTACAAAAAATTGATTGCACTAATTTCGGTACAAAATGGCTGCCAGTGGCCATCTTGAATTTTGATATTTTCAGTTCCTTGGATTTCCATTGGGCTGTGAAAAACATTTTTCAGGCATCTATCAACTACTTATCACCCAATTATATTACATGCAAAATTCAACCATTTAAAAAAAAGCGCAATTTCCATTATGCAAAGATACTGTTATGTTTCATATGTTATTCAAATGAAATCTTCCAATTTGATTAAATAAATTTACTTGAAGGCAAGAATTTATTGGATATTCAAAGAAGAGGCCACAAGGGGCCTTAATTGCTCACCTGACAAGTTGTTCAAAGATGAATTTTGGATCACATTCAGCTAATTATGGCTCAACACTTCAGAGGAATGAAATCATGAAATTGTTATAGGGGTCCTTTTTTAACATTTACAATTTTCAGGCTAAAAATTGTCTGGGGTTTTTTGTCTCAAAATTGAACAAAATGCATAAAAAAATGGAAATTTTTTTTTCTGAATGTTGGTCCAAAATTTCCGTCTGAACAGGTATCACACGTCATCTCTCTCCCCCCCCCCCTGGATATCTTTCTCTCTGGGAGTGGGTGGGGGGGGGGAGATATCCTAGTATTCCCCCCCCCCCTCCCCTGCCCTGGATATCTTCTCCCCACCATGACAAAATTTTTTTGGTCAAACATTTGACATTAATTGATAATGAAATGGTGAGAGAAATAAATTTGGGGCATAAAAGTTAAAAAATTTATAGTAATTTATATATTTTTTATACTTACCAATGACCCAGACATAGCTGGTGCTAACTCTTAAAATATAGGGCCAAACACAAATTTTGCCCCCCAATCCCCAAAATTTGCATCTAAAACTAAAGAAAACATGTCCTGAAAGGCCCTCCACACTTCGCCCCTACTGCGCATGCGCAGTGTCAAGAACGTTCCGAAATTGGCGCCATTTATCATTCTAATAACCAGTGCCTGGTAAGCGCTATGTACTCAGCGGGGAGGCAAGAGTTCCCAACTCCTGGGAGGGCCATCCCCGTCTGGGTCATTGGTAAGTATAAAAAATATATAAATTACTATAAATTTTTTAACATTTTTATACTGTACCAATGACCCAGACATAGCTGAATAGTAAAAAGGCTGGAGGGCCAAGGACATAGAGCAAAATGGAATACGCTCAATAAAATAAAATAGAGTCATCCCCTGTAGGGAAAAGAAGTAATAGGCCTTACATGTATCTTTCTTATTTATGATAAATTAGAAAGATACAACACCTTCCAAAAATTGAGCTTATACATCCATGTACTCTATTAATATCCAATAATCCTTATACTAATAATTTTTAAAGTAAGCCAATAATAAAGTAAGTCTAGAGAATAGAGACTCTTATACTCCTAAAAGTGTGTGAGAATTGCATAATCATGTCCGTTGACATATGCAATATTCAAAAGCTATACTTTAAAAACTAAGACTTGAATGAATTTTATAAACTTAAACTTCTCACTAAACAACCATCCCAATAACAGCTCAGAATTACTAACTCCGGAGGAGGTATCCCCTTGTTTTCATAGTAAAAACAGGTGACCCAAGGGAACACCCTCCCCCCCCCCTTTTTCTTGCCCTGGGTCAAATAGCCCAGAGCGAAGAGGGCAGCCGAACGGAGACACTGCCGAAACAGACAGCCTACCTAGCTATAGTAGCAACTGTTAAGTGAATGACATTCTGAGCAGTAGATAATAGACCTAACAATAGAGGCCTCCAGAAATGGACTCGATATTTCTGAGATAAAATTCATGAATGGATGGCTGAGCACAATGAGCAGCCTTCAAAAATCTATAATAGCAACACTATTAATGTAAGCCCAAGAAGTAGAAGAACTCTTACTTCATGAGCCGAAATCTTAAGCACAACTGCTAAGCCAATGATATACCATAAGCAGTACGCTAGTTAATAGAATCCATTAACAATAAAATGGAGCGTAACGTCCTTCTACTAGACATCAAAGACAGAAGAAGCTTACGCCCTTGTAATAAACAGATATCTGTTTATAAATACATAAACTGTACCCGGAAAGAGTAAAGGCCTATGCCCATACGAAGACGGAAGGACCTTAAAATAATAGGTTCCGGATAATAGGAGCCTAACTCTTATGCAACAATCCAACCTAAATAGTAACGGAAGTATTGATTCCGAAACTATGAAAGTGAAAATCATCCATCGATAGTGCATGAAACTCACTGACTCTACAGTAAAAGAGAAATCAACAGAATTACTGTCTAAAAGGTCAGAATTTGAAAACTACTGTTTCCAGAGGCTCAAATGATTACTTAGCTAAATAAGAACCTGAAGTTAAAATCCGTATAGGAATTTAATCTAAAGATTCTAAGTCTATTTATCAAAAAGTTACTAACTGACTTAGATAAAGAGACAAAAGACTCAATTGTAAACTATCATAGAGTGCATAGGTATGAGGTAACATAAACCTATACCCTAAATAACAACAGGCTGCAGTAGATCTTGTGAAACAAGTATACTAAAAAATAGCAATGAGTAGTATGGAGGGATCAACCATATGAACATAATGATCCCTACACCACGACGGAAGAGCCTCCACTTTAGTCGCATAGAATAGCGAAGAAGAGGATCTCCTATAGTAAGAAATCGCGTCCAAAGCTCGTCCAGTACAGTGCTTACAATGCAATACGGACCACACAACGGAATACATGAAGGTTGCGACCTTGCTGGTTGTGATAAAGATGACACGATTTACCCAGTGAAAAAAGATCCTCACATAGAGGAAGATTTCACGTTAAGATCCACAGTAGACAAGAGAGTAAATTACTCATGATCTCTGTGAAGATAGAGATGCTATCAACAGAAATGTATTGTGGTTGTTTATCTTAGCAATACCTGCTAAAACAACAGCGCCGGAGGATACGCATATCCTATCATTCCGTCCTATAGATCAATAGAGCGTTAACAGTATTAGCTCAGAGATCTGGACAAGCCAACACATACGTCTGCAAATGATTAGCAAGCTGTGTCATAAATAAAACATCATTGGGCGCTCCCATAGATAGCAAATCTGATTGAATACTTGTTTGTTGAGAGTCCATTCTGACAGCAACAAGCGACCCGTAAGAGAACGGGAGTGCGTTAAAACAATCAGACGACCCAGAATATGACGGATCAAAACTGAACTTGGTGTACTATAACCAACAGACGGATTCTTTCCATTAAATTGAATAACGGAAACGAAAGAGTGCCTCCCTGGTTCCGGAGATACGCCACTACTGTCGAATTAAAGGACAGGAATTTGGGCATGCGTTTCTGAATAATGTTCATGCAATGACATAAAGCAAGCCTAAAAAACATTATTCCGCGGAAGTTAAACTGATAGCTAAAAGACTGCGGAACCCAAAGACCCTGGCACTTCGAATCCGTAGGGATCAGTATATATCCCAATCTGTTTGACTGGAAACCGTCATAACAGCCACACTCGGGTCCGGCAACTGCGGCGGCACTCTCTGAGTCAACCACCGAATGTTTGCCCCAGTCTGAATCTCTTGTAACACTAGATAGACAAGAGAATGTATAAATCAAGCAATTCATGGATTGCCGGAAAGTTGCCGTCGAAGAGAAGCTCCTCCGAGAACGAAGCGACTCTGAGAGAGTTCTTAACCTACTATCCACGCGTGGATGTAGCTAGGGCTGCATCACGTCTAACCAACTCCAATCAGCCACTGAAGGGCGGAGTTATACGTGAACAAACTACTGCCCTCAAAAGAAATTACATTGAGAATAATATCCCGTAAATCTTTTCTTGAAGACGTAATGATAACGCCTCAGTAAGGCGGATTACGTATAATAAAGCGTCTAAGTTAAGTCTACTATACATAATGTCGTTCCCAACATTGAAATTGGAAAAGACATAAACGGCGAAAAAGAATATATGCAGTCTTTAATCACACCGTCTAGACGCATATGAACTCTCGGTATGCCCTGCTCTGCCAAAATAAACTATATGTAAAAAAGATAAAATGGCAGAAATGAGCCACGCGGACAAGAAACTAAACTATCATGCTTAGTAGCAGGCTTGTATATATATATAAATATATAGCGTCGAAAAATAAAACACATGTTGTAATGACAATATTGGACTGCGTCGGTAAGTCAGGGACAAAGTCCCTGTACCGATCGAAAAATCCGAGTCCAATGACGCTATAAGTCTCTTATCCAAGATCGCAGCAATGAAGTCCGAAAAATAATCACTGGAAGAAATGCCAGAAGATATGAAAGGCATCTTCCGATACTACTAAAGGGAAAACTCGAAATCTTTCGAATCCCTTTCGCCATCCTGACGGACCCTAAAAAGCGTTCGGTCGTCCGTAGCTTGATGCAACCGCGGACCGCACCGACCCAGCGCCGTCGGATAATTCCTGATTCGACCGAGAATCTCCTTCCTAGACCGCAACGGACGAACCCGGCAGCCGAACCATTCGATGAATGTACGCTACCCCGGGTGAGCTAGCGAATGTCACTCCGTAAGCGATAGACATATTCCATGAGCACTTATTGCCGCTAACTCCTCATTAACTATGACGACAGAGGCACACTTTTGAAAGACATCTCCATAACTCTTCGAACAAGAAACCAGAAATGCTTGGATAGCAAGCATAAAATAATAATATATATAGCGTCGTTCAATAATTCGAAAGTTTGTGTGACATTATTGGACTATGTCGGAACTGAGGGACGATGTCCCTGAACCGAACCAAAAAAATTTCTAAGTCCACCGACGCTATCAGTTTCTTATCCGGCATCGCAGCATATGTTGTTCCGAAAGGGAAAGCTTGAAATCCACCGAATCCCTTTCGTTATCCTGTCGGACCGGATGAAACTTTCGGACGTCCGTACCCGCTTCCGCGGAGCGTCCCGACCCAGCATCGTCGGATAAAATATATGCGACAGATTCAGTTGATGCTGGGATGCTGCGATAAACTGTGCTATTAAGGAAAGCACGTCCGTTCCCGAGGCCTGTGCAGTAGCGGACTTACGATGCATTGCCGCTGGAAGCTCCGTGTACGTTGACTCCCGCACACTTCCTATGCGAACGTCCGGAGTCTGCAGGCCTCGAGTCCCCGGCTACCGACCCAGCGCTGTCGGATAATTCTCGATCCGACACCGTTTGTGTCGGCTGCTGGGATGCTGCGATAAGCTGTGCTATGTGCACAAGAATGTCCGGCGTCGAGACCTGCGGAGGCGCAGTCTATCGCTGCTTCGCCGAGGGCAGCTCCACATCCGATGGCTCCCGCATTCTTTTCCTATGCGAATGTCCGGAGTCCATCGGTCTCGAATCCCTGGCTGCCGGATGGTGTGACCTGGTCGCCGAAGAATCCTTGATCGGCGAAGCTGGTAATATATCGGCGGTCACGCAGCCAAGGTGCGGTCGTGTGCGCTGACGAGAAGAGGAAGCCTTAGCAGTCTCAGCGGACTGCCTATACAACGGAGCGTCCCGAGCGACGGACGTATGCTCCGCTAACGACACATTTGTACCACAACATCTGGGGCCAGATGTTGTTGAACGAGAGAGGGGCCTCTCTCGCTTGCCGTCCGGATGGACCGGAACGAGCTATGAACCGGACTAAAAGGCTTCCTCCGTTCTCCCTCCGATCCGCCGTCACTGGGTGTGCATTAAGTTAATTTTATAGTGCTCGCATCACCCCAAAATTCCTTCTAGACCGCAATGGACGAACCCGGCTGCCGAACCATTCGGTGAATGGACGCTACACCGGGTGAGCTAGCGGACGTCAAAGGCCGTCGAACCTACTAGGGTCCTCTTAGGCAATTGGCGTATTACATGAGCACTTTTCCGCTAGCCCTTCATTAATTGTGACGACGGAGGCACACTGTTGGAAGACATCACAGATACATCACCCTAATCTTGATCGTCTGAAAAAGAAATTGATAAAGTAGAGTGACCCTGCGGGGAAAGGACCGGAGTGTCCAAATCCCCAACAACATACCGTGACATACGCTTCCCATATTGTCATCGAAATCATACGATACAGAACAGGAGTTAATGCGAGTACACTGACCACATATAGAATGATAATAAGGTCAGAGGAAGACTTCCTCTTAAAACAATTGATCAATATCCTTTCAATGTGAAAAGAAAACAAGTCCTGGTACTCGCACTAACCCCTGGCAATCAAAATACATAATAATAATATGATCCATTAATATAGAAAAAATAATTGAAATCAAAATATTTTGAAAAAATATTTTTTCAGAACAGCCCAAGTTTCTGAAAAGTAACGTTGAGCCCCAATGGATCCCAAGCCTAAGTGTGGACAAAAATTTTAAAAATATTTTAAACAATTTATTCAACACTTACGAACAATAATAATGTATCTAGTTATGATTAAAATAACATAAAGATATTATTATTTAGAAATCCCCCCCTCACACAGAGGGCTGTTGTAAATGTAAACAATGGGTGTAAAAACACTAAAATAAGACTCCAGGCACCCAGGCCCGAAATCAGTTACCAAAAATACACCATCTGATGCAAAACAGAGACTTCCAGGGAAGAAACTGCAGAACATCAGATGGTAGATGCAGAACACAACGCCTAACCACCCGTAGGTGAAGACGTAAACATGGGGAAAGAACAGAATTCATTCTGTTATTCAGCTAAAACTCCCAAGAAATTTTAGTAATAATAATTACAGAAATTATGCCAAAAGCATGGGAGAATAGCAAGGGGGAACTTAAAGGACAGGGAGAGAGGAAAAACACTTGAAAAAACAGTGTAACTAAATAATCAGAATGACAACAAAATGGCTGCTGCCTTGAAAATAGGTAACTTAACATAATTTCATTAAAAAATTTTAAGTTACAGCCCTGATAATATTCTGTCACACATTCTTTTCCTCTCCTCCTTTTCTATCCTCCTTAGAATCACCATTTCACTAATATTTATGTGTCTGGCATCATTTAAACTGAGATTTAAAAGCACAAAGATCAGTCAGATGTTAACTGATGAAGGGCCAAACTTAGAAAGATAAATGGCGCCAATTTCGGAACGTTCTTGACACTGCGCATGCGCAGTAGGGGCGAAGTGTGGAGGGCCTTTCAGGACATGTTTTCTTTAGTTTTAGATGCAAATTTTGGGGATTGGGGGGCAAAATTTGTGTTTGGCCCTATATTTTAAGAGTTAGCACCAGCTATGTCTGGGTCATTGGTACAGTATAAAAATAAATGGTTTTGGATAAACACTAAGTTAGGGTTGGTTAGTGATGGGGATGGTGGGGGGGGGGGGGGGAGATATCCAGTCCGAGATATCCCCACCATGATAATAATTTTTTTGTCAAACATTTGACATTAATTCATAATGAAATGGTGAGAGAAATAGATTTGGGGCATAAAAAAATGTTTTCGGATAAAGACTAAGTTAGGGTTTGTTGGAGATGGGGATGGGGGGGGGGGGGGGGATATCCAGGCCTGGATATCTCCCCCCTCCCCCCCCCCCCCCCCCCCCCCACCATGACAAATATTTTTATGTCAAACATTTGACATTAATTGATAATGAAATGGTGGGAGAAATAGATTTGGGGCATAAAAGTTAAAAAATTTATAGTAATTTATATATTTTTTATACTTACCAATGACCCAGACATAGCTGGTGCTAACTCTTAAAATATAGGGCCAAACACAAATTTTGCCCCCCAATCCCCAAAATTTGCATCTAAAACTAAAGAAAACATGTCCTGAAAGGCCCTCCACACTTCGCCCCCACTGCGCATGCGCAGTGTCAAGGACGTTCCGAAATTGGCGCCATTAATCATTCTAATAACCAGTGCCTGGTAAGCGCTATGTACTCAGCGGGGAGGCAAGAGTTCCCAACTCCTGGGAGGGCCATCCCCGTCTGGGTCATTGGTAAGTATAAAAAATATATAAATTACTATAAATTTTTTAACATTTTTATACTGTACCAATGACCCAGACATAGCTGAATAGTAAAAAGGCTGGAGGGCCAAGGACATAGAGCAAAATGGAATACGCTCAATAAAATAAAATAGAGTCATCCCCTGTAGGGAAAAAGAAGTAATAGGCCTTACATGTATCTTTCTTATTTATGATAAATTAGAAAGATACAACACCTTCCAAAAATTGAGCTTCATACATCCATGTACTCTATTAATATCCAATAATCCTTATACTAATAATTTTTAAAGTAAGCCAATAATAAAGTAAGTCTAGAGAATAGAGACTCTTATACTCCTAAAAGTGTGTGAGAATTGCATAATCATGTCCGTTGACATATGCAATATTCAAAAGCTATACTTTAAAAACTAAGACTTGAATGAATTTTATAACTTAAACTTCTCACTAAACAACCATCCCAATAACAGCTCAGAATTACTAACTCCGGAGGAGGTATCCCCTTGTTTTCATAGTAAAAAACAGGTGACCCAAGGGAACACCCTCCCCCCCCCCCCCCTTTTTCTTGCCCTGGGTCAAATAGCCCAGAGCGAAGAGGGCAGCCGAACGGAGACACTGCCGAAACAGACAGCCTACCTAGCTATAGTAGCAACTGTTAAGTGAATGACATTCTGAGCAGTAGAGAATAGACCTAACAATAGAGGCCTCCAGAAATGGACTCGATATTTCTGAGATAAAATTCATGAATGGATGGCTGAGCGCAATGAGCAGCCTTCAAAAATCTATAATAGCAACACTATTAATGTAAGCCCAAGAAGTAGAAGAACTCTTACTTCATGAGCCGAAATCTTAAGCACAACTGCTAAGTCAATGATATACCATAAGCAGTACGCTAGTTAATAGAATCCATTAACAATAAAATGGAGCGTAACGTCCTTCTACTAGACATCAAAGACAGAAGAAGCTTACGCCCTTGTAATAAACAGATATCTGTTTATAAATACATAAACTGTACCCGGAAAGAGTAAAGGCCTATGCCCATACGAAGACGGAAGGACCTTAAAATAATAGGTTCCGGATAATAGGAGCCTAACTCTTATGCAACAATCCAACCTAAATAGTAACGGAAGTATTGATTCCGAAACTATGAAAGTGAAAATCATCCATCGATAGTGCATGAAACTCACTGACTCTACAGTAAAAGAGAAACCAACAGGATTACTGTCTAAAAGGTCAGAATTTGAAAACTACTGTTTCCAGAGGCTCAAATGATTACTTAGCTAAATAAGAACCGAAGTTAAAATCCGTATAGGAATTTAATCTAAAGATTCTAAGTCTATTTATCAAAAAGTTACTAACTGACTTAGATAAAGAGACAAAAGACTCAAATGTAAACTATCGTAGAGTGCATAGGTATGAGGTAACATAAACCTATAACCTAAATAACAACAGGCTGCAGTAGATCTTGTGAAACAAGTATACTAAAAAATAGCAATGAGTAGTATGGAGGGATCAACCATATGAACATAATGATCCCTACACCACGACGGAAGAGCCTCCACTTTAGTCGCATAGAATAGCGAAGAAGAGGATCTCCTATAGTAAGAAATCGCGTCCAAAGCTCGTCCAGTACAGTGCTTACAATGCAATATGGACCACACAACGGAATACATGAAGGTTGCGACCTTGCTGGTTGTGATAAAGATGGCACGATTTACCCAGTGAAAAAAGATCCTCACATAGAGGAAGATTTCACGTTAAGATCCACAGTAGACAAGAGAGTAAATTACTCATGATCTCTGTGAAGATAGAGATGCTATCAACAGAAATGTATTGTGGTTGTTTATCTTAGCAATACCTACTAAAACAACAGCGCCGGAGGATACGCGTATCCTATCATTCCGTCCTATAGATCAATAGAGCGTTAACAGTATTAGCTCAGAGATCTGGACAAGCCAACACATACGTCTGCAATTGATTAGCAAGCTGTGTCATAAATAAAACATCATTGGGCGCTCCCATAGATAGCAAATCTGATTAAATACTTGTTTGTTGAGAGTCCATTCTGACAGCAACAAGCGACCCGTAAGAGAACGGGAGTGCAATAAAACAATCAGACGACCCAGAATATGACGGACCAAAACTGAACTTGGTGTAGTATAACCAACAGACGGATTCTTTCCATTAAATTGAATAACGGAAATGAAAGAGTGCCTCCCTGGTTCCGGAGATACGCCACTACTGTCGAATTAAAGGACAGGAATTTGGGCATGCGTTTCTGAATAATGTTCATGCAATGACATAAAGCAAGCCTAAAAAACATTATTCCGCGGAAGTTAAACTGATAGTTAAAAGACTGTGGAACCCAAAGACCCTGGCACTTCGAATCCGTAGGGATCAGTATATATCCCAATCTGTTTGACTGGCAACCGTCATAACAGCCACACTCGGGTCCGGCAACTGCGGCGGCACTCTCTGAGTCAACCACCGAATGTTTGCCCCAGTCTGAATCTCTTGTAACACTAGATAGACAAGAGAATGTATAAATCAAGCAATTCATGGATTGCCGGAAAGTTGCCGTCGAAGAGAAGCTCCTCCGAGAACGAAGCGACTCTGAGAGAGTTCTTAACCTACTATCCACGCGTGGATGTAGCTAGGGCTGCATCACGTCTAACCAACTCCAATCAGCCACTGAAGGGCGGAGTTATACGTGAACAAACTACTGCCCTCAAAAGAAATTACATTGAGAATAATATCCCGTAAATCTTTTCTTGAAGACGTAATGATAACGCCTCAGTAAGGCGGATTACGTATAATAAAGCGTCTAAGTTAAGTCTACTATACATAATGTCGTTCCCAACATTGAAATTGGAAAAGACATAACGGCGAAAAGAATATATGCAGTCTTTAATCACACCGTCTAGACGCATATGAACTCTCGGTATGCCCTGCTCTGCCAAAATAAACTATATGTAAAAAAGATAAAATGGCAGAAATGAGCCACGCGGACAAGAAACTAAACTATCATGCTTAGTAGCAGGCTTGTATATATATATAAATATATAGCGTCGAAAAATAAAACACATGTTGTAATGACAATATTGGACTGCGTCGGTAAGTCAGGGACAAAGTCCCTGTACCGATCGAAAAATCCGAGTCCAATGACGCTATAAGTCTCTTATCCAAGATCGCAGCAATGAAGTCCGAAAAATAATCACTGGAAAAAATGCCAGAAGATATGAAAGGCATCTTCCGATACTACTAAAGGGAAAACTCGAAATCTTTCGAATCCCTTTCGCCATCCTGTCGGACCCTATAAAGCGTTCGGTCGTCCGTAGCTTGATGCAACCGCGGACCGCACCGACCCAGCGCCGTCGGATAATTCCTGATTCGACCGAGAAACCGTCAATTGCTGGGATGCTGCGAAACAACTGTGCTAACTCGGATAGCACGTCCGTGACTGAGGCCTGAGGAGCAGCGGTCTTACGATGCATTGCCGCAGGAAGCTCCGAGATCGTTACCCCGTGCATACTTCCAATATGCGAGCGAACGGAGTGTATAAGCCTCGTGTCCCTTGGCTACCGGATGGCGCGACCTATTCGCTGTGGAATCACTGAATGCCGAAACTGATCGGATACTCGAGGTCACGTAGCCAATGTGCGGTCGTGTGCCCTGCTGTGAGGATGAGGAAGCATTAAAGACAGTCTCTCGGACTGTCAATATAACGGAGCGTCCCGAGCAACGGACATATGCTCCGAATGTAAAATATCTGAACCACAACATGCGGTCCCCTATGTTGTCGGCTTCCTCCGATCTGTCCTCAATCTGCCGTCACTGGGTGAGTACTAAAGTAATTAAAGTGCTCGCATCACCCAAATCTCCTTCCTAGACCGCAACGGACGAACCCGGCAGCCGAACCATTCGATGAATGTACGCTACACCGGGTGAGCTAGCGAATGTCACTCCGTAGGCGATAGACATATTCCATGAGCACTTATTGCCGCTAACTCTTCATTAACTATGACGACAGAGGCACACTTTTGAAAGACATCTCCATAACTCTTCGAACAAGAAACCAGAAATGCTTGGATAGCAAGCATAAAATAATAATATATGTAGCGTCGTTCAATAATTCGAAAGTTTGTGTGACATTATTGGACTATGTCGGAACTGAGGGACGATGTCCCTGAACCGAACCAAAAATTTCTAAGTCCACCGATGCTATCAGTTTCTTATCCGGCATCGCAGCATATGTTGTTCCGAAAGGGAAAGCTTAAAATCCACCGAATCCTTTTCGGTATCCCATCGGACCGGATGAAACTTTCGGACGTCCGTACCCGCTTCCGCGGAGCGTCCCGACCCAGCATCGTCGGATAAAATATATACGACAGATTCAGTTGATGCTGGGATGCTGCGATAAACTGTGCTATTAAGGAAAGCACATCTGTTCCCGAGGCCTGTGCAGTAGCGGACTTACGATGCATTGCCGCTGGAAGCTCCGTGTACGTTGACTCCCGCACACTTCCTATGCGAACGTCCGGAGTCTGCAGGCCTCGAGTCCCCGGCTACCGACCCAGCGCTGTCGGATAATTCTCGATCCGACACCGTTTCTGTCGGCTGCTGGGATGCTGCGATAAGCTGTGCTATGTGCACAAGAATGTCCGGCGTCGAGACCTGCGGAGGCGCAGTCTATCGCTGCTTCGCCGAGGGCAGCTCCGCATCAGATGGCTCCCGCATACTTTTCCTATGCGAACGTCCGGAGTCCATCGGTCTCGAATCCCTGGCTGCCGGATGGTGTGACCTGGTCGCCGAAGAATCCTTGATCGGCGAAGCTGGTAATATATCGGCGGTCACGCAGCCAAGGTGCGGTCGTGTGCGCTGACGAGAAGAGGAAGCCTTAGCAGTCTCAGCGGACTGCCTATACAACGGAGCGTCCCGAGCGACGGACGTATGCTCCGCTAACTACACATTTGTACCACAACATCTGGGGCCAGATGTTGTTGAACGAGAGAGGGGCCTCTCTCGCTTGCCGTCCGGATGGACCGGAACGAGCTATCAACCGGACTAAAAGGCTTCCTCCGTTCTCCCTCCGATCCGCCGTCACTGGGTGTGCATTAAGTTAATTTTATAGTGCTCGCATCACCCCAAAATTCCTTCTAGACCGCAACGGACGAACCCGGCTGCCGAACCATTCGGTGAATGGACGCTACACCGGGCGAGCTAGCGGACGTCAAAGGCCGTCGAACCTACTAGGGTCCTCTTAGGCAATTGGCGTATTACATGAGCACTTTTCCGCTAGCCCTTCATTAATTGTGACGACGGAGGCACACTGTTGGAAGACATCACAGATACATCACCCTAATCTTGATCGTCTGAAATAGAAATTGATAAAGTAGAGTGACCCTGCGGGGAAAGGACCGGAGTGTCCAAATCCCCAACAACATACCGTGACATACGCTTCCCATATTGTCATCGAAATCATACGATACAGAACAGGAGTTAATGCGAGTACACTGACCACATATAGAATGATAATAAGGTCAGAGGAAGACTTCCTCTTAAAGCAATTGATCAATATCCTTTCAATGTGAAAAGAAAACAAGTCCTGGTACTCGCACTAACCCCTGGCAATCAAAATACATAATAATAATATGATCCATTAATATAGAAAAAATAATTGAAATCAAAATATTTTGAAAAAATATTTTTTCAGAACAGCCCAAGTTTCTGAAAAGTAACGTAGAGCCCCAATGGATCCCAAGCCTAAGTGTGGACAAAAATTTTAAAAATATTTTAAACAATTTTTTCAACACTTACGAACAATAATAATGTATCTAGTTACGATAAAAATAACATAAAGATATTAATATTTAGAAATCCCCCCCTCACACAGAGGGCTGTTGTAAATGTAAACAATGAGTGTAAAAACACTAAAATAAGACTCCAGGCACCCAGGCCCGAAATCAGTTACCAAAAATACACCATCTGATGCAAAACAGAGACTTCCAGGGAAGAAACTGCAGAACATCAGATGGTAGATGCAGAACACAACGCCTAACCACCCGTAGGTGAAGACGTAAATATGGGGAAAGAACAGAATTCATTCTGTTATACAGCTAAAACTCCCAAGAAATTTTAGTAATAATAATTACAGAAACTATGCCAAAAGCATGGGAGAATAGCAAGGGGGAACTTAAAGGACAGGGAGAGAGGAAAAACACTTGAAAAACAGTGTAACTAAATAATCAGAATGACAACAAAATGGCTGCTGCCTTGAAAATAGGTAACTTAACATAATTTCATTAAAAAATTTTAAGTTACAGCCCTGATAAAATTCTGTCACACATTCTTTTCCTCTCCTCCTTTTCTATCCTCCTTAGAATCACCATTTCACTAATATTTATGTGTCTGGCATCATTTAAACTGAGATTTAAAAGCACAAAGATCAGTCAGATGTTAACTGATGAAGGGCCAAACTTAGAATGATAAATGGCGCCAATTTCGGAACGTCCTTGACACTGCGCATGCGCAGTAGGGGCGATGTGTGGAGGGCCTTTCAGGACATGTTTTCTTTAGTTTTAGATGCAAATTTTGGGGATTGGGGGGCAAAATTTGTGTTTGGCCCTATATTTTGAGAGTTAGCACCAGCTATGTCTGGGTCATTGGTACAGTATAAAAATATTTTAAGTTACAGCCCTGATAATATTCTGTCACACATTCTTTTCCTCTCCTCCTTCTCTATCCTCCTTAGAATCACCATTTCACTAATATTTATGTGTCTGGCATCATTTAAACTGAGATTTATAAGCACAAAGATCAGTCAGATGTTAACTGATGAAGGGCCAAACTTAGAAAGATTAATGGCGCCAATTTCGGAACGTCCTTGACACTGCGCATGCGCAGTGGGGGCGAAGTGTGGAGGGCCTTTCAGGACATGTTTTCTTTAGTTTTAGATGCAAATTTTGGGGATTGGGGGGCAAAATTTGTGTTTGGCCCTATATTTTAAGAGTTAGCACCAGCTATGTCTGGGTCATTGGTACAGTATAAAAATAAATGGTTTTGGATAAAAACTGAATTAATTTACAATGATCAAATGAAACATAGTTTTTTTTTCAGTGTTTCACATACCTACATTTCTGGTCATAATGACTATTTTATAACAGTTTATTGGAGTGTGCCATGAGGCAACCAGGAAGCACTCTCCAATAAATTGTATTAAAAAATTTATCAAGGACAGAAATTCATATTTTCCTAAGTGAATACCAAGTAAATGAATCATTAACCGGACAAGTGCCCCCCAGACAACTGCCCCAGTCAAAAATCCAGTTGGACAACTGCCTCCAGTCGATTTGGCAGCTAGGCCGACTGCCTCCAAGTCCAGTTGGCAGTCATGATAACTGCCCCCAGTCCAATTGGCAGACAGGACAACTGCCCCCCCACTCCAATGTCAGCAAGGACAACTGCCCTCCAGTAGAATTGCCCCTACAACAATGACAGAGCGATGTTTGATGTAATTATGCCCGATGGTATCATTCATTACATCTAAGGTTCCTCTTATAAACAATTTTTTTCATCATTAGAAAAAGAAAACTGAAATATTTTCACATGTTTTCACACTGTTTATTAAAAAGTACTGATAATTTATTACTATATCATTTGTAGTGAAATCATTACTTAACTAGTACTTAACTACAAAGTGTTTTAGCACACTAAAACATATGTCTCCCCTTCCTTTTGAGGTCAGAGGTAAAGGTCACATGCAGTTCATCAAGGTAGCGGACATGCGGTTTCATGGTGGCACGTCCACATGTCAAAAAAAAAAAATCTGGTCTGGACAATTACTCCCTATTTAAAGTACATAAATTTGACCTTGAGGTCAAGGTCACATGACGGTCATGATGACATGTGGTCTCATTGTGATACATCCACATGTCAATCATCTAAGTCCTAGGTCAAAAAACAAAAAAGTTCTGATCTGGACAATTATTCCCTATTTGAAGTACATAAATTTGACCTTGAGGTCAGAGGACAAGGTCACATGCAGTTCATCAAGGTAGCCGACATGTGGTTTCATGGTGACACATCCACATGTCCAAAAAAAAAAAAAAATCTGGTCTGGACAATTACTCCCTATTTAAAGTACATAAATTTGACCTTGAGGTCAAGGTCACATGAAGGTCATGATTATATGTGACATGCGGTCTAATTGCGATATATCCACATGTCAAATATCTAAGTCCCAGGTCAAAAAACAAAAAAGTTCTGGTCTGGATAATTATTCCCTATTTGAAGTACATAAATTTGACCTTAAGGTCAGAGGTCAAGGTCACATGAAGGTCATCAAGGTACACGACATGCGGTCTCATGGTGACACATCCACATGTCAAATAACCAAGTCCTAGGTCAAAAAACAAAAAAATTCTGGTCTGGACAATTACTCCCTATTTGAAGTACATAAATTTGACCTTGAGGTCAAGGTCACATGAAGGTCACAATGGTATGCGACACACCGGCTCATGGTGATACATCCACGTGTCAAATATCTAAGGCCTGGCTCAAAAGACAAACAAGTTTTGGTCCAGACAGTTTCCCTTAAAAAAGCGCATAAATCTGACCTTCAGGTCAAAGGTCAAGGTCACATGAAGGTCACTATGGTACACTGCACACCGGTACATGGTGATACATCCACATGCCAAGTATCTAAGGTGTAGGTCAAAAGACAAAAAAGTTATGGCCCGGACAAAGTTTGTGTGATGTTTCCCTTACAAAAACACATAAATCTGACCTTCAGGTCAAAGGTCAAGGTCACATGAAGGTCACTATGGTACACTGGACACCGGCTCATGGTGATACATCCACATGCCAGGTATCTAAGGTGTAGGTCAAAAGACAAAAAAGTTATGGTCCGGACAAAGTTTGTATGAGAAGAAGAAGAAGAAGAAGAAGAAGAAGAAGAATATGCACTAAAACAATATGTCTCCCTTCTGGGAAGGGGAGACATAACTAGTACATTTCAATATAATCGTCAAAATTTGGAGCGGTGCAGTTGTCCCGACTATGCATTTTTGGACTGGGGGGTAATTGTCTGGGGTGGGAGGGGGGGGGGGGGTGGAGGGCACTTGTCCGGTTACCAATTCATTTACTTGTCCTACATTCGAATGAATCAAGAGTAAAAAAGATACTGTACTTTTATTTCTTCGAGCCTAAATATGGGCTTCAAACACTTTTAATAACGCTCAAAAATGGTTTCCCTTAATCCTTGTTAATCTGGATAATGATTTTTGAACTGCCTTCTTCATGCCAGTAAAAACATTGGTATCAGGATTGACATAATCCATTATTATCTTTGCAATGGAGATGTTGTAGGAAGAATATGACAGGAAATTTTTCATGTCAAATCTGTGAAAAAACTGAATTTTATTTTGTCATGTTTGGAGGTGGGGGAATCCAGGCTTGGATATCTCCCCCCTCCCATTCCAACCAACTCAGTGTTTATATCCCTAAGCAATGTTTCTATCTTAAACACTTTTTATCCCCATTCCATTGTCATTTTTGTCAAAGGTCGGTTACTGGGTGGGGGCAAGATATCCAGGATGGTCTTGAAAAAAAACCATATTCTGCAAAAACTCTTTTCTCACCATTTCATCATCAAATAATGTCAAATTAATTGAAAAAAAAACATTTTATGGGTGTGGGGGGGGGGGGGGGAGATATCCAGGCTCTGGGGGGAAGATATCCAGGGGGGGAGATATCCTGTTACACTGGCCCCAAAATTTTCAGGCAGAAATTTTTTTTTTCATCTCAAAATTTAACAAAACGCTTAAAAAATCAAAAAAAGTTAAAAAATTTATAGTAATTTATATATTTTTTATACTTACCAATGACCCAGACTTAGCTGGTGCTAACTCCAACAAAACCAGGGCCAAACACAAATTTTGCCCCCCAATCCCCAAAATTTGCATCCAAAACAAAAAGAAATCATGTCCTAAAGGACCTCCATAGTACGCCTCTACTGCGCATGCGCAGTGACGCAGTCGTCCCAAAATTGGCGCCAATTATCATTCTTACTGGCAGTGCCTGGTCAGCGCTATGTACTCAGCGGGGAGGCAAGAGTTCCCAACTCAGGGAGGGCCATCCCCGTCTGGGTCATTGGTAAGTATAAAAAATATATAAATTACTATAAATTTTTTAACATTTTTATACTGTACCAATGACCCAGACTTAGCTGAATAGTAAACAGGCTGGAGGGCCTAGGACATAGAGGAAAATCCAATAAGCTCAATTATATAATAAAGAGGTAACCCCTTAAGGAGAAAAGGAGTATTAGGCTTTACATGTATCTTTCTTATTTAATATTAAATTAGAAAGATACACTACCCTTAATAATTGAGCACAATAACATTCATGTTCTCTATTAACATCCAGTATAACCCTTATACTAATTATTTTTAAAGCAAGCCAATAAATAAAGTAGTCCAGAGAATTGAGACTCTTTATAATCATTTAAAAGTGTCCGAGTATTGTATATTAAAGCCCGTTTGACACTTGACATATACAAATGCTTCACACCGAGCTACACTTTAAAAATAAGACATGAATGAAATTAAACATTAATATTACACTTTAAAACCATCCCGGAAGCGACTCAGAAATACTGTCTTGGAGGAGGCATTCCCTTGCTTTTCACTATAAAGCAGGTGACCTAAGGGAACACCCGCCCCCCCCCCCCCCCCCCCCCCTTCCCCTTGCCCTGGGTCAAATAGCCCAGAGCGAAGAGGGCAGCCGGACGGAGTCACTGCCGGAACAGAAAGCCTGCATAACTATAGTTGCAACTGTTTAGTGGACGACATTCTGAGCAACAGATAACGGACCTAAACAATGCTGGTCTCCAGAAATGGACTCAATATTTCTGAGATAAAAATTAGTAAATGTGGATGGCTGAGATCAATAAGCAGCCTTCATTAAATCTGTAATAGCAACACTATTAGCATAAGCCCAGGAAGTAGAAAGAGCTCTTACTTCATGAGCAGAAATCTTAAGCACAGACTGCTGAGAAGAAGATAAATCTTCATAAGCAGTACGGATAGTTAACTGAATCCATCTAGCAATAGAATGGACTGAAATGTCCTTTCTATTAGGCATCAAAGACAGAAAGAAACGTTTCCGTCCCTTTCTGATAAACTGAGATCTCTGTTTATAGATACGTAGTGCTCTAACAGGACAGAGTAAAGGCCTACGCCCGTCTGAAGACGGAAGAGCCTTAATAACAATAGGTTCCGGATATTTATTAGGAGCCTGATTCTTAGCTAAAAAACCCACATTAGTAGTGAAGGTGATAGTGTTCCCAACACTACGATAATGAGAATCATCCACCGATAGTGCATGAAGCTCACTGACTCTTCTGGCAGAAGAGAAAGCTAAGAGAAAAGCTGTCTTATAAGATAAGAATTTGAAATCTACTGTCCCAAGAGGTTCAAATGGCTTTTCCTTCAATTTAAGGAGAACCCAAGCTAAATTCCACTTAGGAATTAATCTAAGAGTTCTGGGTCTATTTATCGAAAAGTTTCTAACCAATTTCGATAAAGAGACATTAGATCCAATTTGTAAACTATCATGATGTGCATAGGTATCAGATAACATAGATCTATAACCCTTTATAGTAACAGGCTGCAGTTTGATTTCGTCAAACAAGTATACTAGAAAGTTTGCAATGTCTGGTATAGAGGGATCAAATATATCTACAGAATGATCCCTACACCAACGACGGAAAACCTTCCACTTAGCCGCATAGTTTAGCGAAGAGGAGGTCCTCCTACAGTTAGAAATCGCGTCCACTGCTCGTCCTGTAAAGTGCTTGCCATGCAAGAAGGACCGCACAACAGAAAAACGTGAAGGTTGAGACCTTGCGGGTTGTGATGGAGTTGGCGCGATTTCCCCTGCGAAAGAAGATCCTCTCGTGGAGGAAGCTTCCGCGGTAGGTCCCACAACAGACACCTGAGTAGATTTATCCACGGTCTCTGTGGCGACAGAGATGCTACCAACAGAATCTTGCATTGAGATTGTTTTATCTTTAGCAATACTTGTTGAATTAACGGCGCTGGAGGATACGCATATCCTATCATTCCGTCCCAAGGGATCGACAGAGCGTCTACTGCAAATGCTCTTGGATCCGGACACGGGGATACATACGTCTGCAACTGATTGTTGAGATGTGTCGCAAATAAGTCTATCATTGGCCGTTCCCATTGGTAGCAAATCTGATTGAATACTTGTTTGTTGAGAGTCCACTCCGACGGCAACAAGCGACCCTTTCGTGAAAGGGAGTCTGCTTGCACATTCAGACGACCCGGTATGTGACGGACCGAAAGAAGAACGTGATGTTCTAACGCAAACAGAAGGATTCTTTCCGTTAAGATTGAACAACGGAACTGAATGAGTGCCTCCCTGATTCCGTATATACGCCACTACTGTCGTATTGTCGGATAGGATTTGGACATGAGCATCGTGAATAATGTCCATCCAGTGACGTAACGCAAGCCAAATTGACATCATTTCCTTGATGTTTATGTGCTTGCACAGGAATTGCGGATCCCAAAGACCCTGGCATCTCGAATCCGTTGGGATTAATGATGCACCCCAACCTGTTTGACTGGCATCCGTCATAATGGTAAAACTCGGATCCGGCAACTGCAGCGGAACTCCTTGAGTTAACCACTGAATGTTTGCCCAAGTCTGAATCTCTTGTTTCACTTGATCTGACAAGAGAACGTCTACATCGAGCGAATGAATTTTCACACTCCAATTCTGAGTCAGGAAAATTTGAAGAGGACGTGTGCGTAGCCGCCCCATCGGAATGAGATCCGCGGCGGCTCCGCACAGACCTATCAGTCTCATAAATTCTCTCGCCGTGACTTTGTCTGCATGCAGACAATAGCGAGCGTAACAACTGACTAATTTCGCTCTGGTTAACGGCAGACGAACGAGATTGTTGTGCGTCTCGAAGCTCATTCCCAGATGAGTGAATGACTTGGACGGCACCAGATCCGACTTCTCCTCGTTTACTATGAAACCGAGACGTCGGAGCAATAGAAGAAGATTCTGAACATCGTTCTGAAGCGTTAACTCGTTGCCGTACCTCTGAAGAATGTCGTCCAGGTAGGCCGACGTTACCGCAGACGAATGAGCTCGGAAGTAGATCATTACCGAGTTCATTACCCGAGTGAAAGCCCAGGGTGCTAGATTCAATCCGAAGCACATGGCCCGGAACTAATACACCACTCGTAGGACTGCGAAGCGTAGATACTTTCGGAATGTCGGATGTACCATGACGTGAAAGTACGCATCTTTGAGATCTATGCTCGTTGCATAATCATTCACCCGAATACTCGCTCTGACCGATCGAATCGTCTCCATATAAAACTTCGGAGCGACGATCAGCTTGTTTATCCAGCTCAAATCTATGACTGGACGGAACGAGCCGTCTGGTTTCGGAACCAGAAACAGATGGCTGTAGAATCCCAGCGATTCCTGGTTTTCTACGACCTCTACCGCGTTCTTCATTAAAAGAGACTGCACCTCTGATAACAGAGCGTCTCTTTTCTGTGGATTTGACGGAAGATGAGTCCACTTTGGACTTCGAGTTAATGGAGGCTTTCGTTTGAAGGATATCTTTAGACCTTCCGAAGTCACTCCTCTCACCCACGGGTCGTCCGTAATCGACGCCCACTCTTGTGAAAAACTCGACAACCTTCCGCCAACCGGAACGCGATAGAGGTTTAAGCCATCACCTCCTGGACCTGCGAGGCCTGCGGTAGGAGAAACCACGTCTTCCACGACCCGCACCTCGCCTCGTCGACCTCGGGGCGTCCGACCGATTGTCCCGGCCTGAAGGACGTCCCGAACGAGAGTCGCTATCCTGACGGTCTCTCGAATAAGACCAAGAGGACGCACCGGAACCTCTATAGGAACCTCTCTTGGGCGCATTAGACCCAGAAGTGCCCGCCTTATTCGTGTCTGCTGTATCCGACCTTTTAGGAGCGGATCTGAACAACAGAGAATCATTAGCTTTCTTTTTAATATTATCATAAATAGCGGAAAGCTTGCCGTCAAAGAGAAGTTCTCCTGAGACCGAAGCGACTCTAAGAGAGTTCTTCACCTTAGAATCCACTAGTGTGGATGTAGCTAGGGCTGCGTCACGTCTAACCAACTCCAGATTTGCCACTGAAAGGGCGGAGTTACACGTGGAATAAGCTACTGCCCTTGAAAGAAGTCTTAAAGAGGATTGTATATCCTGAAACTCTTCCCCTTGAAGGCGCAGTGATAACGCCTTAGTAAGGTGATCTGCGTAAGATAAGGCATCTAAATTGGCTCTGTTAGACGCAATAGCTGTTTCCAACACCGCGGTTGGAATAGAAGCTGACGACGGTAATGATAGCTCTAAGTCTTCCGCCTCGTCGTCCATACGCAGAGGAACTCTCGGTATACCCTGTCCTGCCGTGTCGAATTTATTCCTTGCATTAATGAAAGGCAGGTTGAGAGTATTTGCGGACAAGAAACCTGCTTTCCCCATCCTGGAAGCAAGTTTAAATATAGCGTCGTTCAATAATTCAAATGTTCTTGCAACATTATTGGACTGCGACGGAAACTCGGGAGCGATGTCCCTGAACCGCTCAAAAAATTCAGAGTCCAATGACGCTATAATTCTCTTGTCCGGAAGCGCAGCAGTCTGGCCCGACGGAACAACTTGAGGGAGAAAGTGCCGGATGAAGTCCACGGCAGCTTTATGTTGTTCCGAAAGGGATAGCTCCAATTCATCCGTATCCCTTTCACCATCCGGTCGGACCTCCCGATGTTCCCGGTCGTCCGCCCCCGATGCTTCGGCGGAGCGTACCGACCCAGCGCCGTCGGATAATTCTCGATCCGACACCGTTTCTGTCGGCTGCTGGGATGCTGCGATAAGCTGTGCTATCTGCACTAGAATGTCCGACGTCGAGACCTGCGGAGGCGCGGTCTTTCGCTGCTTCGCCGAGGGCAGCTCCGCATCAGATGGCTCCCGCATACTTTTCCTATGCGAACGTCCGGAGTCCATCGGTCTCGAATCCCTGGCTGCCGGATGGTGTGACCTGGTCGCCGAAGAATCCTTCATCGGCGAAGCTGGCAAAATATCGGAGGTCACGCAGCCAAGGTGCGGTCGTGTGCGCCGACGAGAAGAGGAAGCCTTAACAGTCTCTGCGGACTGCTTATACAACGGAGCGTCCCGAGCGACGGACGTATGCTCCGCTAAAGACACATTTTGTACCACAACATCTGGTCCCAGATGTTGTTGTACGAGAGAGGGGCCTCTCTCGCTCGCGGCCCGGCTGGACCTGGACGAGCTAGGAACCGGACTAAAAGGCTTCCTTCGTTCTCGTTTACTATCCGCCGTCACTGGGTGTGCATCTATTATGTTTATAGTGCTCGCATCACCCAAAATTTCCTCTTGGACCGCATCGGACGAACCCGGCTGCCGAACCATTCGGTGAATGGACGCTACACCGGGCGAGCTAGCGGACGACATTTGTCTAATCTCCATGAGCACTTTTGCCGCTAGCTCTGAATTCATTTGTGACGACGGACGCACACTTGAAGAAGATAACATGGAAACATCACCCTGTTCTGGTTCCTCTGAAATAGAAACTGAGAGAGTAGAGTGACCTTGTGGAGAAAGAGCCGGCATCGCTCTTTCTCCAGAAACAACATATCGTGACACACGTTTCCAATGTTTCTCATCCCAATGTTCACATATAGGACAGGGATTAATGCGAGAACACTGACTACAATTAATACAATGATCATAAAAGTCAGAGGAAGATTTCTTCCTATTACAATTTGAACAATGTCCCTTCATTGTGAAAGAACAACAATAAGTCCTAGTTACTCGCAAAAACCCCTGACACAAAGATACATAATAACATGATCCATTAATAAATGAAAAAACAATTGCAAAACAAAATAATTTTGAAAAAATATTTTTTCAGAGAAGCCCAAGTTGCTGAAAAGTAACGTTGAGCCCCAATGGATCCGATGGCAAAGTGTGGTCAAAAAATTTTAAATTTATATAAAATAATTAATGAGACACTTTCGGATAATATAAATGTATCTTATAATGAGATAAACTACCACAAAGGCAAACAGCCCCCCTCAAAAAAGGCTGTTGCCAATGAAAACAAACAGTGTAAACACACTAGAAAACATGACTCCAGGCACTGAAAAAACTGGCCCGGAATCAGTCATCAATTACACTCTATCTGATGCAAAACAGAGACTCCCAGGGGAGAATCTGCAGAACATCAGATGGAAGATGCAGAACACAAACGTTATACACCCATGGGTGAAAACGTAACTATGGGGAAAATAACAGAAAACATTCTGTAACCAAGCAACTCTCCCAGGAAATTTTAGAAATGAAACTTCTCAAAAATATGCCAAAAGCATGGGAGAATTGCAAGGGGGGACTTTAGAAGGCTAGGGGAGAGGAAACACTGAATAAGCAGTGCAACAATTAGCAAGAATGACAACAAGAGGCCCATGCCTCGAAAATAGGCAACTTAACATAATTTCAACAAAAAATTTTAAGTACAGCCCTGATTATTTTTTGCCACTTCTTTTTTTCCTCTCCTCCTTCTATCCTCCTTAGAATCACATTTTCTCCAAAAATTACGTGTCTGGCATCCTTTAAACTGAGATTTACAAGCACAAAGATCAGTGAGATGTTGGACTGATGAAGGGCCAAACAGAGAATGATAATTGGCGCCAATTTTGGGACGACTGCGTCACTGCGCATGCGCAGTAGAGGCGTACTATGGAGGTCCTTTAGGACATGATTTCTTTTTGTTTTGGATGCAAATTTTGGGGATTGGGGGGCAAAATTTGTGTTTGGCCCTGGTTTTGTTGGAGTTAGCACCAGCTAAGTCTGGGTCATTGGTACAGTATAAAAATATAATTTTCATCCAAAATTCCAAACCAGACAAACAACAAAATTTTCCAAAATCCATAAAAAATTAAATAAATTTCTGAATTTTGGTCCCTACCAGTCAGAACCAGACCCAAAATTTTTAGGCTAAAAATTGTTTGGGTTTTTTGGTCTCCAAATTGAACAAAATGCATAAAAAAATTTTTAAAAAATTTCTGAATTTTGGTCCAAAATTTCCGTCTAAACAGGTCCCAAAAATTTTCATGCTGAAATTTTTTTTTTCCGTCTCAAAATTGAACAAAAAGCATAAAAAATTGAAAAATTCAAAGTCCAAACCAGATGCAAAATTTTCAATCCAGGGACCCAATTTGAACAAAAATGAATCTGAACACCCCCCCCCCCCCCCCCCCCCCCCCCCCCCCCAGAGATGATGTATACGAAATGTTAAAGGATTCTGACTGGTCGATTTGAAGAAGATTTTTAGAGAAATTTCCTCATATTGCACCAAGTTAAAATTTGGGCTCCATGGGGAACCCAAATAATAACCGAGGAACTTGATTTGAACAAACTTGAATCTGACCCCCTAGAGATCAGGTATACCAAATATGAGAGGATTCTGATTGGTGAATCTGAAGAAGAAGATTTTTAAAGAAATTTCCTCATATTGCACAAAGATAAAATTTGGGCCACCATAGGAAGCCCAAATAATAACCCAACGACTTGATATGAACAAACTTGAAAGTCCGAACCAGACCCAAAATTTTCAATCCAGGGACCCAATTTGAACAAACTTGAATCTGAATCCCAGAGATGATGTATACCAAATGTTCAAGGATTCTGACTGGTCGATCTGAAGAAGAAGATTTTTAAAGAAATTTCCTAATATTGCATCAAGTTATTTCCTCATGTTGCACCCAAATATTAACAGAGGGTCTTGCTTTGAACAAATTTGAATCTGCCCCCTAGAGATGATGTATATCAAATATGAGAGGATTCTGACTGGATGATCTGAAGAAGAAGATTTTTAAAGAAATTTCCTCATATTGCACCAAGTTATTTCCTCATATTGCAACCAAATATTAACCGAAGGACTTGCTTTGAACAAACTTGAATCTGCCCCCCTAGAGATGCTGTATACCAAATATGAGAGGATTCTGACTAGTGGATCTGAAGAAGAAGATTTTTAGAGAAATTTCCTGATATTGCACTAAGATAAAATGCAGGTCCTCATAGGGAGCCCAAATATTAAACTTGCGACTCGATTTGAACAAACTTGAAGCTACTCCTTCCCTCCCCCCCCCTCCCGAGATGTTGTGTACCAAATATGATAAATTTAAAGTACTTTGTATATTTTTAATACTTACCAATGGCCCAGACTTAGCTTGTGCAACCTCAATATTATTAAGGGCCAAACACAAATTTTGAACCCCCCAATCCCCCCAAATTTGCATACAATACCGAAAATAATTAAAAGTCCTATCTGGTCCTCCATACTTTTAGTACTTGCGTATGCTCAGTACCCAGGAAGAGATCGGAATTAGCGGCAACATCATTCTTCCTAGTTGTGCCTACGGAAGTGATAACTCAGCGGGGAGGTATGAGTGCCCGTTCATGGGAGGGTCATCCCCATCTGGGCCATTGGTAAGTATTAAAAATATACAATTACTTTAAATTTATTATATTTTAATACTAAAACCAATGGCCCAGACTTAGCTGAATCGTAAAAAGGCAGAGGGCCAAGGACTTAAAGAATTAGCAGACCAAAATACAGCTCCTTAACCTGCATTAGAACTCCCAAAATGAAAAGGAGATTACATACCACCGAAATAAGGAGCAATATCCAAGTAATTCCCTATTATCTAGCATAAATGATTACGCTAAATGGGTGTAACAAGCCCCCAATTTTAAGGCTAATTTTAAGAGACTAATACCCACAAACACACGCCATATATAATGTAACAACAGGCCTGGCATTTTCAGGACAGCGATTTATTCGCTCGCCTACTGCTAGTCTTAAAAAAAATTGAGGAGAGCAAAAAATAGCCCCCCTTGCCTCAGAAAATAATGATTACCACAACAGCCTGTTCCTAAAACCCACAAGTTTTCAGATCTCTGCTATGTTCGTGGTCTCTGCAAGATGGCCACACTGTTCCTCCCACACCTCCGGGCCTTCAAGGCCCGGATAGGTGGGAGGGGCTGTGTAGCCGTCACAGAGACTACCTTTTTAAAAAGCAGCACCAAATAAAATGTTCAAAGCCCATTAGGCAGAATTCATTAATAGTACAACTTATTTTGCCACTTTTAGCTTTTGTAGGCTTCAGGAGAGCTAATCGCTCCCCTAGGCTACTGGAGGAGAGCGATTTTTAGCTCTCCTGCATTTTTAGGAATGCCAGGCCTGTAACAAGCTGTCCATAATATCAGAAAAATCTACAGACGATAGCAGCTTAGCTCATAGTTACACACTTATTAAAAGGCCAGAAGAGGTAAGAAGAAAACACCCACCCCCCCCCCACCCCACACATAATCTTCAAAACAAAGAGGGGAGCAGTCTGGAAACAGTGAAAAAGTGGTACCGAATAATATATTTATTCATCTAAAAGGCATCCGGCTATTAATTATTATTAATTTATTGGTGCTGAATGCCACATCAGCAGCTAAGGTTATATCGTGGCGATCCCAGTTATTAAAATCACAAGCTTCAAAATGTATGGCGCATCCAGAATACGTAGATAGGTCGAAAACCGATGATATAAATATGTACAACCTTAAACTTGTCTGATTGAATCCCAATGAAAGTTATCTAATAGAACTGTACGTTTTTTAGCCAACACACAGGCGACCACGTTCAGGTGTACAATTCCAATAATGAACCACCCCAATTGTAACCGTACAATTATATGAGTGTAGGACTATGCCTCATGTACCACTTTATTCTGGATTCTGAATATGGAATGGGATACAATTAAAAAGCCCATCACGGGCCGTCCCCAATAATTCATTGTTCCCTAGGTCTGTTAAAACCAATGACTGTTCGGAGAAAGAATTTACCACTCCGAATAATGAAGTCAAAAATAGACTAAAATGCTCAGACAGCCTGTTGGGAACTCCATAACTGATCCAACTAGCCCCAAAATTCTCATAAGCTCTATAGTAATGCAGAGCCAAAATCAAGAGAATCAATTACGTAATCTGCCTAATAATGTAAAAAAAAGACTGCTGTAACAATATATAAGGCCACTATGACATTAGCCGCTAATGATATATAGACACAGACCACTCTTAATTCACAAAAGCCAAACTAAGGCGACAACAATAGGACTAATTGCCTGTGACGCCTTGGAATATTACACCGAGAAGTAAAACGTAATTCTTTCCTTCTGATGGCTTATTCCAAAAAGCTAGCGGTCTCAGCATAGCTAACAGAGCCTAAAAGTCATATATCTGTTAAAACAGATATCTGTGTGTAACCCTGCAGCTTTAGACACCTCACCAAACGGAGACTTACAATGTTATCATTTAATGTATAAGAAAAGATTGCTCAAACTGTACATAAGGCTACTATGGCATCCAAAATAGCACTAAATGTCTCGGACGCCTAGGAATACAACACGGAGAAGGGAAAGGCGTACTTACTCCTTCTAACGGATCTATTCCCAACAAGACAGCTGTCTCAGCTTATCTATGAGCTGTCGATCTTCTATTCATAAGGAATACATCATTGCCTTTCTTATACTATTGCTATGCCAAGGGAGGTGTTGTTAATCGGACCAAAAGCCTTCAACACCTGAGCCGAAAGATCTGGGAAGGAAGATCTTCGTCTTTCCTTCGCCCGGTACTGAAAGCTGTTTTTTGCCTAGCAAATGCAGACTTTTGTTCAGATGGAACAAGATTCGAAGAGCTTATGAATACAAATTCAAAGTCTTAATGTGCTGCAGTGTGGGAGGAGCATCCTGAACTGCAAGCATGAACGGGCGTCCCAACTCACAAAAGTTTCTCAAAGCGAAAACAGTCGGCCCGACTGCTGACGGAACGGAGAGGGGTCTGCCGCCCATGGTCTGGCTCCAGACCTCTCCAAGTTTTCCATTTAGAAACTTGTAGGCTTCTACTCCTTAAGATGCTTTTTCATGGAAGTAGAGGAAGCCGTAACAACAGCCGACTCCGGCAGAAGTGTTGAAGGAGCATTGCTCCGACTCATAAAAGTTTCTCACAATGGACAAACAGTCGACAACGACTGCTAACGGGACAGAGAACGCTCGCGATCTGGCTCCAGATCTAGCCGAGTATCCCGTTGAGAAACTTGTTGGCTAATCCCCTTTGCATGCACTTCCATGTAAGAAGAAGCCATAACTGCAACCGACGCCAGCTGCATTGTGGAAGGAACATCTGGTGCGTGTTCCGACTCATTATAGTTTCTCGCAACGGACACAGTCGACTCTGACTGCCAGCAGGACGGATGGTGTTCTCCAACTCGCGATCTGACCCCAGATCTCGCCGAGCATCCCGTAGGGGAACTTAAAGGCTTCTTCTCCTTATTGCCATCGTTGCTGGGTGAGCTTTATATTATAAGGAGCTCGCTCTACCCACATTATACTACTCGACCGCAACAGACCTACCCAGCATCTCGGCTCTCTTAAAAGGGCCAACCATTGCACTGGTTAAGCTAGCTGCATGCAGAGAATTAAGCTACTCCGGCTTTAATCCTGTGCATTTATATCATGAGTACCTTGACAGCAAGCTCTATTTTACTCATCAGAATGCGATGACAGCAGCACGTAATGGACAGGTGTCAAAGTACCATCACCATGTTCTTGTTCCTTTGAAAAAGAGACTGAAAGACTAGTATTAGCCAGCAGTGAAGGCTTCCACCCAAGTCGACACCCGTTTCCAACGTTCGTATCCCATAGTGCAAGTATTGAAGGAGTGCTGCGATTATCGGCAAACAGCAAGCCTATATTCCGAGGCTAAAATATCAATTATTATAATGGCAACAATAATAATGAGGCCAAAAGCATAAGTCCGCTGCACTCCCAAAAATAAACATCACAAAGATACATAACATAGACAAAACAAAAATTTTTTTAATAAAATTTTAAAAAACCTTTTCGAAAAATTTTAAATGAAGCCTAAGTGCCCCAAGGGAACCTCCTCATGAGCCCAAGGCGTCCCGATAGAGCCAAAGTGTGGACAACCACTAACTAATAAAAGCTAAACTACCAGAATAAGATATACTATGTATCCTAATAGAAAAACCGTGATTGTTTAAAACTAAACATTGAATTAATAAGAATCCAAAACGTTGTTGAACAGACGTCAAGAGGAAAAACCAGAAACTAACCAACAACAGGTACAACAAAGGTCCAGAGTCAGTAATCCATCAACAACAACCTGATGCAAAGCTAGATCTTCATATGAAGAAAAAACAATGCATCTGGTAGAAGATGTAAGAGTACAAAAACGTTCTGAACCGAAATAGACAGGACTGAAACATAGGGATAAACAGAATACCTATTCTGTTTACAAGTTAAACTCCCAAAAATTTAATAAAAAATTCTTCAATAAAAAAGCTCAACGAGCTTGAGAGTATAGCAGGAGGGTTCAGCAGAGGGGAAGGAAGTAATAGTAACAAAACAACAGTGGAGTCATATTATAATGATGACGTTCAGAAGCATATCACGAAATGGGGTAACATGAATAATTTACATAAAAATTATAAAGTTACAACCCTAAACATACAAAACCACCGTTATTCACTTCCAGCATCCTGTTACACTGTTGATTTTATGAAAACCCTCATTGATTTGTGTCTGGCATCTTCAAAAATGAGAATTTAAAGCACAGATGTCAGTTCAGTTGTTACTGACATTGGGCTAAACAAAAGAATGATGTTGGCACCAATTCCGGTCTCTTCCTGGGTACTGCACATGTGCAAGTACTAGAAGTATGGAGGGCCAGATAGGACTTTTATTTTTCGGCATTGTATGGAAATTTGGGGGGGTTCAAAATTTGTGTTCGGCCCTTAATATTTATTTATTTATTTATTGGTGTTTAAGGTCACATACTTATGCACAATGGCTAATCGTGACCGTGACAGTTTTACGGGTGGAGGAAGCCGGAGTACCCGGAGAGAACCACCGAGCAACGACGAGCAGCTGTCAGCTCCCCAACATCGTAACTCTGAACTCTGCACCGCAGCACAGGCAGGGTTAGATTGGTTGAAGACATGCGCACCATCGACGTGCAGTACGCCTCAGTACACAGCGTCATCGTGCCCCCGTGTAGGCAATCGGGGTGAAGTGTCTTGCCCAAGGACACAACGCGGTTGCCGCAGGTGGGATTCGAACCGAGGACCTCTCAGCTTGCAGCCTGCACCTCTACCAACTGAGCCACTGCGCCCCCATTTGGCCCTTAATAATATTGAGGTTGCACCAGCTAAGTCTGGGCCATTGATTTAGTATTAAAATATACAAAGATTCTGACTGGTGAATCTGAAGAAGAAGATTTTTAAAGAATATTCCATGTATTGCACTAAGTTAAAATTCGGGCTCCAATAGGGAGCCCAAATATTAACCCAGGGACTCGATTTGAACAAATTTGAATCTGACCCACCTAGAGATGTTGTATACCAAATATGAAAAGATTCTGACCACTGGATCTGAAGAAGATTTTTTTGGTATTTTATGGGTGCTATCCGAGTTATGCACCTTGTGGTGCCCCCTGTGGGTGTGGCAACTTTATTTGAACAAACCTGAATTGACATATGATAGGGAACATGCATACCAGATATGATACAATTTGATCAATTAGTTTGTGAGAAGTCGATAATGTAGAAGGTAATGCTGGACAACGGATGGAGAGTGATTAGTAAAGCTCCCCTTGAGGTTAGCTCAGGTGAGCTAAAAATGGAATGCTGTAGTTTTTTGATCCAAACAGGTAAGTTGATTACTCTTGGAAGATTCTGGCTCTGTACACACTGCAATATCATTTGCAATATTCAGCTTTATTTGCTTCCGTATACAATTGTACTTTTTATAGCATATCGTTGTCATTATTATTCATATTTCTTTATTTATTGGTGTTTGAGGTCACATATTTTTGCACAATGGCTAATCATGACCACAACATGAGCATCAACTCAAGACCAGGGGTGAGAGTTAATAAGCCATGTTGTCCATTTTAGAGAGGGTTTGCACCTCCCAAGCATTGGTTACTGGGTCCTATTTTACCAGTAGAACAGTGCCTGTTTACCACAGTGAACAGGCACTGCTTCACTTACCAGGGTTCCCACAGGGAATTTATTTATTTATTGGTGTTTAAGGTCACATATTTCGCAGGGAATAGTTGTCATTAAATGTGGTGTGAGTTTTATAGGAAGCATAAGTGTGCCTTATTAAAAATAGTATAAACTTATTGATCTTATATTGCCAATTATTGCTAAAACAATGCTGAGTTGTTGTTCTTGGCAGTCATTCATTGGGTCAACAGGGAAGGTAAAATTAGAAACCATATTTATTAAGAAACTATATCACATTGTTGTTTACTATACTATCATATCTTATCAAAATTCATCTGCATTAACATTTTTAAGTAACTGAATTAGATAATTTTGCGTTGCTTCTGATGTCCTCTTCTTTGCATACCGTGCACTCTTTACATGCTCTTTCACAAACAAGAAAAATCTAAGAATTAAAACTTTTTTCAAATTAGCAGCTTATTGTCCCTTCAAGACCAACATTTGCCATAAGCATGAGACCATTTTTGAGAAAATGAACAAGTTACATGAATGATTGCCAGTTTTTCTGAATGGTGCTAACCTTAATTCTAAAAAGCCGGGAGTCAAGTTTTCTTGCCTGTGATGTAATACAGCAGGTAATTTGGCTGTGACGGTTCGGCTATCTTTAAGCTGGGGGAAAATAAACACTGAGCAGGTGCTTCTAGTCAAGTGTTGTCTGCCTGAATAGGCAGACGACACTTGACTAGAATCACCTGCTTTACTGTACGTTTTTTGCGGTATGTCATGTTCAATAAATTCATTCTGATTCCCCGTCTTCTAAGAGTTAACAATGAATATTATATCACACAGAAACATAAAATGATATTAACTACTTCAACAGAGTGTGCAAAGGTTTTGCACAAAGATAATTTGATCTTTCATGACAAGATGAGAAGATAAACAATAAATGGTATGAAGATCAGTAATAACTTAATCATACAGGACTGTGGGATTAAATGAATACTGAACTTTCCCACAAATACAAAAGAGATTATCTAGTTTTATTGTAAATAATATTCCGTTGAATAATCCTATTCAGGAACACAACACAGTTAAAACCAGATTTATGTTCAACATGATCTGTATGCAATCATGGGAAAGTCTTGCCAGCAATGGTCAAATTACACTGACAATGATTTCAAGTAAACTTCACAGGCAGTGATCTTGAGAAAGGATGAGAAATGTCAAAAATATTCAATGTGTTTACCAATGTGTTTGCTTGTTTTCATATCTTGAAGACTTTTCAATGAGACATATCAAATGTATGAATCTCATGGCTGTTGAGCCTGTGACTACATCTGTAACTTACTTCAAGAGCAGCCAGTGGTTTACTAGATGCAAGAAACATATCTTGTGCTAAGTTGAATTCTCCAAGAAACATTGCAATATAACCTGACAAAAGATTTCTATCTTCCAAATTCTGAAATAAAGAGATTTAAGATACATTACCAACTATCTGTTTTGGGGAAACGGATTCTGTGGTTTCCATTAAATTTTCATATTTTGGTCACAACTGGTATACATCTATTATAACAACGGAGCCCACTTTGGTGGATATAGTTTAATTGTATAACCCTGTTAAGTGAATATAACTTCCAAAGCCATTTATCATACCTCCAGTATAAGTTTAACCTGTTAATTGTGTATAAGTTATAGAGTAAACATTTGTTAATTTAATAAAAAATATTTATTTTAAAAAGTTGAGAAATCATCCTGACAATCCCCTTGTTTATAGAATTATCTGGCCTGAATACATTCAATACAGGCATTTAATCTATTATACCTTGTTTAACAGAGTTCATGGAGATCTGTCAAACAAGATATAATAGAATAAATGCTCAGTTTATTTCTAGAATATAGGAAAGTGATCAAATCCCTGTTAACCCTTTACCTAACGCAGACGATATCAAAATTTATTATTTTAAATATAATTTTTTTAAATTTTTCAAAAAATTTCAACAAAACCATATCATGTGACCCATCATTGGAACAAGCTCAATGAACTCGTTCCAATGAGGGGTCACATGATATGGTTCTGTTGAAATATTTTGAAAAGTTAAAAAATTTATAGTAATTTATATATTTTTTATACTTACGAATGACCCAGACATAGCTGGTGCTAACTCTTAAAATATAGGGCCAAACACAAATTTTGCCCCCCAATCCCCAAAATTTGCATCTAAAACCAAAGAAAACATGTCCTGAATGGCCCTCCACACTTCACCTCTACTGCGCATGCGCAGTGTCAAGGACGTTCCGAAATTGGCGCCATTAATCATTCTTATAACCAGTGCCTGGTAAGTGCCTGGTAAGCGCTATGTACTCAGCGGGAGGTATGAGTTCCCAACTCCTGGGAGGGCCATCCCCGTCTGGGTCATTGGCAAGTATAAAAAATATATAAATTACTATAAATTTTTTAACATTTTTATACTGTACCAATGACCCAGACATAGCTGAATAGTAAAAAGGCTGGAGGGCCTAGGACATAGAGCAAGTTGGAATACGCTCAATTATATAAAATAGAGTCATCCCCTCTAGGGAAAAAGAAGTATTAGGCCTTACATGTATCTTTCTTATTTATGATAAATTAGAAAGATACAACACCTTCCAAAATTGAGCATCATACATCCATGTACTCTATTAATATCTAGTATAATCCTTATACTAATAATTTTTAAAGTAAGCCAATAAATAAAGAAAGTCTAGAGAATAGAGACTCTTTATACTCCTTAAAAGTGTCTGAGGAATGTATAATAACGTCCGTATGACACGTGCTATATTCAAAAGCTATACTTTAAAAACTAAGACCTGAATGAATTTTTAAAACATAAACTTCTCACTAAAAAGCCATCCCAGCAACAGCTCAGAATTACTAACTCCGGAGGAGGTATCCCCTTGTTTTCATAGTAAAACAGGTGACCCAAGGGAACACCCTCCCCCACCTTTTTCTTGCCCTGGGTCAAATAGGCCAGAGCGGAGAGGGCAGCAGAACGGAGTCACTGCCGAAACAGAAAGCCTACCTAGCTATAGTAGCAACTGTTAAGTGAATGACATTCTGAGCAGTAGATAATAGACCTAACAATAGAGGCCTCCAGAAATGGACTCGATATTTCTGAGATAAAAATTCATGAGCCGAAATCTCAAGCACAACTGCTGAGTCAATGATATACCATAAGCAGTACCGATAGTTAATTGAATCCATTAGCAATAGAATGGAGCGTAACATCCTTCTATTAGGCATCAAAGACAGAAGAAGCTTACGTCCGTAGTAATAAACAGATATCTGTTTATAAATACGTAAACTCTAACCGGACAGAGTAAAGGCCTATGCCCGTACGAAGACGGAAGGACCTTAATAACAATAGGTTCCGGATATTTATTAGGAGCCTGACTCTTAACCAAAAATCCAACCTAAATAGTAAAGGAAGTAGTGATTCCGAAACTACGAAAGTGAGAATCATCCACCGATAGAGCATGAAGCTCACTGACTCTTCAGTAAAAGAGAAGTCAACAGAATTACTGTCTAAAAGGTCAGAATTTGAAAACTACTGTTTCCAGAGGCTCAAATGATTACTTAGCTAAAAAAGAACCGAAGTTAAATTCCATATAGAAATTTAATCTAACGATTCTAAGTCTATTTATCGAAAAGTTACTAACTGACTTAGATAAAGAGACATAAGACTCAATTGTAAACTATCATAGAGTGCATAGGTATGAGATAACATAGACCTATAACCTTAATAGTAACAGGCTGCAGTAGATCTTGTCAAACAAGTATACTAGAAAGTTGCAATGACTAGTATGGAGGGATCAACAATATCAACATAGTGATCCCTACACCAACGACGGAAGAGCCTCCACTTTGGCCGCATAGTATAGCGAAGAAGAGGTTCTCCTACAGTAAAAAAATCGCGTCCAAAGCTCGTCCAGTACAACGCTTACAATGCAATAAGGACCACACAACGGAATACGTGAAGGTTGAGACCTTGCGGGTTGTGATGAAGATGACACGATTTTCCCCAGCGAAAGAAGATCCTCTCATAGAGGAAGTTTTCGCGTTAAGTCCCACAGTAGACATCTGAGTAAATTTACCCACGGTCTCTGTGAAGACAGAGATGCTATCAACAGAAATGTATTGTGGTAGTTTATCTTAGCAATACTTGCTGAAACAACAGCGCAGGAGGATACGCATATCCTATCATTCCGTCCTATTAGATCAATAGAGCGTTAACAACATAAGCTCAGAGATCCGGACATGCAAACACATACGTCTGCAATTGATTAGCAAGTTGTGTCGTAAAAAATTATCACTGGGCGCTCCCATTGATAGCAAATCTGATTGAATACTTGTTTGTTGAGAGTCCATTCTGACAGCAACAAGCGACCCATACGTAAAAGGGAGTCCGCTAAAACAATCAGACGACCCGGAATATGACGGACCGAAGCAGAACTTGGTGTACTATAACAAACGGAAGGATTCTTTCCGTTAAATTGAATAACGGAATCGAATGAGTGCCTCCCTGGTTCCGGAGATACGCAACCACTGTCGTATTATCGGACAGGATTTGGACATGCGTTTCTGAATAATGTTCATCCAATGACATAAAGCAAGCCTAAATAACATTATTCCGTGGAAGATAAGTGCTTGCCTAGAGACTGCAGAACCCAAAGACTCTGGCACTTCGAATCCGTTGGGATCAATATTGTACCCCAACCCGTTTGACTGGCAACTGTCATAATTATAAAACTCGGATCCGGCAACTGCAGTGGCACTCTCTGAGTCAACCACCGAATGTTTGCCCCAGTCTGAATCTCTTGCTACACTTGATAGACAAGAGAACGTGTATATCGAGCAATTCATGGATTGCTGAAAAGTTGCCGTCGAAGAGAAGCTTCTCCGAGACCGAAGCGACTCTGAGAGAGTTCTTCACCTTACTATCCACGCGCGTGGATGTAGCTAGGGCTGCGTCACGTCTAACCAACTCCAGGTTGCCACTGAAGGGCGGAGTTATACATGGAAAAACTACTGCCCTTGAAAGAAATCACATTGAGGATCATATCCCGGAATTCTTACTCTTGAAGACATAATGATTACGCCTCAGTAAGGTGGACTACGTATGATAAAGCGTCTAAGTTAAGTCTATTAGACATCATTGTCGTTTCCAACATAGTGGTTGGAAAAGACATAGACGGCGAAAAAGATAAATTCCAGTCTTTAACCCCGCCGTCTAAACGCATATGAACTCTCGGTATGCCCTGTTCTGCCAAAATAAATTATTCCTAGGAATGATAAAAGGCAGAATAGAGCATTGCGGACAAGAAACTAAACTATCATGCTTGGTAGCAGGCTTATATATATATAGCATTGATAAATAATACAAATGTTCTAATGACATTATTGGACTGTGTCGGTAAGTCAGGGACAATGTCCCTGAACCGATCCAAAATTCCGTGTCCAATGACGCTATAAGTCTCTTATCCAACATCGCAGCAATGTAGTCCGAAGGAACATCCTCTGGAAGATAATGCCGGAAGAAATGTATGGCAGCTTCCATTGTTCCGAAAGGGAAAGCTCGAAATCGTCCGAATCCCATTCGCCATACTGTCGGACCCTATAAAGCGTTCGGTCGTCCGAACCTGATGCAACAGCGGAGCGCACCGACCCAGCGCCGTCGGATAATTCCTGATCCGACCGAGAATCTGTCGATTGCTGGGATGCTGCGATAAACTGTGCTAACTTGGATAGCACGTCCGTCACTGAGGCCTGTGGATAAGCGGTCTTACGATGCATTGCCGCTGGAAGCTCCATGATCGTTACCCCGTGCATACTTCTATTATGCGAGCGAACGGAGTGTATAGGCCTCGTGTCCCTTGGCTACCGGATGGCGTGACCTGTTCGCCGTGGAATCACTGAATGACGAAATTGGTCGGATACTCGAGATCATGTAGCCAATGTGCGCTCGTGTGCGCTGCTGTGAGGATGAGGAAGCATTATCGACAGTCTCTCGGACTGTCAATATAACGGAGCGTCCTGAGCGACGGACATATGCTCCGAATGCGAAATATCTGAACCACAACATGCGGTCCCCTATGTTGTTGTACGAGAGAGGGACCTCTCTCGCTCACAGCCCGGACGGACTTGGACGAGCCAGGAACCGGATTAACAGGCTTCCTCCGATCTGTCCTCAATCTGTCGTCACTGGGTGAGTACTAAAGTTATTATAGTGCTCGCATCACCCAAATCCCCTTCCTAGACCGCAACGGACGAACCCGGCTGCCGAACCATTCGATGAATGGACGCTACACCGGGTGAGCTAGCGAATGTCACTCCGATCTGTCCTCAATCTGTCGTCACTGGGTGAGTACTAAAGTTATTATAGTGCTCGCATCACCCAAATCTCCTTCCTAGACCGCAACGGACGAACCCGGCTGCCGAACCATTCGATGAATGGACGCTACACCGGATGAGCTAGCGAATGTCACTCCGTCGATCCTACAAGGGACCTCTTAGGCGATAGACATATTCCATGAGCACTTATTGCCGCTAGCTCTTCATTAACTATGACGACAGAGGCACACTTTGAAAGACATCTCCATAACTTTGCGAACAAGAAACCAGAAATGCTTGGTAATAGCAAGCATATAATAATATATATAGCGTCGTTCAATAATTCGAAAGATTGTGTGACATTATTGGACTATGTCGGAACTGAGGGACGATGTCCCTGAACCGAACGAAAAATTTCTAAGTCCATCAGTTTCTTATCCGGCATCGCAGCATTCTGGTCCGACGAAAGAACCTGTAGAAGATAAAGTCAGATGACATACACAACAGCATATGTAGTTCCGAAAGGGAAAGCTCGAAATCCTCCGAATCCCTTTTGGCATCCCGTCGGACCGGATGAAATTTTCGGACGTCCGTACCTGCTTGCGCGGAGCGTCCCGACCCAGCATCGTCGGATAATACATGATGCGACAGAATCAGTCGTTGCTGGGATGCTGCGATAAGCTGTGCTATTTGGGATAGCACGTCCGTCACCGAGGCCTGTGCAGTAGCGGTCGTACGATGCATTGCCGCCGGAAGCTCCGTGTACATTGACTCCCGCACACTTTCTTATGCGAACGTCCGGAGTCTGCAGGCCTCGTGTCCCTGGCTATCGGATGGTGTGACCTGGTCGCCGATGATTCTCTGATTGGCGAAGCTGACTGGATATCCGAGGTCACGTAGCCAAGAGCGGTCGTGTGCGCTACCATGAGAATGAGGAAGCCTTATTGACAGTCTCTCCGGACTGACTATATGTCGGAGCGTCCCGAGCGGCAGACGTATGCTCCGAATGCGAAACATTTTGTACCACAACATCTGGGGCCAGATGTTGTTGTACGAGAGAGGGACCTCTCTCGCTCGCCGTCCGGATGGACCTGGACGAGCTAGGAACCGGACTAAAAGGCTTCCTCCGTTCTCCCTCTAATCCGCCGTCACTGGGTGTGCATTTGGTTGATTTATAGTGCTCGCATCACCCCAAAACTCCTTTTAGACCGCAACGGACGAACCCGGCTGCAGAACCATTCGATGAATGGACACTACACCAGGCGAGCTAGTGGACGTCAAAGGCCGTCAAACCTACTAGGGTCCTCTTAGGCAATTGGCGTATTTACATGAGCACTTTTCCGCTAGCTCTTCATTAATTGTGACGACAGAGGCACACTTTTGGAAGACATCACGGATACATCACCCTAATCTTGATCGTCTGAAATAGAAATTGATAAAGTAGAGTGACCGTGCGGGGAAAGGACCAGAATGTCCAATTCCCCACTAACATACCGTGACACACGCTTCCCATGTTGTCATCGAAATTATCACATACAGAACAGGAGTTAGTGCGAGTACACTGACTACATATATAATGATTATAAAAGTCAGAGGAAGATTTCCTCTTATTACAATTGACCAAAATCCTTTCAATGTGAAAAGAAAACAAAGTCCAACCCCTGACAGTCAAAATACATAATAATATGATCCATTAACATAGAAAAAATAATTGAATTCAAAAAATTTTGAAAAAATACTTTTTCAGAACAGCCCAAGTTTCTGAAAAGTAACGTTGAGCCCCAATGGATCCCAAGCCTAAGTGTGGACAAAAATTTTAAAAGTTAAAAAATTTATAGTAATTTATATATTTTTTATACTTACCAATGACCCAGACTTAGCTGGTGCTAACTCTAACAAAACCAGGGCCAAACACAAATTTTGCCCCCCAATCCCCAAAATTTGCATCCAAAACAAAAAGAAATCATGTCCTAAAGGACCTCCATACTACGCCTCTACTGCGCATGCGCAGTGACGCAGACGTCCCGAAATTGGCGCCGATTATCATTCTTACTGGCAGTGCCTGGTCAGCGCTATGTACTCAGCGGGGAGGCAAGAGTTCCCAACTCCAGGGAGGGCCATCCCCGTCTGGGTCATTGGTAAGTATAAAAAATATATAAATTACTATAAATTTTTTAACATTTTTATACTGTACCAATGACTCAGACTTAGCTGAATAGTAAACAGGCTGGAGGGCCTAGGACATAGAGGAAAATCCAATAAGCTCAACTATATAGTAAAGAGGTAACCCCTTAAGGAGAAAAGGAGTATTAGGCTTTACATGTATCTTTCTTATTTAATATTAAATTAGAAAGATACACTACCCTTAATAATTGAGCACAATAACATTCATGTTCTCTATTAACATCCAGTATATCCCTTATACTAATTATTTTTAAAGCAAGCCAATAAATAAAGTAGTCCAGAGAATTGAGACTCTTTATAGTCATTTAAAAGTGTCCGAGTATTGTATATTAAAGCCCGTTTGACACTTGACATATACAAATGCTTCACACTGAGCTACACTTTAAAAATAAGACATGAATGAATTTTAACATTAATATTACACTTTAAAACCATCCCGGAAGCGACTCAAAAATACTGACTTGGAGGAGGCATTCCCTTGCTTTTCACTATAAAGCAGGTGACCTAAGGGAACACCAGCCCCCCCCCCCCCTTCCCCTTGCCCTGGGTCAAATAGCCCAGAGCGAAGAGGGCAGCCGGACGGAGTCACTGCCGGAACAGAAAGCCTGCATAACTATAGTTGCAACTGTTTAGTGGACGATATTCTGAGCAACAGATAACGGACCTAAACAATGCAGGTCTCCAGAAATGGACTCAATATTTCTGAGATAAAAATTCGTAAATGTGGATGGCTGAGACCAATAAGCAGCCTTCATTAAATCTGTAATAGCAACACTATTAGCATAAGCCCAGGAAGTAGAAAGAGCTCTTACTTCATGAGCAGAAATCTTAAGCACAGACTGCTGAGAAGAAGATAAATCTTCATAAGCAGTACGGATAGTTAATTGAATCCATCTAGCAATAGAATGGACCGAAATGTCCTTTCTATTAGGCATCAAAGACAGAAAGAAACGTTTCCGTCCCTTTCTGATAAACTGAGATCTCTGTTTATAGATATGTAACGCTCTAACAGGACAGAGTAAAGGCCTACGCCCGTCTGAAGACGGAAGAGCCTTAATAACAATAGGTTTCGGATATTTATTAGGAGCCTGATTCTTAGCTAAAAAAACCCACATTAGTAGTGAAGGTGATAGTGTTCCCAACACTACGATAGTGAGAATCATCCACCGACAGTGCATGAAGCTCACTGACTCTTCTAGCAGAAGAGAAAGCTAAGAGAAAAGCTGTCTTATAAGATAAGAATTTGAAATCTACTGTCCCAAGAGGTTCAAATGGCTTTTCCTTCAATTTAAGAAGAACCCAAGCTAAATTCCACTTAGGAATTAATCTAAGAGTTCTGGGTCTATTTATCGAAAAGTTTCTAACCAACTTAGATAAAGAGACATTAGATCCAATTTGTAAACTATCATGATGTGCATAGGTATCAGATAACATAGATCTATAACCCTTTATAGTAACAGGCTGCAGTTTGATTTCGTCAAACAAGTATACTAGAAAGTTTGCAATGTCTGGTATAGAGGGATCGAATATATCTACAGAATGATCCCTACACCAACGACGAAAAACCTTCCACTTAGCTGCATAGTTTAGCGAAGAGGAGGTCCTCCTACAGTTAGAAATCGCGTCCACTGCTCGTCCTGTAAAGTGTTTGCCATGCAAGAAGGACCGCACAACGGAAAAACGTGAAGGTTGAGACCTTGCGGGTTGTGATGGAGTTGGCGCGATTTCCCCTGCGAAAGAAGATCATCCCGTGGAGGAAGCTTTCGCGGTAGGTCCCACAACAGACACCTGAGTAGATTTATCCACGGTCTCTGTGGCAACAGAGATGCTACCAACAGAATCTTGCATTGAGATTGTTTTATCTTTAGCAATACTTGTTGAATTAACGGCGCTGGAGGATACGCATATCCTATCATTCCGTCCCAAGGGATCGACAGAGCGTCTACTGCAAATGCTCTTGGATCCGGACACGGAGACACATACGTCTGCAACTGATTGTTGAGATGTGTCGCAAATAAGTCTATCATTGGCCGTTCCCATTGGTAGCAAATCTGATTGAATACTTGTTTGTTGAGAGTCCACTCCAATGGCAACAAGCGACCCTTTCGTGAAAGGGAGTCTGCTAGCACATTCAGACGACCCGGTATGTGACGGACCGAAAGAAGATCGTGATGTTCTAGCGCAAACAGAAGGATTCTTTCCGTTAGATTGAACAACGGAACTGAATGAGTGCCTCCCTGATTCCGTATATACGCCACTACTGTCGTATTGTCGGATAGGATTTGGACATGAGCATTGTGAATAATGTCCATCCAGTGACGTAACGCAAGCCAAATTGACATCATTTCCTTGATGTTTATGTGCTTGCACAGGAATTGCGGATCCCAAAGACCCTGGCATCTCGAATCCGTTGGGATTAATGATGCACCCCAACCTGTTTGACTGGCATCCGTCATAATGGTAAAACTCGGATCCGGCAACTGCAGCGGAACTCCCTGAGTTAACCACTGAATGTTTGCCCAAGTCTGAATCTCTTGTTTCACTTGATCTGACAAGAGAACGTCTACATCGAGCGAATGAATTTTCACACTCCAATTCTGAGTCAAGAAAATTTGAAGAGGATGTGTGCGTAACCGCCCCATCGGAATGAGATCTGCGGCGGCTCCGCACAGACCTATCAGTCTCATAAATTCTCTCGCCGTGACTTTGTCTGCGTGCAGACAATAGCGAGCGTAACAACTGACTAATTTCGCTCTGGTTAACGGCAGACGAACGAGATTGTTGTGCGTCTCGAAGCTCATTCCCAGATGAGTGAATGACTTGGACGGCACCAGATCCGACTTCTCCTCGTTTACTATAAAACCGAGACGTCGGAGCAATAGAAGAAGATTCTGAACATCGTTCTGAAGCGTTAACTCGTTGCCGTACCTCTGAAGAATGTCGTCCAGGTAGGCCGACGTTACCGCAGACGAATGATCTCGGAAATAGATCATTACCGAGTTCATTACCCGAGTGAAAGCCCAGGGTGCTAGATTCAATCCGAAGCACATCGCCCGGAATTGATACACCACTCCTAGGACTGCGAAGCGTAGGTACTTTCGGAATGTTGGATGTACCATGTCGTGAAAGTACGCATCTTTGAGATCTATGCTCGTTGCATAATCGTTCACCCGAATACTCGCTCTGACCGATCGAATCGTCTCCATATAAAACTTCAGAGCGACGATCAGCTTGTTTATCCAGCTCAAATCTATGACTGGACGGAACGAGCCGTCTGGTTTCGGAACCAGAAACAGATGGCTGTAGAATCCCGAAGATTCCTGGTTTTCTACGACCTCTACCGCGTTCTTCATTAAAAGAGACTGCACCTCAGATAACAGAGCGTCTCTTTTCTGCGGATTTGATGGAAGATGAGTCCACTTTGGACTTCGAGTTAATGGAGGCTTTCGTTTGAAGGATATCTTTAGACCTTCCGAAGTCACTCCTCTCACCCAAGGGTCGTCCGTAATCGACGCCCATTCTTGTGAAAAGCTCGACAACCTTCCGCCAACCGGTACGCGATAGAGGTTTAAGCCATCACCTCCTGGATCTGCGAGGCCTGCGGTAGGAGAAACCACGTCCTCCACGGCCCGCACCTCGCCCCGAGGGGCGTCCGACCGATTGTCCCGGCCTGAAGGACGTCCCGAACGAGAGTCGCTACCCTGACGGTCTCTCGAATAAGACCAAGAGGACGCACCGGAACCTCTATAGGAACCTCTCTTGGGCGCATTAGACCCAGAAGTGCCTGTCTTATTCGTGTCTGCTGTATCCGACTTCTTAGGAGCAGATTTGAACAACAGAGAATCCTTAGCTTTCTTTGTAATTTTATCATAAATAGCAGAAAGCTTGCCGTCAAAGAGAAGTTCTCCTGAGACCGAAGCGACTCTAAGAGAGTTCTTCACCTTAGTATCCACTAGTGTGGATGTAGCTAGGGCTGTGTCACGTCTAACCAACTCCAGATTTGCCACTGAAAGGGCGGAGTTACACGTGGAATAAGCTACTGCCCTTGAAAGAAGTCTTAAAGAGGATTGTATATCCTGAAACTCTTTCCCCTGAAGGCGCAGTGATAACGCCTTAGTAAGGTGATCTGCGTAAGGCATCTAAATTGGCTCTGTTAGACGCAATAGCTGTTTCCAACACCGCGGTTGGAATAGAAGCCGACGACGGTAATGATAGCTCTAAGTCTTCCGCCTCGTCGTCCATACGCAGAGGAACTCTCGGTATACCCTGTCCTGCCGTATCGAATTTATTCCTTGCATTAATGAAAGGCAGGTTGAGAGTATTAGCGGACAAGAAACCTGCTTTCCCCGTCCTGGAAGCAAGTTTAAATATAGCGTCGTTCAATAATTCAAATGTTCTTGCAACATTATTGGACTGCGACGGAAACTCGGGAGCAATGTCCCTGAACCGCTCAAAAAATTCAGAGTCCAATGACGCTATAATTCTCTTGTCCGGAACCGCAGCAGTCTGGCCCGACGGAACAACTTGAGGGAGAAAGTGCCGGATGAAGTCCACGGCAGCTTTATGTTGTTCCGAAAGGGATAGCTCCAAGTCATCCGTATCCCTTTCACCATCCGGTCGGACCTCATGATGTTCCCGGTCGTCCGCCCCCGATGCTTCGGCGGAGCGTACCGACCCAGCGCCGTCGGATAATTCTCAATCCGACACCGTTTCTGTCGGCTGCTGGGATGCTGCGATAAGCTGTGCTATCTGCACAAGAATGTCCGGCGTCGAGACCTGCGGAGGCGCAGTCTTTCACTGCTTCGCCGAGGGCAGCTCCGCATCAGATGGCTCCCGCATACTTTTCCTATGCGAACGTCCGGAGTCCATCGGTCTCGAATCCCTGGCTGCCGGATGGTGTGACCTGGTCGCCGAAGAATCCTTGATCGGCGAAGCTGGTAATATATCGGCGGTCATGCAGCCAAGGTGCGGTCGTGTGCGCTGAGAGAAGAGGAAGCCTTAACAGTCTCCGCGGACTGCTTATACAACGGAGCGTCCCGAGCGACGGACGTATGCTCCGCTAAAGACACATTTTGTACCACAACATCTGGTCCCAGATGTTGTTGTACGAGAGAGGGGCCTCTCTCGCTCGCGGCCCGGCTGGACCTGGACGAGCTAGGAACCGGACTCAAAGGCTTCCTCCGTTCTCGCTCACTATCCGCCGTCACTGGGTGTGCATCTATTATGTTTATAGTGCTCGCATCACCCAAAATTTCCTCCTGGACCGCATCGGACGTACCCGGCTGTCGAACCATTCGGTGAATGGACGCTACACCGGGCGAGCTAGCGGACGACATTTGTCTAATCTCCATGAGCACTTTTGCCGCTAGCTCTGAATTCATTTGTGACGACGGACGCACACTTGTAGAAGATAACATGGAAACATCACCCTGTTCTGGTTCCTCTGAAATAGAGAGTAGAGTGACCTTGCGGAGAAAGAGCCGGCATAGCCCTTTCTCCAGAAACAACATATCGTGACACACGTTTCCAATGTTTCTCATCCCAATATTCACATATAGGACAGGGATTAATGCGAGAACACTGACTACAATTAATACAATGATCATGAAAGTCAGAGGAAGATTTCTTCCTATTACAATTTGAACAATGTCCCTTCATTGTGAAAGAAGAACAATAGGTCCTAGTTACTCGCAAAAACCCCTGACACAAAGATACATAATAACCTGATCCATTAATAAATGAAAAAACAATTGCAAATCAAAATAATTTTGAAAAAATATTTTTTCAGCGAAGCCCAAGTTGCTGAAAAGTAACGTTGAGCCCCGATGGATCCGATGGCAAAGTGTGGTCAAAAATTTTAAATTTATATTAAATAATTAATGAGACACTTACGGATAATATAAATGTATCTTATAGTGAGATAAACTACAGCAAAGGCAAACAGCCCCCCTCAAAAAAGGCTGTTGCCAATGTAAACAAACAGTGTAAAAACACCAGAAAACATGACTCCAGGCACTGAAAAACTGGCCCGGAATCAGTCATCAAATTACACTCTATCTGATGCAAAACAGAGACTCCCAGGGGAGAATCTGCAGAACATCAGATGGAAGATGCAGAACACAAACGTTATACACCCATGGGTGAAAACGTAACTATGGGGAAAATAACAGAAAACATTCTGTAACCAAGCAACTCTCCCAGGAAATTTTAGAAATGAAATTTCTCAAAAATTTGCCAAAAGCATGGGAGAATTGCAAGGGGGGACTTTAGAAGGCTAGGGGAGAGGAAACACTGAATAAGCAGTGCAACATTTAGCAAGAATGACAACAAGAGGCCCATGCCTCGAAAGTTAAAAAATTTATAGTAATTTATATATTTTTTATACTTACCAATGACCCAGACATAGCTGGTGCTAACTCTTAAAATATAGGGCCAAACACAAATTTTGCCCCCCAATCCCCAAAATTTGCATCTAAAACTAAAGAAAACATGTCCAGAGAGGCCCTCCACACCTCGCCCCCACTGCGCATGCGCAGTGTCCAGGACGTTCCGAAATTGGCGCCATTTATCATTCTAATAACCAGTGCCTGGTAAGCGCTATGTACTCAGCGGGGAGGCAAGAGTTCCCAACTCCTGGGAGGGCCATCCCCGTCTGGGTCATTGGTAAGTATAAAAAATATATAAATTACTATAAATTTTTTAACATTTTTATACTGTACCAATGACCCAGACATAGCTGAATAGTAAAAAGGCTGGAGGGCCAAGGACATAGAGCAAAATGGAATACGCTCAATAAAATAAAATAGAGTCATCCCCTGTAGGGAAAAGAAGTAATAGGCCTTACATGTATCTTTCTTATTTATGATAAATTAGAAAGATACAACACCTTCCAAAAATTGAGCTTCATACATCCATGTACTCTATTAATATCTAATAATCCTTATACTAATAATTTTTAAAGTAAGCCAATAATAAAGTAAGTCTAGAGAATAGAGACTCTTATACTCCTAAAAGTGTGTGAGAATTGCATAATCATGTCCGTTGACATATGCAATATTCAAAAGCTATACTTTAAAAACTAAGACTTGAATGAATTTTATAAACTTAAACTTCTCACTAAACAACCATCCTAAAAACAGCTCAGAATTACTAACTCCGGAGGAGGTATCCCCTTGTTTTCATAGTAAAAACAGGTGACCCAAGGGAACACCCTCCCCCCCCCCTTTTTCTTGCCCTGGGTCAAATAGCCCAGAGCGAAGAGGGCAGCCGAACGGAGACACTGCCGAAACAGACAGCCTACCTAGCTATAGTAGCAACTGTTAAGTGAATGACATTCTGAGCAGTAGATAATAGACCTAACAATAGAGGCCTCCAGAAATGGACTCGATATTTCTGAGATAAAATTCATGAATGGATGGCTGAGCGCAATGAGCAGCCTTCAAAAATCTATAATAGAACACTATTAATGTAAGCCCAAGAAGTAGAAGAACTCTTACTTCATGAGCCGAAATCTTAAGCACAACTGCTAAGCCAATGATATACCATAAGCAGTACGCTAGTTAATAGAATCCATTAACAATAAAATGGAGCGTAACGTCCTTCTACTAGACATCAAAGACAGAAGAAGCTTACGCCCTTGTAATAAACAGATATCTGTTTATAAATACATAAACTGTACCCGGAAAGAGTAAAGGCCTATGCCCATACGAAGACGGAAGGACCTTAAAATAATAGGTTCCGGATAATAGGAGCCTAACTCTTATGCAACAATCCAACCTAAATAGTAACGGAAGTATTGATTCCGAAACTATGAAAGTGAAAATCATCCATCGATAGTGCATGAAACTCACTGACTCTACAGTAAAAGAGAAACCAACAGAATTACTGTCTAAAAGGTCAGAATTTGAAAACTACTGTTTCCAGAGGCTCAAATGATTACTTAGCTAAATAAGAACCTGAATTAAAATCCGTATAGGAATTTAATCTAAAGATTCTAAGTCTATTTATCAAAAAGTTACTAACTGACTTAGATAAAGAGACAAAAGACTCAATTGTAAACTATCGTAGAGTGCATAGGTATGAGGTAACATAAACCTATAACCTAAATAACAACAGGCTGCAGTAGATCTTGTGAAACAAGTATACTAAAAAATAGCAATGAGTAGTATGGAGGGATCAACCATATGAACATAATGATCCCTACACCACGACGGAAGAGCCTCCACTTTAGTCGCATAGAATAGCGAAGAAGAGGATCTCCTATAGTAAGAAATCGCGTCCAAAGCTCGTCCAGTACAGTGCTTACAATGCAATATGGACCACACAACGGAAAACATGAAGGTTGGGACCTTGCTGGTTGTGATAAAAATGACACGATTTACCCAGTGAAAAAAGATCCTCACATAGAGGAAGATTTCACGTTAAGATCCACAGTAGACAAGAGAGTAAATTACTCATGATCTCTGTGAAGATAGAGATGCTATCAACAGAAATATATTGTGGTTGTTTATCTTAGCAATACCTGCTAAAAACAACAGCGCCGGAGGATACGCGTATCCTATCATTCTGTCCTATAGATCAATAGAGCGTTAACAGTATTAGCTCAGAGATCTGGACAAGCCAACACATACGTCTGCAATTGATTAGCCAACTGTGTCATAAATAAAACATCATTGGGCGCTCCCATAGATAGCAAATCTGATTGAATACTTGTTTGTTGAGAGTCCATTCTGACAGCAACAAGCGACCCGTAAGAGAACGGGAGTGCGATAAAACAATCAGACGACCCAGAATATGACGGACCAAAACTGAACTTGGTGTACTATAACCAACAGACGGATTCTTTCCATTAAATTGAATAACGGAAACGAAAGAGTGCCTCCCTGGTTCCGGAGATACGCCACTACTGTCGAATTAAAGGACAGGAATTTGGGCATGCGTTTCTGAATAATGTTCATGCAATGACATAAAGCAAGCCTAAAAAACATTATTCCGCGGAAGTTAACTGATAGCTAAAAGACTGCGGAACCCAAAGACCCTGGCACTTCGAATCCGTAGGGATCAGTATATATCCCAATCTGTTTGACTGGCAACCGTCATAACAGCCACACTCGGGTCCGGCAACTGCGGCGGCACTCTCTGAGTCGACCACCGAATGTTTGCCCCAGTCTGAATCTCTTGTAACACTAGATAGACAAGAGAATGTATAAATCAAGCAATTCATGGATTGCCGGAAAGTTGCCGTCGAAGAGAAGCTCCTCCGAGAACGAAGCGACTCTGAGAGAGTTCTTAACCTACTATCCACGCGTGGATGTAGCTAGGGCTGCCTCACGTCTAACCAACTCCAATCAGCCACTGAAGGGCGGAGTTATACGTGAACAAACTACTGCCCTCAAAAGAAATTACATTGAGAATAATATCCCGTAAATCTTTTCTTGAAGACGTAATGATAACGCCTCAGTAAGGCGGATTACGTATAATAAAGCGTCTAAGTTAAGTCTAATATACATAATGTCGTTCCCAACATTGAAATTGGAAAAGACATAAACGGTGAAAAAGAATATATGCAGTCTTTAATCACACCGTCTAGACGCATATGAACTCTCGGTATGCCCTGCTCTGCCAAAATAAACTATATGTAAAAAAGATAAAATGGCAGAAATGAGCCACGCGGACAAGAAACTAAACTATCATGCTTAGTAGCCGTCTTGTATATATATAAATATATAGCGTCGAAAAATAAAACACATGTTGTAATGACAATATTGGACTGCGTCGGTAAGTCAGGGACAAAGTCCCTGTACCGATCGAAAAAACCGAGTCCAATGACGCTATAAGTCTCTTATCCAAGATCGCAGCAATGAAGTCCGAAAAATAATCACTGGAAGAAATGCCAGAAGATATGAAAGGCATCTTCCGATACTACTAAAGGGAAAACTCGAAATCTTTCGAATCCCTTTCGCCATCCTGTCGGACCCTATAAAGCGTTCGGTCGTCCGTAGCTTGATGCAACCGCGGACCGCACCGACCCAGCGCCGTCGGATAATTCCTGATTCGACCGAGAAACCGTCAATTGCTGGGATGCTGCGAAACAACTGTGCTAACTCGGATAGCACGTCCGTCACTGAGGCCTGAGGAGCAGCGGTCTTACGATGCATTGCCGCAGGAAGCTCCGAGATCGTTACCCCGTGCATACTTCCAATATGCGAGCGAACGGAGTGTATAGGCCTCGTGTCCCTTGGCTACAGGATGGCGCGACCTATTCGCTGTGGAATCACTGAATGCCGAAACTGATCGGATACTCGAGGTCACGTAGCCAATGTGCGGTCGTGTGCCCTGCTGTGAGGATGAGGAAGCATTAAAGACAGTCTCTCGGACTGTCAATATAACGGAGCGTCCCGAGCAACGGACATATGCTCCGAATGTAAAATATCTGAACCACAACATGCGGTCCCCTATGTTGTTGGCTTCCTCCGATCTGTCCTCAATCTGCCGTCACTGGGTGAGTACTAAAGTAATTAAAGTGCTCGCATCACCCAAATCTCCTTCCTAGACCGCAACGGACGAACCCGGCAGCCGAACCATTCGATGAATGTACGCTACACCGGGTGAGCTAGCGAATGTCACTCCGTAAGCGATAGACATATTCCATGAGCACTTATTGCCGCTAACTCTTCATTAACTATGACGACAGAGGCACACTTTTGAAAGACATCTCCATAACTCTTCGAACAAGAAACCAGAAATGCTTGGATAGCAAGCATAAAATAATAATATATATAGCGTCGTTCAATAATTCGAAAGTTTGTGTGACATTATTGGACTATGTCGGAACTGAGGGACGATGTCCCTGAACGGAACCAAAAATTTCTAAGTCCACCGACGCTATCAGTTTCTTATCCGGCATCGCAGCATATGTTGTTCCGAAAGGGAAAGCTTGAAATCCACCGAATCCCTTTCGGTATCCCGTCGGACCGGATGAAACTTTCGGACGTCCGTACCCGCTTCCGCGGAGCGTCCCGACCCAGCATCGTCGGATAAAATATATGCGACAGATTCAGTTGATGCTGGGATGCTGCGATAAACTGTGCTATTAAGGAAAGCACGTTCGTTCCCGAGGCCTGTGCAGTAGCGGACTTACGATGCATTGCCGCTGGAAGCTCCGTGTACGTTGACTCCCGCATACTTCCTATGCGAACGTCCGGAGTCTGCAGACCTCGAGTCCCCGGCTACCGACCCAGCGCTGTCGGATAATTCTCGATCCGACACCGTTACTGTCGGCTGCTGGGATGCTGCGATAAGCTGTGCTATGTGCACAAGAATGTCCGGCGTAGAGACCTGCGGAGGCGCAGTCTATCGCTGCTTCGCCGAGGGCAGCTCCGCATCAGATGGCTCCCGCATACTTTCCTATGCGAACGTCCGGAGTCCATCGGTCTCGAATCCCTGGCTGCCGGATGGTGTGACCTGGTCGCCGAAGAATCCTTGATCGGCGAAGCTGGTAATATATCGGCGGTCACGCAGCCAAGGTGCGGTCGTGTGCGCTGACGAGAAGAGGAAGCCTTAGCAGTCTCAGCGGACTGCCTATACAACGGAGCGTCCCCGACGGACGTATGCTCCGCTAACGACACATTTGTACCACAACATCTGGGGCCAGATGTTGTTGAACGAGAGAGGGGCCTCTCTCGCTTGCCGTCCGGATGGACCGGAACGAGCTATGAACCGGACTAAAAGGCTTCCTCCGTTCTCCCTCCGATCCGCCGTCACTGGGTGTGCATTAAGTTAATTTTATAGTGCTCGCATCACCCCAAAATTCCTTCTAGACCGCAACGGACGAACCCGGCTGCCGAACCATTCGGTGAATGGACGCTACACCGGGCGAGCTAGCGGACGTCAAAGGCCGTCGAACCTACTAGGGTCCTCTTAGGCAATTGGCGTATTACATGAGCACTTTTCCGCTAGCCCTTCATTAATTGTGACGACGGAGGCACACTGTTGGAAGACATCACAGATACATCACCCTAATCTTGATCGTCTGAAATAGAAATTGATAAAGTAGAGTGACCCTGCGGGGAAAGGACCGGAGTGTCCAAATCCCCAACAACATACCGTGACATACGCTTCCCATATTGTCATCGAAATCATACGATACAGAACCGGAGTTAATGCGAGTACACTGACCACATATAGAATGATAATAAGGTCAGAGGAAGACTTCCTCTTAAAACAATAGATCAATATCCTTTCAATGTGAAAAGAAAACAAGTCCTGGTACTCGCACTAACCCCTGGCAATCAAAATACATAATAATAATATGATCCATTAATATAGAAAAAATAATTGAAATCAAAATATTTTGAAAAAATATTTTTTCAGAACAGCCCAAGTTTCTGAAAAGTAACGTTGAGCCCCAATGGATCCCAAGCCTAAGTGTGGACAAAAATTTTAAAAATATTTTAAACAATTTATTCAACACTTACGAACAATAATAATGTATCTAGTTATGATTGAAATAACATAAGGATATTATTATTTAGAAATCCCCCCCTCACACAGAGGGCTGTTGTAAATGTAAACAATGAGTGTAAAAACACTAAAATAAGACTCCAGGCACCCAGGCCCGAAATCAGTTACCAAAAATACACCATCTGATGCAAAACAGAGACTTCCAGGGAAGAAACTGCAGAACATCAGATGGTAGATGCAGAACACAACGCCTAACCACCCGTAGGTGAAGACGTAAACATGGGGAAAGAACAGAATTCATTCTGTTATTCAGCTAAACTCCCAAGAAATTTTAGTAATAATAATTACAGAAATTATGCCAAAAGCATGGGAGAATAGCAAGGGGGAACTTAAAGGACAGGGAGAGAGGAAAAACACTTGTAAAAACAGTGTAACTAAATAATCAGAATGACAACAAAATGGCTGCTGCCTTGAAAATAGGTAACTTAACATAATTTCATTAAAAAATTTTAAGTTACAGCCCTGATAATATTCTGTCACACATTCTTTTCCTCTCCTCCTTTTCTATCCTCCTTAGAATCACCATTTCACTAATATTTATTTGTCTGGCATCATTTAAACTGAGATTTAAAAGCACAAAGATCAGTCAGATGTTAACTGATGAAGGGCCAAACTTAGAATGATAAATGGCGCCAATTTCGGAACGTCCTGGACACTGCGCATGCGCAGTGGGGGCGAGGTGTGGAGGGCCTCTCTGGACATGTTTTCTTTAGTTTTAGATGCAAATTTTGGGGATTGGGGGGCAAAATTTGTGTTTGGCCCTATATTTTAAGAGTTAGCACCAGCTATGTCTGGGTCATTGGTACAGTATAAAAATATAGGCAACTTAACATAATTTCATCAAAAAATTTTAAGTACAGCCCTGATTATTTTTTGTCACTTCTTTTTCCTCTCCTCCTTCTATCCTCCTTAGAATCACATTTTCTCCAGAAATTACATGTCTGGCATCCTTTAAACTGAGATTTACAAGTACAAAGATCAGTGAGATGTTGACTGATGAAGGGCCAAACAGAGAATGATAATTGGCGCCAATTTCGGGACGTCTGCGTCACTGCGCATGCGCAGTAGAGGCGTAGTATGGAGGTCCTTTGGGACATGATTTCTTTTTGTTTTGGATGCAAATTTTGGGGATTGGGGGGCAAAATTTGTGTTTGGCCCTGGTTTTGTTAGAGTTAGCACCAGCTAAGTCTGGGTCATTGGTACAGTATAAAAATATATTTTAAACAATTTATGCAACACTTACGAACAATAATAATGTATCTAGTTATGATTAAATTAACATCAAGATATTATTTTCAAGAAATCCCCCCTCACACAGAGGGCTGTTGTAAATGTAAACCATAAGTGTAAAAACACTAGAATAAGACTCCAGGCACCCTGGCCCGAAATCAGTTACCAATAAAACACTATCTGATGCAAAACAGAGACTTCCAGGGAAGAAACTGTGGAACATCAGATGGTAGATGCAGAACACTATGCCTAACCACCCGTAGATGAAGACGTAAACATGGGGAAAAGAACAGAATTCATTCTGTTATTCAGCTAAAACTCCCAAAAAATTTTAGAAATAAAATTACAGAAAACATGCCAAAAGCATGGGAGAATAGCAAGAGGGGACTTAAAGGAAAGGGAGAGAGGAAAACACTGAACAAACAGTGTAACTTGATAAAAAAGAATGACAACAAAATGGCTGTTGCCTCGAAAATAGGTAACTTAACATAATTTCATTAAAAAATTTTAAGTTACAGCCCTGATAATTTTCTGTCACACATTTTTCCTCTCCTCCTTCTATATCCTCCTTAGAATCACCATTTCTCTAATATCTAAATTTTATAGTAAATTTCCTTTCTTATTATACCTACCACAATTGTTTACTACAGGCTTGCACTACAGTGGAAGTCCCTAACTCTGATAAAATACTCTCTATTTTTGTCTTTCCCAAGCAAGTTGGGAAAGAAAAGTGGTGCAAAAGCACCAATAAAAATAAGCCAAAACTGGGTCGAGTGCAACCGGCGCAGACCCAGTACGGGACGCTCTCTCCCAAGTACAACTCCACGACTTCCGTTGCCAGTGCGCATATACCGTCTCTAAAGACTCATTCTTTTTGAATCCGTAAACGTTAGAGTTATGTGATCAGCGGGGAGGAAAGATTCTTTACCCGTAAAGAAGACGGGAGGGCCTCCATGTAAACAATTGTGGTAGGTATAATAAGAAAGGAAATTTACTATAAAATTTAGATTTCTTATCAACCTACTCACAATTGTTTACTACAGGCTGAATAGACAAAAGGCTGGAGGGAATCGCATAACCAACCCCCACATAACCCTAGTGCACTGGAACCGTGAAGCAGAAGGAAGAGGTCCCGAGGCTTATCAACCAGAATGTCGCAATCATTGGTAAAGGACAATGAAAAGAGACATATGAGCCTGTGTGACACACAGACAGAAAAAAGGGCAGTAACAGCACAAGGCTGAAACTGACCTTCAAGAAGCCTAATGGCTATGGCAGACAACAGCCTGAGCAGAAGAAAGAGGACCCAAGGCAAAAAGGTCCTCCGACTGCTCCTGCAACTGACGTAAATAAAAGGTGGAGAAAGTAGAAGCATTTCTCCAGTAGGCTGCCTGCATAACATCCGACAACTTGACGGAGTTAGAATAAGCCCAAGAGGTAGACAGTGCCCGCACCTCGTGGGCAGAAATACGATTGGTAATACAATCGCCAGCTGCTAAACGACTATAAGCCGTACGAATAGCAAGACAAATCCATCGAGAAATGGATTGAGGAGAGATCTTTTGTCGACCCGGAATGAGAGACAGAAAAAAACGTTTTCTGCCCTTCCGTATGAAGCGTGTCCGATCAAGATAAATGCGAATAGCACGGACCGGACAGAGCAAAGGGCGAGTACCCTCAACAGAGGGAAGAGCCCTGATACAGATAGGAGGAGGAGTAGTATCTGGTAACTGATTCTTAGCCAAAAAGGAGCAATCAGTGGTAAAAGTAACACTGTTGGGAGAACTCCTAAAAAAGGCCGGGTCAACCGAGAGGGCGTGAAGCTCACTAACCCGTCTGGCCGATGCAAATGCCATCAGAAAAGCCGTCTTATATGTGAGAAATTGCATATCCACCTGGGATAAAGGTTCGAACGGCGCCCCCCCCCCCCCCCCCCCAAGCAAAGCAGCACCCACGAAAGATTCCATCGTGGAGTAAGCTGCAAAGTCCAAGGCCTTTTCAAAGAAAAGTGCCGAACAAGCTTGGAGAGGTAAGGATTAGTGCCGATACGACGCTTCCCCACATAAGAAAAAGTCTCTGAAAGCATAGACCTGTAACCCTTGATGGTAACAGGCTGGAGACCCCGAGAATCAAACAGATAGACCAGAAACTCCGCAATCTGTGAAATCGAAGGATTGGCATAATCAACAGAGTGATCAGCACACCATCGACAGAAGACCTTCCATTTGGCTGCATAAGCTAAACCAGTGGAGTGCCTCCTTGAAGAAGAAATGCACTCCACTGCTCGTCTCGAAAAACCTCTACGGAGGAGACAGGACCTGACAAAAGATATGCGTGAAGGCACAATGAAGTCGGGTCGACGTGAAACCTCCTCGGGCGACCTTGACAAAGAAGGTCGCGATGTAGCGGGAGACGTGCCGGAACCGCCGCCATCAGCGAGCGGAGCTGATTGATCCACACCCGCTGAGGCGACAGGGGAGCGATCAGAATGATTCGACAACTGCAGGTTCGAATTTTGGCGAGAACCTGAGGAAGAATCGGAAGCGGCGGGAAGGCGTAGCCGACTAGACCGTTCCAATCGAGTGACAGAGCGTCCACGGCAAAAGCCAGAGGATCTGGACACGGAGACACGAAAGTGTCCACCTGATGGTTCCAACGAGTCGCAAAGAGATCGATGTGGGGACGTCCCCAGAGATCGCAAAGCGACTGGAACACTGCCCTGTGAAGCATCCACTCGGTGGAAATAACCCTGCCCTGTCGGGACAGGGAGTCGGCTAGGACGTTCAGACAACCGGGAATGTGACGAACAACCACTCCGGCGTGAACCTCCTGAGCGAGCAGTAAAAGATCCCGAGCTAACTCGTACATCGGAAGCGAGTGCGTGCCGCCCTGGTTCCGAATGTAAGCAACCACTGTCGAATTGTCGGATAGTAGAAGGACCTGGCGATTCGACAGGTGAGGGATCCACTGCCTGAAACTCAGAAGAAGAGCAAGAAGCTCCTTCTGGTTGATGTGTAGAGCTGCTTGATCCTGGTCCCACATCCCGTGTAGGGAAAGACCGAGAGGATCCAACGTCGCACCCCATCCGAAATCGCTGGCATCTGCCGTCAGAACGCGATCGGACGTGGGTAAGTCCAGCGGAACACCCTGCGTAATCCACTGAACATCTGTCCAGGGAAGAAGGTGAGGATACAGAGAGTCCGGAAACGGAAGCACCTGATCCAGAGAATCTACATTCGGTCTCCAACGACTGAGCAGAAAGTGTTGGAGAGGTCTGACATGCAGCCGACCTAGAGGAATGAGATCCGTCACCGAACCGCAGAGACCGATCAGCCGGAGAAAACTCCGAGCGGTCGCGGACCTGGACTGGGACAGAGTCAGAGCAAAAGCTGAGAGAATCACAGCCTTGGCCTGGGGAACAGCCACCAAATTGAATTTGGTTTGGAAAGACATCCCCAGATGACAAAACGACTGAGAAGGGACCAGGTCCGACTTCTCCTCGTTGACTCTGAATCCTAGCGACGTGAGCAAGCTCAACAGAGTGGCGACATCCAATTCCAGTAAGGCAGCATTGGAATGCCTCTGGAGGATATCGTCCAGATATGCCGAAGTAGTCACCCTGGACTGTGTGCGATGGAACGCTATCACATGCGACATCAGTCTGGTGAACGCCCAAGGAGCCAGGTTGAGGCCGAAAGGCATGGCCTTGAACTGGTAAACTCGCCCCAGAAAAGCGAACCTGAGATACTTCCGTGACGCCCGATGCATCGGAACGTGGAAGTAAGCGTCTCGCAGGTCGATGCTGGCTGCGAAATCTCCCTGGTGAATTGATTGGCGGACCGACCTGAAAGTCTCCATGCTGAACTTGGGAGCAATGATAGACTGGTTCAGGATGCTCAGATCGATAACCGGTCGGAGTCGGCCGTCCTTCTTCGGCACCAAGAACAGGTGGGAATAGAAACCCACTGACTGAACGTTCTTGACGACCTCGATCGCCCCCTTTGCCAGGAGATTGGCAATCTCCGTGGACAAAAGTTCCCGACGTAAAACGTCTGAAGGAACTGTGGTTGGAAGAGGCACCCTTGACAGAGTGGGGTGCCGTCGGAAGGATATGCGCAGCCCGGACCGAACAACATCTAACATCCATGGATCGGATGTGATGGTGGTCCAATGGTCTGCGAACTCTGCTATCCTTCCTCCAACCTGGGACGAGTCGAGGTGAGGACCTTCATTTCGAGCCCCGACGAGGCCCGCGAGAGGAGAAACCACCTCCTCTGCTAAATGAAGAATCCTGAGACTTCCCTCGATTCTGCCGACCCCTACCTTTACCCCGTGAGTAAGAAGTAGAGGCGGCGGCAGAAGGACCAGCCTTTTGCTTCACAGAGGAAGCAGAAGGGTACTTGTTAGGCTTGGAACGGCCCTTGCCTCCCCGAGAAGGCTGATCAAGCTGACGAAACAGCAGCTGATCTTTGGAATGACGTAGGACGTCATCCCGGACCGTCGACACGGAACCATGGAAAAGTTGCGGACCTGCCAAAGAAGCAGATCGAAGAGTAGCACGCTGCTCCTCGGGAAGGGATCGTCCTGTGTCCAGCACAGCGTCCCTTCGAACTAATTCCAAATTGGCCGTGTTACAGGCATGCGTGTGAGTAAGGTGCATAAGCGCCTTGGACAGCATACGCAAAGGAGCCTGTACCTCGTCAAACTTATCTGGAGGCAGATAAGCAGCCAAAGCTGAGACGACGTGATCTGAGAGAGAAAGCATGCCAAGCATCTCTCTAGATAAGCCCAACGTGGACTCCAGAGTCGTCATTGGAATGACGGCAGACTTGGGCTTGGAAAGCCCGAGGGAAGTGGAGTCCTGATCCAGAACCGTCAAAGTCTGGCAGACTGACGGATTGGCGGAATCGTAGGAACGATAACGCACAGGAGGCAAAAAGGTGTCAACCCTGGTGAAGAACGAAGTCTTCAAAGCCTTGGAATTCAGCTTGGCATCCAATGCTGAAAAAGCCTCAACCACCTGTACCGACTGGCATGGTCGAAGGCGCCCAGAAGCAGGTTGCTCCATAGGCTGTCGGCGCGCGACCGATGATCGCGGCCAGGCTGACACTGTCGGCTGGTTAGCAGGTTTGAGCTCAGGCAGAAACCCAAACACAAAGTCAAGAGCCGCCCCCAAGTCCGAAGACTGCTGGCCCTCGACCTCAAGCATGTCGGACTCCTCCCCAGAGTCGGAAGACACATAGCCCATCGTGGGCAAACCGGCCGACGCCTCCCATGGTGTCGGGACACCAGAGGAATCGGAAACCGGCCTGTTTCCAATCCCGGGAGGCGGCGCCATAGGAGGCGTCTGGAAACCACCCATAGCCTCGCTGGAAGCAACAGGAAGGCTCTTTGAGAGAACCTGAGTGAGTAAGGAGAGGGCCTCCCTAAGCTCACTGCCTGTACCGACCGGTTTGACAGGGGAGCGAACCGGCAAAGTGGCTTCACCTCTGACCCTCTTAACCAGCGAAGGGTCACGATCCTCCAAAACACCCGACGCGGGACGAGGGGCGGCAGCCGAAACATCTGAAGGCAGACGTGTATAGGGGTACGATGCACCCCGAGGATCAATATTGCGAGAACTCATGAGAGTCACCGCGGACCTCTGCGGGGCAGAAGGTCCAGGCTGCACAAAAGGCGTTGGTCCCCCAAAACTGGTCGTGTGACCAGAGTGAGTGGACGGAAACGCCACGGAGTTCATAGTGTTTCCACTACGAACATCCGAATCCAAAGACACAACTGTGGTACTCGACGGCGACGAGCCCACAGCGATGGGCTCGGCCGGCAGCCCCTTCCGACTTCGCCGAGTTGAAGTCAGGGAAGGCTGGGGCCGATATCCCACGTCTACAGTATCGGACAGTTCTGCAGTCCCCTGCAGCGAAAAGCCGAGGCCGGCTGAAACAGACAACGAAGCAGACGGACCAGCAGCAGTAGTAGATACGTCGAGAGTCGTTGAGGCTGGTGAAATAGTGGAGAGAGCACACCGGCTCAGCTCCGAAGGAGGAGTCACAACCCTAGTGACAGCCTCAGATGTCGACTGGAGGGGGACCGTAGTCCCGGAACCAGGCATCTCTACACCAGAACACTCAACGGCTCCCGCAGTATCCACCACAGGAAAAGACTGCACATCCCCCACGGAGGAGGAATAACTCTCACCAGACAAAGTCGGCTCGGGAGGCCCCGAACGACCACGTTCTCCTTTCCCGCGGGAGCGGGAGGCACGGCCACGAGAACGAACGACACGATTTACTGACGCCCAAAAGGTGGAAGACCATGTTCCACAGACACCACACGGCCGCTCGGCCGAACACCCATTACAGGAGGAACACGACGAATGTACATCGTCCACATGCTTAGGCAGCAGACACTGCCCACAAGGAATTATCCTAGGCATGAAAGAGGTGAGAGGAGCAGAGAAGGTGAGATCAGAAAACAGAACACCCCCAAAGAGAGAAAGGTGACAGAAACAAAGACCCCAGACGGTCGACCGGGAACCACCCAACAGGAAGACTACTCTCAACAGAAAGAAGAAACACTGCAGGAGTGGTACCCCGCTGACACCTAACTCTAACACAATTAGAAAAATTTGCAAAAAAAGCATGAACAATAATTGTGAAAATCTAAGTCCGAACCGCGTGGCCCGCGAAAATCGCGCGCGACCCGAGAGAGAGCAAATAAATATACATTATGGACATATAATAGAAAAAAGAGAATATAAAACACTGTTCCTGAGAATACAAAGGATACACTGTGGTATAATGAATCAGGAAACATCAAACATCGAGCTGGTGGAACACTGATAAGCGTGCAAAAACATCTCGACACGAAGCAGATTTTAAAAAGAATGAGTCTTTAGAGACGGTATATGCGCACTGGCAACGGAAGTCGTGGAGTTGTACTTGGGAGAGAGCGTCCCGTACTGGGTCTGCGCCGGTTGCACTCGACCCAGTTTTGGCTTATTTTTATTGGTGCTTTTGCACCACTTTTCTTTCCCAACTTGCTTGGGAAAAACAAAAATAGCGAGTATTTTATCCGAGTTAGGGACTTCCACTGTAGTGCAAGCCTGTAGTAAACAATTGTGAGTAGGTTGATAAGAAATTTATGTGTCTGGCATCATTTAAACTGAGATTTACAAGCACAAAGATCAGTCAGATGTTAACTGATGAAGGGCCAAACTAAGAATGATTAATGGCGCCAATTTCGGAACGTCCTTGACACTGCGCATGCGCAGTAGAGGTGAAGTGTGGAGGGCCATTCAGGACATGTTTTCTTTGGTTTTAGATGCAAATTTTGGGGATTGGGGGGCAAAATTTGTGTTTGGCCCTATATTTTAAGAGTTAGCACCAGCTATGTCTGGGTCATTGGTACAGTATAAAAATATTTAATTTTTTCAACTGCTCAATTTGCATATTACGCGGGTGGATGCGGCGATTCATTGGGTAAAGGGTTAATTGAATACACCTGGTAAATGAATAAGTTCCACTAGCAAAATGGCAATTCTATCAACAGGGTTCCACTGTAATAACAAACGAACTAAAGTTGAATATATACAGGGTTCCTGAACGTGAATGACTTGTCAATTCAAGGAATTTCTATGACCGACTTCGTATATTTTCGAGGGTTTCAAGGAGCTAGAGATGAAAAATTCCAGGCTTTGCAAGGATATTCTGGGCCAAAACCAAGCAGTGTTTATTCTGTAGGGTGTCAACAGCCCTAAACATTTTGATATGGCACTAAAAATATTCCAGTGGCTAAAAGTTTGGCATCAAAACATTGGGTTGGACTTGTGAAGAAACGTCACTGCAGCCGTGAAGAGTGCCGTTGATGCAGTAAATTGAAATCATCAGCTGGCAATTAAGGTGGAGAAAGTATGTGATTTTAATACCGTATACTCGAACCCTGGGTTTGTTTCCGTAAGGTGGAGTAGTTGATTGAAATGATTACAGATATAAAGAGACTCGGGTGTCATCAGTGTTGGATAAATGTTACTTTGTTTTTTCTTCAACATCATGAATTGTCAGTGGGTGATGATGAGGCTTTGTTTTTTTTTTCAGTAAAACATAATTAAAGTACAGCATACAGATAGTAACAATTAATAAGATAAAAGCTTCACACCATTCAACTTCGGCATTTGCTGCCTGAAAATAGGCTTTGATCCTCACTTAACCCTTATTCGAGTTCAAAAACACAAATACCGGCCTTAATATGCGGCATGAATTGCTGAATCGTTTCACTTGGTTGCTTCTTTAATATCGAGTAGGGCATACACAGTATTGCTGTTTGATCACCGGAAATAAACAAATATTCACAGTGCGAGCACATGTTGTTTAATCTTGACAAAAATTAATCCCAATCTGTAACTCTATTCTGTGTACCTAGTTGTGTTAGCTGACAACCCAATCAAGTGCACACATGCAATGTACTAAAGGTGAAGCAGTGGCAGTCTGCTTGGTCTCTTCTGTGGGACTATAATGTTAGGATCAAGGCAATCTAAATGTAACCTGGGTATGATCTATCCTCTGAGTCTCACAGAACCAGACATTATCATCAATCAAACAAGTGACATCATGCCCTCCCCCCTCCTACACATACACACTCACACACACCAAAATATACACATATGATTGCTATATGTTTCATTCCCAAACCAATTTTGTCCCATGACTTTATTTTCATCCTGGATGTTTTGTACCAAAATCAAAATAGGGATGGTTGATAGTAACTATCGGGACAGTTCGTCCCATCAATTTTGCTTCTTCAGCTCTTCTACTAATGTTTGGAGTACTCCAAATATTTCAAAAACAGATATCGTCCACAACCCAAATTGTAAACTGTAATTTCACCCAAATTGTCCCCTTCAATTTGATCCAGATGGTCTGTTAGAAAATGATCTTTTTTTATTTATTATTTCAAATTTTTTCTCTGGTAACATATTTAAAATATATCTTTTGAAAAAAATAAGTGCCACTACTTCAAATAAAAAATAAATTATGATGCACTGTATATTACAGTACTTACTTCTATTTAGAAGCCCAGTGTATAATCCTACGTATATTCCAAATAAATTCTGAAAAAACAAACTTTGTAATGAATCCTTTAGTTGTCATAACTGAACCAGATTGAAGTTTAAAAGACCTATATATCTGCACAATAGCAGGCTTGGCAATTTCAGGAGAGCGATTTTTTAGCTCTCCTTACTGCCCTCCTGAAAGAATTAAGAAGAGCGAAAAACTGCCATCCTAAATATTTTGGTCTGGGATGATTGAGATTATATGTATTATGCTCACATTAAATTTTTGTTGTAAAGCAAAAATGTAATTTAACTTCGAAGTCACATAATATCACGTAATTTCATTTTGAAAGTGGTTTAGTGGTAAAAGATAATGGCTGCAACCATACCCAAACACAGTTGCAATCATTTGAAGCAAAATGGGTCACAGCAATATTTTTTTTTCTGTCAGTTTCAAGTTCAACAACTGACATCACAGTTTGAGGGGTAATTATTCAAGGAATATTGACTCTATAATATACTACCATTACTACTATCCTGTCACTTGAAGCACTTGCACCAGGATGTGACTGTAGATTCAAGCAGACCTGTTGTCCAAGAAAGTCATACGCCTACCACTACCACCTTCAACCCCCTTGGGGGGTTGAAGGTGGTAGTGGTAGACGTATGACTTCCTTGGACAACAGGTCTGGGTACACACACAGGTCTTGTCAAGTGTGTGTTCGGTTGTTGAGTGAGACATCTAGATGTCTAAGAGATTTCGCTTTACCTTAGTAAAGTTAATAAAATCACTGATGTAGTCTGTTGGTTTCAGTTTCAATGAGTTCGTTCAACTGGATACTTAAAATGCTGTGTAAAGCTAATTGCTCTCCTAAGCTGATTGAGGAGAGCGATTTTTTGCCCTCCTGCATTTTTCAGAATGCCAGGCCTGCAATAGTTTACATCCTTACAGTTCAGTATGTTTTTCCCAACAGATAGGAGTTTTAAAAATCTTTAAAATCATGCTTGCTTTCACTATGACCACAAACACTATAGAACTGAATGGATAGTCATGTCAAATCAAACCTGCTGTGCAACCATGCCTGGCATTCTTTAGGAGTGCAGGAGTGCTGCACGCCTACTGCCCGCCTGGAAAAAATTGAGGGGGCATTTTTTTTGCACCCCATGATTTTCTGGAATGCCAGACCTGTTTGGGGCTGCCTTTAAAATCAATTATCATTTCGTTTTGCACTCCTTGATTTTCTAGATTCCCAGGCCTGTGCAACTACTCAATTATCTAATTACTTGCTTGATCATTCCAATTTTTGGCATTTTTGTTTGTTTGTCAACCCAGATGATGTGAAAGGTGTGGGCACAGGACCTGTTTTCATATTATTCTGATTTTGGAATTAACTCAAGGATTGGATTCCAATGAGTGATGTTTGTCATGTGTCTGAACCTATTGTGATAAGATAAACATGCGCAGATATGTGGGCACCACTTTGAGGGTAATAGTTTTTTCAGTGATTATTCAGCAAATCACAGAAAAACTGTTGGGTAGTATTTGTTATTCAAATCTGATTCAGCCTGATTTTATAGTAGTATTTTGGCTGTAATTGTAGTACATGTGGATCTTTGAATTTAGTTTCATTTGCTGATATTTTACTCGAGTCGAGTATCATGTACTATATCCCCTTGGGTGGAATTGATAGGGTTAAAAAGAATTTTGTCTACCTCCTGGTTATCAATTACAAATCGTTGGGAGGGGCCAATTTTGGTTCTTATCTTTTGATTAACTCACACAACAATTTTTGTGTTTGCTTTTGGCAAGTATGGCATTGTGTCACACAGACACAAGTGCACTTACTGGGGCCTTCCAAGGTTTTGACTAGGGTTGAATATTGGCCTTTGGAATTAGTAATGTCTATGTCTCGCCTCTGTTAAACCAGGAGAGGCAAACATTGTATAACAAATAACTTACAAGACTCCAAAGTACAATTAAACAGAGGATCTTAAAAGTGTCTCTATTTCATATGAAATTTTAAGGTACACCAGAAATCCATTTTAATTGAACAAGGATAATTTAAATCTATCAGGAAAAACATGTAATTTTCCAACCTTCAGATATTCTTTTTTGAAAATCCTGAAGGTCGTGAATATAAAAATGAAAATTTATACTGCTGAAGAAAAGAATTTTTTAATAGTTCTTTATTAACTCATTCAGTAGCAACAATAAATTTTCAAAAGATAGTTTAAAACTACACCGTTTTGGATTAAGTTCTGAAGTGGAGAATAACAGGCAAGACAATTTGCACCTCAACCTCTGAAACTTTCCCATGAAAAAGATACTGAGTTCATGTGTAATTTGTTTGTATTTCTGAGGAAATCTCCTTCAGCAGAGCTAAAAAATATCAAAAATGAAAATTTTGGGGAAATTCACTCTGACCAGTGTGTTAAGAATGTTCATAAAAGCACAATGTTACAGCACAATGTTACAGCACAATGTTAGCACTTCTGAGAATGAATACTTAACACACAAGATACCACAAGACAGCAGCCCTAGATTGACTTGCAAGGATTCTCATGTTAGAAGGCAAATGTTTTAACCTTCACAAATAGATATAATTACCTTTATGAGCTGTATTGATGAAACCATTCCAACATCTCCAATATGTCTAAATACTCTGATTGCTGAAAAAATATCCCCAAATATCAATTAAACTGTAAGACACAGAGCTGCTTTCAACCAAGTGTGCCTAATTTTCGTAATTAAAATTTTGATTTGATTTCTTTCTAATGTTTGAGGGTCAACATTATTTTGCATCCTGATCACGACAATACATCTGCTCCTGAGATTATTTTTTAATCATATGTGATGCTTGTATGTATGTTTGTCAACAATTCTCATCCATCTATTCCCAACCTTTAACCCTTAAGGTCCTGGAGATTTTTTTATACATTTTTGCTTTATTTTGACAATCCACATCCTACGACTTTGCAATTGTTTCTTGGCAAGTCTTGGCTACTGGTGTAGGCAGCCAAGACTTGCTTAGAAACAACTGTGATGTCACTTTGAATGTAACTTGCAAGCTTACCCCAAAACTGCATGTTGGGGCACGTGTTTTGTTGTAGAAAAATGTGATTAAAGTCGGAATTAGCCCCCGAAAGGTTAATAAATGCAGCCGATACGATCCTTAGGAAGCTCCCTTACACGGCTTCCCTAAAATCTTTATCACGCATCAGAATAAATCGGTGAAAACATGGTGGATCAGTGGATAGGGCATTGGACTTCAAACCAAAAGGTTCATGGTTCAATCCTGACGAGTTATAACTATGTTGCGTCCTTGGGCAAAGCACATAATCCTGATTGCCTGTGTGAAGGCACACTGGTGCTGCATAATAAGGCATACTGCACCTTGATAGTGCACTTGCTGTCTTCAACGAATGCTAACCGTGCTTGTGTGGTGTTAGCATGTTGGGGAGTCTGATAGTTACTCACCACTGTTCAGTAGTTCTCTGGGTCCTCCTGCTTCCTCTACCTGTAAAACTGACACAAAGTGGCCTGGCTATCAAAAGTGTCATTAAAACCGAATAAATAAATTGCATAAATCTTGCTAAAAAACATGTATAAAACAGCAACAAAGAGTCACACTGAAAGCTCTTTTTTTCATTTAATTCCATGATTTAAAAAATAGAAATAATTTTAAAACAAACAGTTGATCATTGTACTCAATGGTCAAATCACCCCAAAGCTGTTCTACAGCAGGCATGGGTGAATTTCATAACAATAAACAAACTATGTAGAAAATCAAAAAATGCACTGCCTCTCATACAGAAACTGTCATCTGGAATTATATTTTGTTACAATGTGAAGAAATTTTTATCCAATGGTTCACTTCAAAAAGAGATTATTTTTCTTTTTCATTTTTTCAAGGTACTGTTATACAATCATGTAATATTGTTGTATACTAATGAAAAATAATGTAATAATATACCAAAATCAGTTTCAAGTTCAGCAAGTGATGCCTTTCCAAGTTCAATCCAAGCTTCACTACTGTTCAAGTGAGCACAAAATATCCAAGCATCTTTAAATCTAAAACATAAAAGATATATTAGTATGGCTTAAGAAAATTAAAAATCTGTTTCTCAGGCCCTCCTGTGTGGTCCTTCTGGCTGCTGCATGCTCTCATTTTATAACCAATGCAAACTTGAAAAAATAAAAATTAAATGGTTTAAGTCTGATATTTTATCCAAGTTTATAAAACTGTCCCTTTGGTACAACAAGGCCTTGCTATGCTTTAGCATGGCAAAGCCTTCTTGCACTCAAGGGACGTAATACACCATCACCCATGTTATTCTGTAGATTATGAGGCCTAAAACATAAAACAAACAAAGAATATGAACTTTTTAATGGCAAAGAGATAATTACAACTTGAGGCTCAAGAGTGTCTAAAATGCTCACCTGGACCAAGTTGTCATAAACTGTAAGGGTTATGGGTATGGAGAAAACGTAATCTGAATGAACCAAATGACAGATTCATCAGCAATTTTTTTGTCCAATTGTTTCAACTGCTCAGAAGAAAGCTTCATAACAAATACAAAATCTCTAGTCCGTGCAGTTTGGGAAATATTGGACATTTCATTTTTTTCTATTTTTAGCGCCAAGTGTTCATGAGAAGATGATTTTTAATGAATTTCACAATATTTCGGCATAAGCCCAAGCCTAAAAAGGGCAGAGACCCCATTTGAACAAAACTAAAACAGAATCCCCCCAAGATGATGTGGCCCATATATGTTTCAATTTGGGCCATTTAAAAAGGTAAACATGTTATCCTTTTCCCATTGACTTCAGTGTTAAAAAATGCTGAGTCATCCTATTTTCATAACACCAAAAACAGACCATATGACAGATTCGCCAGCAGTTTTTCTGTCCAATTGTTCAACTGCTCTGAAGAAAGCTTCATATCAAATACAAAATCTCTAGTCCGTGCAGTTTGGGAAATATTGGACATTTCATTTTTTTTCTATTTTTAGCGCCAAGTGTTCCCATGGGGAACCGCGAAAATTTTGGGGGGCATGAATGGAGTACTTAGGGTCAACTAATGCCACATATAAAATTTGGTTCAAGTCACTCCATTGGTTCTTGAAATAAAAATTTTCAGGGGAGCTCAAAAGTGAGCCCATCCCCTGGTGAGCCCAAATATGGACCTATCAACTTTCTTTGAACAACTTTTAATCTGGAACACCAGAGGAAGTTTCATACCAAATATCAAAGCATTCCCACTTGTGGTTCATGAGAAGAAGATTTTTAAAGAATTTCATCATATTTGGGCATAAGACCACGTCCAAAAAGGGCAGAGACCCCATTTGAACAAAACTAAAACAGAATACCCCCAAGATGCTGTGGCCCATATATGTTTCAATTTGGGCCATTGGTTTGTGAGGAAAAGATTGTTTTGTAAAAGCTAACGTACGACGGACGATGGATGCCAAGTGATGGCAATAGCTCACACTGACTTTCACTCAGGTGAGCTAAAAATAAAATAAAAACCCGCCCGTCCACATGTAATTGTATAAAATATGGCCCGAGAAAGAGAAGATCTGCTTTTTGAGACATAATTCCCCCGAGGACCTCTCGGCTTGCAGCCTGCACTTCTACCTACTGAGCCACCGTGCCCCAAATGTAAACTGTAAGACTGGCTAAAGGAAGAATGTTGATACACAAATGCAGTAGATTCAGAGGTCATTGTAAATGGCAACTTTTTTTCACAGAAATGAATGGTAATCAACAGCTCTTATCTAGAGTTCTTGACTAATGAGCACACCAAGTTCAAAAACAATCCTATGATAAATGTGGCCTGTAGGCCATATCAAAGAATGTTGATGCACAAATGCAATAAATTCAAAGATTGTTGCTAACAGCAACAGTTTTTGATGGAAATGAAAAGAAAATCAATAGCTCCTATCTTTGTCACCCTGGATAAGCATACAACGTTTCAAAACAACCTGATAATGAATGTGTCCTCTGAGGCATGCCAAAGAAGATGTAAATGCACAAATGCACTAAGTAAAAGGTCATTGCTTGTGGCAATGGGTTTTGGGGGTTTTTTTTATGGAAATTCATAAATATACCCTACAGAGAGTGCAAAAGGGATAAGTTGATGCACAAATGCAGTAAGTTCAAAGGCTGGTGATAACGACAATAACTTTTTATGGAAATTAAAAAATAGCTCACATCTAGAGGTCACCCCAAACACACATACCAAGTTTCAAAGTGATCAGATCATAAATGTGCCCTGAAGGGTGTGTTAAAGGGAAATATTGAGGTCTGACTAAATTAAGTTCAAAGGTCAGCGGCAACATTTTTTGACAGAAATGGAAGAAAATTGACAACTCCCATATGTCACCCCACACAAGCAGACCAAGTTTGCAAGCGATCCAATCTTAAATGTGCCCTGCAGGGTGTGTCAAAGGGAAATATTGATGCTTAACTGCACTAAGTTTTTACTAAGTTCATCGAAGGTCATTGCCAGTGGCAACATTTTTTGACGGAAATGGAAGAAAATCAATAGCTCCCATCTGGAGGTAACCACAAACAAGCATACAAAGTTTCAAACCGATCTGATCATAAATGTGCCCTGTAGGACATGCCAAAGGAATATATTGATGCCTGACTAAACTTAGTTCAAAGATCGTTGCCAGTGGCAACATTTTTGGAAAGACTAAATTGTAAGAAAATCGATAGCTCCAATATAGAGGTCACCCCAAACAAGCATGCCAGGTTTCAAAGCAATCCGAACATAAATGTGCCCTGTAGGGTGTGCCAAAGGGAAGTATTGAGGTCTGAATAAACTAAGTTGTAAGAATGTTGGCCGCGGCAACATTTTTCGACGGAAATGGAAGAAAATCGATAGCTCCCATCTAGAGGTCTCCCCAAACAAGCATACCAGGTTTCAAAGCAATCAAATCATAAATGTGCCCTGTAGGGTGTGCCAAAGGAAAATATTGAGGTCTGACTAAACTAAGTTCTCTAAACTAAGTTCTAAGAACGTTGGCGGCGGCAACATTTTTTGACGGAAATTAAAGAAAATCGATAGCTCCCATCTAGAGGTCACCCTAAACAAGCATGCCAGGTTTCAAAGCAATCCGATCATAAATGTGCCCTATAGGGTGTGCCAAAGGGAAATATTGAGGTCTGACTAAACTAAGTTCTAAGAACGTTGGCCGTGGCAACATTTTTTGACGGAAATGGAAGAAAATCGATAGCTCCCATCTAGAGGTCACCCCAAACAAGCATGCCAGGTTCCAAAGCAATCCGATCATAAATGTGCCCTGTAGGGTGTGCCAAAGGGAAATATTGAGGTCTTCTGACTAAACTAAGTTCTAAGAATGTTGGCCGCGGCAACATGTTTTGACGGAAATGGAAAAAAATCGACAGCTCCCATCTAGAGGTCACCCCAAACAAGCATACCAGGTTTCAAAGCAATCCAATCATAAATGTGCCCTGTAGGGTGTGCCAAAGGGAAATATTGAGGTCTGACTAAACTAAGTTCTAAGAACATTGGCTGTGGCAACATTTTTTGACGGAAACTGAAGAAAATCGATAGCTCCCATCTAGAGGTCACCCCAAACAAGCATACCAAGTTGATCATAAATGCAGCCTGTGAGGTGTGCCAAAGGAAATTGTGGACGTACGTACGGACAGACGAGAAGTGATGGCAATAGCTCAGCTTGACTTTGTCAAGTTGAGCTAAAAATCGCCAATTAATTTTCATTATAATTTCATTTTTTGTCTCAAAACATTGGTTATGACCCCTCTTTGGAATGAGCTCATCAAGCTCGTTCCAATGAGGAGTCATAACCTATGTTTTTGAGACAAAAAATGAAAAGAAATTAGTTATTTAAGAATTTTTTTTGCAAGTGTCGTCTTCTTTTTGTGTTAGGTAAAGGGTTAATGTAAAATTACTCTGAGGGTTTAAGGTTTAAAAAAGGTAGAATTGTAATACATAAAATACTAACCTTCTTAGTTTAATAGCCTGCTGTATTGCACTTTTTAGCTGGAAATTAATTAGAAATACAAGGTTAGTAGAATGAATGTTTATCTCTCAAAGACAATAAGAAATCACACCATTTCATAACCACCAAACAGCAATATGATACAAGATTTATTCTCAGTTTTTCATCAAGTCTTTGAGCATATTTATTCTCAAAGTAATAGGAAAAATCCTTGTTTTATTTCTGTTCTCCTTCAACAGACTGACCAAATTTGGCATTAGACCTTTAATTCGCTCTAAGGTTTGATTTCATTACTCACTGAGGCCCCAGCCCAATTTTTCTTCAAAAGTATCCAACATATAATAAGCTGTACTGGTTACAACAAGGTACTAACATCTTTGTCAAATATCATGTCATAAATTAAATTTATATTAAATTTTATGATGAGGAGTATGATGGAATAATGAATGAGTTTGATATGAGGGCTCAAGGGTATTAAGAGCATCCAATCAGGCTTCAGCTGTTCTGTTGGTATGGGTTGGAGGAGGGTTACATTCTGCAGTAGAGCAAACTTATGTACCAGAGAATTCTGCTGAAGCAAAACAGTCCAAGGAGTTGAAAAAGAGAATTTATTTCTATTGGAAAAAAAATACATAAATTTCAACTTAACACGGAAAATAATGAAATCTTTCTTTGCAACTCATGTAATGTTTTAGTCATTTCATTCACAATTCAGTGTAGGAACAACAGACAATACCGTCTTGAAAGACTTTTTTATTCATCTATAAAGCCTGTATTAGACAACATCAACAAACACATTTCAAGTAAAATAATTATTATAACATATAATTCTTCTTGAATTTCATGTTAAAATAAAGTTAAGATTGTTTCTCAATGAAGTTGACAGAAAACAGAAGAAAAAGAGAACTTGCAGGAAATCAAAGGTGATAAAAAGTTAGTGACAATTCTAGATGGAGCTTTTGTATCCTTAATAAGCAAACATATATAAATCATATGCAAAGGATAATTTACAATTAGTAATCAATCATGCTGTTTCTTACAAAGGCAAAAAAGAATGATTTCACATTTCCAAAAAAACAATCAGTGCAGAAATATTTTGAACATTACCTGTCAGTACTTTCTCACAATAAGAATATTATGATCCCCGGTGAGTCTGGAGGTGGGATGGGGAAATCTCACCCGAGGGGCAAGGTACTTGAAACAGACCCGAGGCTTGCCGAGGGTCTGGTTCAAATATCTTGCCCAGAGGATGAGATTTCCCCATTCCCACCTTCAGACTCATCGAGGATGATTTTTCTCCCCCACCATGCAGCGATTATGTTAGCCAGAGGTAATCGGAAGTCACGGGCTGATTCCATCAACTCATTTTGTATTCGTTGTTTTGAGAAACTGATGATGCCATCGGAAAGAGCATGCACAAGTTATGTATATACCAAAGGTATATACCACAAAATCGAATAGGAACGGTGGCAGCTTGAGGGTTGAAGAGATTTAGAGCATCGAACTTTGATTACACTGCATTCCGATGACGTCAATATGAATAAGTTGGTAGCAAGAAACTGATACGATACGCATAACATCATAATAACGTTACAAATGTATAACATCATGTGGGTGGGGTGGGATACATCTGTCTCTCCCTGCTATCTCACACACGTATGTTACACATGCAGTGGGGGGAGAAAAGGCAGTCTACATCAAACTAACTGACATGGGTGTGTGGTGGCTCAGTGATTATGGAACTGGAATTCAAACCGAAAGGTCCATGGTTTGATCCCACCAGGGGTAACAGCATTGTGTCCTTGGGCAATACACTTCATCCTGATTGCCCACTTGGGGGTTCGGTGGAGCTGTGTACTAAAGCATACTGCAAGTCGATGGTGCACTTGTCTTCAACAAATGCTAACCCAGACTGTGTGTAGTTAGTACATTGGGGAGTCTGGCAATTGCTTGCCATTATGCAGTGGTTCTCTCAAGGTACTCCAGCTTTCTCCACCCCTAAAACTGTCTGACATGAGGTAACACTGGTTGTCAAGTGTCATTAAACCCCAATAAATAAATAAATAAATAAATAAATAAATAAATAAATAAATAAATAAATAAATAAAATCTAACACCTCTACTGTATCAGTGATATCAATTGTTTTAGTGTTTGACACAAATGTTCCACACAAGTGACACAACTGGCAAAAGGACCCAGGGTAAATAAAATAAATTCAAAGCACAAGACTGGAATTAGTTCTGCACAGTGAAACTATATAATTATGATTTATTGGCGATATGTGTTTAGACAATCAACAAAATCAGCGTCAAGGCTACAATGGCAAGAATTATTGCAATTTACATGTATATATCTAATACCCAGAAAAGTTAAAAAATTTATAGTAATTTATATATTTTTTATACTTACCAATGACCCAGACATAGCTGGTGCTAACTCTTAAAATATAGGGCCAAACACAAATTTTGCCCCCCAATCCCCAAAATTTGCATCTAAAACTAAAGAAAACATGTCCTGAATGGCCCTCCACACTACACCTCCACTGCGCATGCGCAGTGTCAAGGACGTTCCGAAATTGGCGCCATTAATCATTCTAATAACCAGTGCCTGGTAAGCGCTATGTACTCAGCGGGGAGGTAAGAGTTCCCAACTCCTGGGAGGGCCATCTCCGTCTGGGTCATTTGTAAGTATAAAAAATATATAAATTACTATAAATTTTTTAACATTTTTATACTGTACCAATGACCCAGACATAGCTGAATAGTAAAAAGGCTGGAGGGCCAAGGACATACAGCAAGATGAAATACGCTCAATTATATAAAATAGAGTCATCCCCTCTAGGGAAAAAGAAGTATTAGGCCTTACATGTATCTTTCTTATTTATGATAAATTAGAAAGATACAACACCTTCCAAAATTGAGCATCATACATCCATGTACTCTATTAATATCTAGTATAATCCTTATACTAATAATTTTTAAAGTAAGCCAATAAATAAAGTAAGTCTAGAGAATAGAGACTCTTTATACTCCTTAAAGTGTCTGAGGATTGTATAATAATGTCCGTTGACACGTGCTATATTCAAAAGCTATACTTTAAAAACTAAGACCTGAATGAATTTTTAAAACATAAACTTATCACTAAACAACCATCCCAATAACAGCTCAGAATTACTAACTCCGGAGGAGGTATCCCCTTGTTTTCATAGTAAAACAGGTGACCCAAGGGAACACCCTCCCCCCCCCCTTTTTCTTGCCCTGCGTCAAATAGCCCAGAGTGAAGAGGGCAGCAGAACGGAGTCACAGCCGAAACAGACAGCCTACCTAGCTATAGTAACAACTGTTAAATGAATGACATTCTGAGCAGTAGATAATAGACCTAACAATAGAGGCCTCCAGAAATGGACTCAATATTTCTGAGATAAAAATTCATGAATGTGGATGGCTGAGCGCAATGAGCAGCCTTCAAAAATCTATAAAAGCAACAGTATTAATGTAAGCCCAAGATGTAGAAGAACTCTTACTTCATGAGCCGAAATCTCAAACACAACTGCTGAGTCAATGATATACCATAAGCAGTATCGATAGTTAATTGAATCCATTAGCAATAGAATGGAGCGTAACGTCCTTCTATTAGGCATCAAAGACAGAAGAAGCTTACGCCCGTAGTAATAAACAGATATCTGTTTATAAATACATGAACTCTAACCGGACAGAGTAAAGGCCTATGCCCGTACGAAGACAGAAGGACCTTAATAACAATAGGTTCCGGATATTAATTAGGAGCCTGACTCTTATGCAAAAATCCAACCTAAATAGTAAAGGAAGTAGTGATTCCGAAACTACGAAAGTGAAAATCATCCACCGATAGTGCATGAAACTCACTGACTCTTCAGTAAAAGAGAAGCCAACAGAATTACTGTCTAAAAGGTCAGAATTTGAAAACTACTGTTTCCAGAGGCTCAAATGATTACTTAGCTAAATAAGAACCGAAGTTAAATTCCATATAGGAATTTAATCTAATGATTCTAAGTCTATTTATCGAAAAGTTACTAACTGACTTAGATAAAGAGACATAAGACTCAATTGTAAACTATCATAGAGTGCATAGGTATGAGGTAACATAAACCTATAACCTTAATAATAACAGGCTGCAGTAGATCTTGTCAAACAAGTATACTAAAAAGTTGCAATGACTAGCATGGAGGGATCAACAATATCAACATAGTGATCCCTACACCAACGACGGAAGAGCCTCCACTTTAGCCGCATAGTATAGCGAAGAAGAGGTTCTCCTATACTAAGAAATCGCGTCGAAAGCTCATCCAGTACAATGCTTACAATGCAATAAGGACCACACAACGGAATACGTGAAGGTTGAGACCTTGCGGGTTGTGATAAAGATGACACCCAGCGAAAAAAGATCCTCCCATGGAGGAAGATTTCGCATTAAGTCCCACAGTAGACATCAGAGTAAATTTACCCACGGTCTCTGTGAAGACAGAGATGCTATCAACAGAAATGTATTGTGGTTGTTTATCTTAGCAATACTTGCTGAAACAACAGCGCAGGAGGGTATGCATATCCTATCATTCCGTCCTATTAGATCAATAGAGCGTTAACAACATAAGCTCAGAGATCCGGTCAATCAAACACATACGTCTGCAATTGACAAGCAAGTTGTGTCGTAAATAAATTATCATTGGGCGCTCCCATTGATAGCAAATCTGATTGAATACTTGTTTGTTGAGAGTCCATTCTGACGGCAACAAGCGACCCATGAGTGAACGGGAGTCCGGTAAAACAATCAGACGACCCGGAATATGACGGACCGAAGCAGAACTTGGTGTACTATAACAAACAGAAGGATTCTTTCCATTAAATTGAATAACGGAAACGAATGAGTGCCTCCCTGGTTCCGGAGATACGCCACTACTGTCGAATTAACGGACAGGATTTGGACATGCGTTTCTGAATAATGTTCATCCAATGACATAAAACAAGCCTAAAAAAACATTATTCCGTGGAAGATAAGTGCTTGCTTAGAGACTGCGGAACCCAAAGACCCTGGCACTTCGAATCCGTTGGGATCAATATTATATCCCAACCTGTTTGACTGGCAACCGTCATAATTATAAAACTCGGATCCGGCAACTGCAGTGGCACTCTCTGAGTCAACCACCGAATGTTTGCCCCAGTCTGAATCTCTTGCTACACTAGATAGACAAGAGAACGTGTAAATCGAGCAATTCATGGATTGCTGAAAAGTTGCCGTCGAAGAGAAGCTTCTCCGAGAACGAAGCGACTCTGAGAGAGTTCTTCACCTTACTATCCACGCGCGTGGATGTAGCTAGGGCTGCGTCACGTCTAACCAACTCCAAGCAGCCACTGAAGGGCGGAGTTATACGTGAACAAACTACTGCCCTCAAAAGAAATCACATTGAGGATAATATCCCGGAATTCTTTCTCTTGAAGACGTAACGATAACACCTCAGTAAGGTGGATTACGTATGATAAAGCGTCTAAGTTAAGTCTATTAGACATCATTGTTGTTTCCAACATTGTGGTTGGAAAAGACATAGACGGCGAAAAAGAATATTTCCAGTCTTTAACCACGCCGTCTAGACGCATATGAACTCTCGGTATGCCCTGTTCTGCCAAAATAAATTATTCGTATAAATGATAAAAGGCAGAAATGAGCATTGTGGACAAGAAACTAAACTATCATGCTTGGTAGCAGGCTTATATATATATATAGCGTCGATAAATAATACACATGTTCTAATGACATTATTGGACTGTGTCGGTAAGTTAGGGACAATGTCCCTGAACCGATCCAAAATTCCGTGTCCAATGACGCTATAAGTCTCTTATCCAACATCGCAGCAATGTAGTCCGAAATAACAATCACTGGAAGATAATGCCGGAAGATATGTATGGCAGCTTCCGATGCTACGAAAGGGAAAACTCGAAATCTTTCGAATCCCTTTCGCCATCCTGTCGGACCCTATAAAGCATTCGGTCGTCCGTACCTGATGCAACCGCAGACCGCACGGACCCAGCGCCGTCAGATAATTCCTGATTCGACCAAGAAACTGTCGATTGCTGGGATGCTGCGAAAAAACTGTGCTAACTCGGATAGCACGTCCGTCACTGAGGCCTGTGGAGAAGCGGTCCTACGATGCATTGCCGCTGGAAGCTCCGTGATCGTTACCCCGTGCATACTACTAATATGCGAGCGAACGGAGTGTATAGGCCTCATGTCCCTTGGCTACCGGATGGCGTGACCTGTTCGCCGTGGAATCACTGAATGACGAAACTGATCAGATACTCGAGGTCACGTAGCCAATGTGCGGTCATGTGCACTGCTGTGAGGATGAGGAAGCATTATCGACAGTCTCTCGGACTGTCAATATAACGGAGCGTCCCGAGCGACGGACATATGCTCCGAATGTAAAATATCTGAACCACAACATGCGGTCCCCTATGTTGTTGGACGAGAGAGGGACCTCTCTCGCTCACAGCCCGGACGGACCTGGACAAGCAGGAACCGGACTAACAAGCTTCCTCCGATCTGTCCTCAATCCGCCGTCACTGGGTGAGTACTAAAGTAATTATAGTGCTCGCATCACCCAAATCTCCTTCCTAGACCGCAACGGACGAACCCGGCAGCCGAACCATTCGATGAATGTACGCTACACCGGGTGAGCTAGCGAATGTCACTCCGTCGATCCTACAAGGGACCTCTTAGGCGATAGACATATTCCATGAGCACTTATTGCTGCTAGCTCTTCATTAACTATGACGACAGAGGCACACTTTAGAAAGACATCTCCGTAACTTTGCAAACAAGAAACCAGAAATGCTTGGTAATAGCAAGCATATAATAATAAATATATAGCGTCGTTCAATAATTCGAAAGTTTGTGTAACATTATTGGACTATGTCGGAACTGAGGGACGAAGTCCCTGAACCGAACCAAAAATTTCTAAGTCCACCGACGCTATCAGTTTCTTATCCGGCATCGCAGCATTCTGGTCCGACGAAAGAACCTGTAGAAGATCAAGTCAGATGACATACACAACAGCATATGTTGTTCCGAAAGGGAAAGCTCGAAATCCTCCGAATCCCTTTCGGTATCTCGTCGGACCAGATGAAATTTTCGGACGTCCGTACCCGCTTCTGCGGAGCGTCCCGACCCAGCATCGTCGGATAAAACATATGCGACAGATTCAGTTGTTGCTGGGATGCTGTGATAAGCTGTGCTATTTAGGATAGCACGTCTGTCCCCGAGGCCTGTGCAGTAGCGGTCTTACGATGCATTGCCGCCGGAAGCTCCGTGTACGTTGACTCCCGCACACTTTCCTACGCAAACGTCCAGAGTCTGCAGGCCTCGTGTCCCTGGCTACCGGATGGTGTGACCTGGTCGCCGATGATTCTCTGACTGGCGAAGCTGACTGGATATCCGAGGTCACGTAGCCAAGAGCGGTCGTGTGCGCTACCATGAGAATGAGGAAGCCTTATTGACAGTCTCTCCGGACTGACTATATGTCGGAGCGTCCCGAGCGACGGACGTATGCTTCGAATGCGAAACATTTTGTACCACAACATCTGGGGCCAGATGTTGTTGTTCGAGAGAGGGGCCTCTCTCGCTCGCCGTCCGGATGGACCAGAACCGGACTAAAAGGCTTCCTCCGTTCTCCCTCTAATCCGCCGTCACTGGGTGTGCATTTGGTTGATTTATAGTGCTCGCATCACCCCAAAACTCCTTCTAGACCGCAACGGACGAACCCGGCTGCTGAACCATTCGATGAATGGACGCTACACTGGGCGAGCTAGCGGACGTCAAAGGCCATCGAACCTACTAGGGTCCTCTTAGGCAATTGGCGTATTTACATGAGCACTTTTCCACTAGCCCTTCATTAATAGTGACGACGGAGGCACACTGTTGGAAGACATCACAGATACATCACCCTAATCTTGATCGTCTGAAATAGAAATTGATAAAGTAGATTGACCCTGCAGGGAAAGGACCGGAATGTCCAATTCCCCACTAACATACCGTGATATACGCTTCCCATGTTGTCATCGAAATCATCAGATACAGAACAGGAGTTAATGCGAGTACACTGACCACATATAGAATGATTATAAAAGTCAGAGGAAGACTTCCTCTTATTACAATTGATCAAAATCCTTTCAATGTGAAAAGAAAACAAAGTCCTGGTACTCGCACTAACCCCTGACAATCAAAATACATAATAATAATATGATCCATTAACATAGAAAAAATAATTGAAATCAAAATATTTTGAAAAAATATTTTTTCAGAACAGCCCAAGTTTCTGAAAAGTAACGTTGAGCCCCAATGGATCCCAAGCCTAAGTGTGGACAAAAATTTTAAAAATATTTTAAACAATTTATGCAACACTTACGAACAATAATAATGTATCTAGTTATGATTAAACTAACATCAAGATATTATTTTCAAGAAATCTCCCCCTCACACAGAGGGCTGTTGTAAATGTAAACAATGAGTGTAAAAACACTAAAATAAGACTCCAGGCACCCAGGCCCGAAATCAGTTACCAATAATACACTATCTGATGCAAAACAGAGACTTCCAGGGAAGAAACTGCAGAACATCAGATGGTAGATGCAGAACACAACGCCTAACCACCCGTAGGTGAAGACGTAAACATGGGGAAAAGAACAGAATTCAATCTGTTATTCAGCTAAAATTCCCAAGAAATTTTAGTAATAATAATTACAGAAACTATGCCAAAAGCATGGGAGAATAGCAAGAGGGGACTTAAAGGAAACGGAGAGAGGAAAACACTGAAAAATCAGTGTAACTAAATAACAAGAATGACAACAAAATGGCTGCTGCCTCGAAAGTTAAAAAATTTATAGTAATTTATATATTTTTATACTTACCAATGACCCAGACTTAGCTGGTGCTAACTCTAAAAAATCCAGGGCCAAACACAAATTTTGCCCCCCAATCCCCAAAATTTGCATCTAAAACCAAAAGAAATCATGTCCTATAGGACCTCCATACTTTGCCCTTACTGCGCATGCGCAGTGTCAAGGACGTTCCGAAATTGGCGCCAATTATCATTCTTACTGGCAGTGCCTGGTCAGCAGTATGTACTCAGCGGGGAGGTAAGAGTTCCCAACTCCTGGGAGGGCCATCCCCGTCTGGGTCATTGGTAAGTATAAAAAATATATAAATTACTATAAATTTTTTAACATTTTTATACTGTACCAATGACCCAGACTTAGCTGAATAGTAAAAAGGCTGGAGGGCCTAGGACATAGAGGAAAATCCAATAAGCTCAACTATATAATATAGAGGCAACCCCTCAAGGAGAAAAGGAGTATTAGGCTTTACATGTATCTTTCTTATTTTATGTTAAATTAGAAAGATACAATACCCTTCATAATTGAGCACAATAACATTCATGTTCTCTATTAACATCCAGCATAACCCTTTATACTAATTATTTTTAAAGTAAGCCAATAAATAAAGTTAGTCCAGAGAATTGAGACTCTTTATATTCTTTAAAAGTGTCCGAGGATTGTATATTAACGCCCGTTTGACACTTGACATATACAAATGCTTCACACCGAGCTACACTTTAAAAATATGACATGAATGAATTTTAACATTAATATTACACTTTAAAACCATCCCGGAAACGACTCAGAAATACTGACTTCGGAGGAGGCATTCCCTTGCTTTTCACTATAAAGCAGGTGACCTAAGGGAACACCCTCCCCCCCCCCCCCCACCCCTTCCCCTTGCCCTGGGTCAAATAGTCCAGAGCGAAGAGGGCACCTGGACGGAGTCACTGCCGGAACAGAAAGCCTGCATAACTATAGTTGTAACTGTTTAGTGGACGACATTCTGAGCAACAGATAACGGACCTAAACAATGCAGGTCTCCAGAAATGGACTCAATATTTCTGAGATAAAAATTTGTGAATGTGGGTGGCTGAGACCAATAAGCAGCCTTCATTAAATCTGTAATAGCAATACTATTAGCGTAAGCCCAAGAAGTAGCAAGAGCTCTTACTTCATGAGCAGAAATCTTAAGCACAGACTGCTGAGAAGATAAACTCTCATAAGCAGTACGGATAGTTAATTGAATCCATCTAGCAATAGAATGGACCAAAATGTCCCTTCTATTAGACATCAGAGACAGAAAGAAACGTTTTCGTCCCTTTCTGATAAACTGAGATCTCTGTTTATAGATACGTAATGCTCTAACAGGACAGAGTAAAGGCCTACGCCCGTCTGAAGACGGAAGAGCCTTAATAACAATAGGTTCCGGATATTTATTAGGAGCCTGATTCTTAGCTAAAAAACCAACATTAGTAGTGAAGGTGATAGTGTTCCCGAGAATCATCCACCGACAGTGCATGAAGCTCACTGACTCTTCTAGCAGAAGAGAAAGCTAAGAGAAAAGCTGTCTTATAAGATAAGAATTGAAATCTACTGTCCCAAGAGGTTCAAATGGCTTTTCCTTCAGTTTAAGAAGAACCCAAGCTAAATTCCATTTAGGAATTAACCTAAGAGTTCTGGGTCTATTTATCGAGAAGTTTCTAACCAACTTAGATAAAGAGACATTAGATCCAATTTGTAAACTATCATGATGTGCATAGGTATCAGATAACATAGACCTATAACCCTTAATAGTAACAGGCTGCAGTTTGATTTCGCCAAACAAGTATACTAGAAAGTTTGCAATGTCTGGTATAGAGGGATCAAAAATATCCACAGAATGATCCCTACACCAACGACGAAAAACCTTCCACTTAGCCGCATAGTTTAGCGAAAAGGAGGTCCTCCTACAGTTAGAAATCGCGTCCACTGCTCGTCCTGTAAAGTGCTTGCCATGCAAGAAGGACCGCAACAACGGAAAAACGTGAAGGTTGAGACCTTGCGGGTTGTGATGGAGTTGACGCGATTTCCCCTGCGAAAGAAGATCCTCCCGTGGAGGAAGCTTTCGCGGTAGGTCCCACAACAGACACCTGAGTAGATTTATCCACGGTCTCTGTGGAGACAGAGATGCTACCAACAGAATCTTGCATTGAGATTGTTTTATCTTTAGCAATACTTGCTGAATTAACGGCGCTGGAGGATACGCATATCCTATCATTCCGTCCCAAGGGATCGACAGAGCATCTACTGCAAATGCTCTTGGATCCGGACACGGAGACACATACGTCTGCAACTAATTGTTGAGATGTGTCGCAAATAAGTCTGTCATTGGCCGTTCCCATTGGTAGCAAATCTGATTGAATACTTCTTTGTTGAGAGTCCACTCCGACGGCAACACGCGACCCTTTCGTGAAAGGGAGTCTGCTAGTACATTCAGACGACCCAGTATATGACGGACCGAAAGAAGAACCTGATGTTCTAGAGCAAACAGAAGGATTCTTTCCGTTAGATTGAACAACGGAACTGAATGAGTGCCTCCCTGATTCCATATATACGCCACTACTGTCGTATTGTCGGACAGGATTTGGACATGAGCATTGAGAATAATGTCCATCCAATGACGTAATGCAAGCCAAATTGACATCATTTCCTTGATGTTTATGTGCTTGCCCAGGAATTGCGGATCCCAAAGACCCTGGCATCTCGAATCCGTTGGGATCAATGATGCACCCCAACCTGTTTGACTGGCATCCGTCATAATGGTAAAACTCGGATCCGGCAACTGCAGTGGAACTCCCTGAGTTAACCACTGAATGTTTGCCCAAGTCTGAATCTCTCGTTTCACTTGATCTGACAAGAGAACGTCTATGTCGAGCGAATGAATTTTCACACTCCAATTCTGAGTCAAGAAAATTTGGAGAGGACGCGTGCGTAACCGCCCCATCGGAATGAGATCTGCAGCGGCTCCGCACAGACCTATCAGTCTCATAAATTCTCTCGCTGTGACTTTGTCTGCGTGCAGACAATAGCGAGCGTAACAACTGACTAATTTCGCTCTGGTTAACGGCAGACGAACGGGATTGTTGTGCGTCTCGAAGCTCATTCCCAGATGTGTGAATGACTTGGACGGCACCAGATCCGACTTCTCCTCATTTACTATAAAACCGAGACGTCGGAGCAATAGAAGTAGATTCTGCACATCGTTCTGAAGCGTTAACTCGTTGCCGTACCTCTGAAGAATGTCGTCCAGGTAAGCCGACGTTACCGCAGACGAATGAGCTCGGAAATACATCATTACCGAGTTCATTACCCGAGTGAAAGCCCAGGGTGCTAGATTCAATCCGAAGCACGTCGCCCGGAATTGATACACCACTCCTAGGACTGCGAAGCGTAGATACTTTCTGAATGTCGGATGTACCATGACGTGAAAGTACGCATCTTTGAGATCTATGCTCGTTGCATAATCGTTCACCCGAATACTCGCTCTGACCGACCGAATCGCCTCCATATAAAACTTTGGAGCGACAATCAGCTTGTTTATCCAGCTCAAATCTATGACTGGACGGAACGAGCCGTCTGGTTTCGGAACCAGAAATAGATGGCTGTAGAATCCCGGAGTCTCCTGGTTTTCTACGACCTCTACCGCGTTCTTCATTAAAAGAGACTGAACCTCTGATAATAGAGCGTCTCTTTTCTGCGGATTTGACGGAAGTTGAGTCCATTTTGGACTTCGAGTTAATGGAGGCTTTCGTTTGAAGGATATCTTTAGACCTTCCGAAGTCACCCCTCTCACCCAAGGGTCGTCCGTAATCGACGCCCACTCTTGTGAAAAACTCGACAACCTTCCGCCAACCGGTACGTGATAGAGGTTGAAGCCATCACCTCCTGGACCTGAGAGGCCTGCGGTAGGAGAAACCACGTCCTCCACGACCCGCACCTCGTCCCGTCGACCTCGGGGCGTCCGACCAGTTGTCCCGGCCCGAACGTGAGTCGCTACCTTGACGGTCTCTTGAATAAGACCAAGAGGACGCACCGGAACCTCTATAGGAACCTCTCTTGGGCGCATTAGACCCAGAAGTGCCTGTCTTACTCTTATCTGCCGTGTCCGACTTCTTAGAAGCAGATTTGAACAGCAGAGAATCCGAAGCTTTCTTTGTAGTTTTATCATAAATTGCAGAAAGCTTGCCGTCAAAGAGAAGTTCTCCGGAGACCGAAGCGACTCTGAGAGAGTTCTTCACCTTAGTATCCATGAGTGTGGATGTAGCTAGGGCTGCGTCATGTCTAACCAACTCCAGGTTTGCCACTGAAAGGGCGGAGTTACACGTGGAATAAGCTACTGCCCTTGAAAGAAGTCTTAAAGAGGATTGTATATCCTGAAATTCTTTCCCTTGAAGGCGCAGTGATAACGCCTTAGTAAGGTGATCTGCATACGATAAGGCATCTAAACTGGCTCTGTTAGACGAAATAGTTGTTTCCAACACCGCGGTTGGAATAGACGCCGACGACGGTAATGATAACTCTAAGTCTTCCGCCTCGTTGTCCATACGCAGAGGAACTCTCGGGATACCCTGTCCTGCCATGTCGAATTTATTCCTTGCATTAATGAAAGGCAGGTTGAGAGTATTGGCGGACAAGAAACCTGCTTTTCCCGTTTTGGAAGCAAGTTTGAATATAGCGTTGTTCAATAATACAAATGTTCTTGCAACATTATTGGACTGAGACGGAAACTCGGGAGCGTTGTCCCTGAACCGCTCAAAGAAATCAGAGTCCAATGACGCTATAATTCTCTTGTCCGGAACCGCAGCAGTCTGGCCCGACGGAACAACTTGAGGGAGAAAGTGCCGGATGAAGTCCACGGCAGCTTTATGTTGTTCCGAAAGGGATAGCTCCAAGTCAACCGTATCCCTTTCACCATCCGGTCGGACCTCATGATGCTCCCGGTCGTCCGCCCCCGATGCTTTGGCGGAGCGTACCGACCCAGCGCCGTCGGATAATTCCCGATCCGACACCATTTCTGTCGGTTGCTGGGATGCTGTGATAAGTTGTGCTATCTGCACAAGTACGTCCAACATCGAGGCCTGCGGAGGCGCAGTCTTTCGCTGCTTCGCCGAGGGCAGCTCCGCATCTGATGACTCCCGCATACTCTTCCTATGCGAACGTCCGGAGTCCATCGGCCTTGTGTCCCTGGCTACCGGATGGTGTGACCTGGTCGCCGAAGAATCCCTGATCAGCGAGGCTGGCAAAATATCGGCGGTCACGTAGCCAAGGTGCGGTCGTGTGCGCTGACGAGAGGAAGAAGCCTGAGCAGTCTCCGCGGACTGCCTATACAACGGAGCGTCCCGAGCGACGGACGTGTGCTCCGCTTGCGACACATTTTGTACCACAACATCTGGTCCCAGATGTTGTTGTACGAGAGAGGGGCCTCTCTCGCTCGCGGCCCGGCTGGACCTGGACGAGCTAGGAACCGGACTCAAAGGCTTCCTCCGATCTCGCCTACTATCCGCCGTCACTGGGTGTGCACGTTGAATGTTTATAGTGCTCGCATCACCCAACATTTCCTCCTGGACCGCATCGGACGAACCCGGCTGCCGAACCATTCGGTCAATGGGCGCTACACCGGGCGAGCTAGCGGACGACATTTGTTTAATCTCCATGAGCACTTTTGCTGCTAGCTCTGTATTCATTTGTGACGACGGAAGCGCACTTGCGGAAGATAACATGGAAACATCACCCTGTTCTTGTTCCTCTGAAATAGAAACTGAGAGAGTAGAGTGACCTTGCGGAGAAAGAGCCGGCATAGCCCTTTCTCCACTAACAACATATCGTGACACACGTTTCCAATGTTTGTCATCCCAATATTGACATATAGAACAGGGATTAGTGCAAGAACACTGACTACAATTAATGCAATGATCATGAAAGTCAGAGGAAGATTTCTTCCTATTACAATTTGAACAATATCCTTTCATTTTGAAAAGTCAACAACAAGTCCTAGTTACTCGCACAAACCCCTGACACAAAGATACATAATAACATGATCCATTAATAATGAAAAAACAATTGCAAATCAAAATAATTTTTGAAAAATATTTTTTCAGCGAAGCCCAGGTTTCTGAAAAGTAACATTGAGCCCCAATGGATCCGATGGCTAAGTGTGGTCAAAAATTTTAAATTTATATTAAATAATTAATGTAACACTTACGGATAATAAAAATGTATCTTATAGTGAGATAAACTACTCCAAAGGCAAACAGCCCCCCTCAAAAGAGACTGTTGCCAATGTAAACAAACAGTGTAAAAACACCAGAAAACATGACTCCAGGCACTGAAAAAACTGGCCCGAAATCAGTCATCAAAATTACACTCTATCTGATGCAAGACAGAGACTCCCAGGGGAGAATCTGCAGAACATCAGATGGAAGATGCAGAACACAACGTTTATACACCCATGGGTGAAAACGTAACTATGGGAAAAATAACAGAAAACATTCTGTAACCAAGCAACTCTCCCAAGAGAATTTAGAAATGATCTTTCTCAAAAATATGCCAAAAGCATTGGAGAATTGCAAGGGGGGACTTAGAAGACCAGGGGAGAGGAAACACTGAATAAGCAGTGCAACTTTTTAGCAAGAATGACAACAAGAGGCCCATGCCTCGAAAGTTAAAAAATTTATAGTAATTTATATATTTTTTATACTTACCAATGACCCAGACATAGCTGGTGCTAACTCTTAAAATATAGGGCCAAACACAAATTTTGCCCCCCAATCCCCAAAATTTGCATCTAAAACTAAAGAAAACATGTCCAGAGAGGCCCTCCACACCTCGCCCCCACTGCGCATGCGCAGTGTCAAGGACGTTCCGAAATTGGCGCCATTTATCATTCTAATAACCAGTGCCTGGTAAGCGCTATGTACTCAGCGGGGAGGCAAGAGTTCCCAACTCCTGGGAGGGCCATCCCCGTCTGGGTCATTGGTAAGTATAAAAAATATATAAATTACTATAAATTTTTTAACATTTTTATACTGTACCAATGACCCAGACATAGCTGAATAGTAAAAAGGCTGGAGGGCCAAGGACATAGAGCAAAATGGAATACGCTCAATAAAATAAAATAGAGTCATCCCCTGTAGGGAAAAGAAGTAATAGGCCTTACATGTATCTTTCTTATTTATGATAAATTAGAAAGATACAACACCTTCCAAAAATTGAGCTTCATACATCCATGTACTCTATTAATATCCAATAATCCTTATACTAATAATTTTTAAAGTAAGCCAATAATAAAGTAAGTCTAGAGAATAGAGACTCTTATACTCCTAAAAGTGTGTGAGAATTGCATAATCATGTCCGTCGACATATGCAATATTCAAAAGCTATACTTTAAAAACTAAGACTTGAATGAATTTTATAAACTTAAACTTCTCACTAAACAACCATCCTAAAAACAGCTCAGAATTACTAACTCCGGAGGAGGTATCCCCTTGTTTTCATAGTAAAAACAGGTGACCCAAGGGAACACCCTCCCCCCCCCCCTTTTTCTTGCCCTGGGTCAAATAGCCCAGAGCGAAGAGGGCAGCCGAACGGAGACACTGCCGAAACAGACAGCCTACCTAGCTATAGTAGCAACTGTTAAGTGAATGACATTCTGAGCAGTAGATAATAGACCTAACAATAGAGGCCTCCAGAAATGGACTCGATATTTCTGAGATAAAATTCATGAATGGATGGCTGAGCGCAATGAGCAGCCTTCAAAAATCTATAATAGAACACTATTAATGTAAGCCCAAGAAGTAGAAGAACTCTTACTTCATGAGCCGAAATCTTAAGCACAACTGCTAAGCCAATGATATACCATAAGCAGTACGCTAGTTAATAGAATCCATTAACAATAAAATGGAGCGTAACGTCCTTCTACTAGACATCAAAGACAGAAGAAGCTTACGCCCTTGTAATAAACAGATATCTGTTTATAAATACATAAACTGTACCCGGAAAGAGTAAAGGCCTATGCCCATACGAAGACGGAAGGACCTTAAAATAATAGGTTCCGGATAATAGGAGCCTAACTCTTATGCAACAATCCAACCTAAATAGTAACGGAAGTATTGATTCCGAAACTATGAAAGTGAAAATCATCCATCGATAGTGCATGAAACTCACTGACTCTACAGTAAAAGAGAAACCAACAGAATTACTGTCTAAAAGGTCAGAATTTGAAAACTACTGTTTCCAGAGGCTCAAATGATTACTTAGCTAAATAAGAACCTGAAGTTAAAATCCGTATAGGAATTTAATCTAAAGATTCTAAGTCTATTTATCAAAAAGTTACTAACTGACTTAGATAAAGAGACAAAAGACTCAATTGTAAACTATCGTAGAGTGCATAGGTATGAGGTAACATAAACCTATAACCTAAATAACAACAGGCTGCAGTAGATCTTGTGAAACAAGTATACTAAAAAATAGCAATGAGTAGTATGGAGGGATCAACCATATGAACATAATGATCCCTACACCACGACGGAAGAGCCTCCACTTTAGTCGCATAGAATAGCGAAGAAGAGGATCTCCTATAGTAAGAAATCGCGTCCAAAGCTCGTCCAGTACAGTGCTTACAATGCAATATGGACCACACAACGGAAAACATGAAGGTTGCGACCTTGCTGGTTGTGATAAAAATGACACGATTTACCCAGTGAAAAAAGATCCTCACATAGAGGAAGATTTCACGTTAAGATCCACAGTAGACAAGAGAGTAAATTACTCATGATCTCTGTGAAGATAGAGATGCTATCAACAGAAATATATTGTGGTTGTTTATCTTAGCAATACCTGCTAAAAACAACAGCGCCGGAGGATACGCGTATCCTATCATTCTGTCCTATAGATCAATAGAGCGTTAACAGTATTAGCTCAGAGATCTGGACAAGCCAACACATACGTCTGCAATTGATTAGCCAACTGTGTCATAAATAAAACATCATTGGGCGCTCCCATAGATAGCAAATCTGATTGAATACTTGTTTGTTGAGAGTCCATTCTGACAGCAACAAGCGACCCGTAAGAGAACGGGAGTGCGATAAAACAATCAGACGACCCAGAATATGACGGACCAAAACTGAACTTGGTGTACTATAACCAACAGACGGATTCTTTCCATTAAATTGAATAACGGAAACGAAAGAGTGCCTCCCTGGTTCCGGAGATACGCCACTACTGTCGAATTAAAGGACAGGAATTTGGGCATGCGTTTCTGAATAATGTTCATGCAATGACATAAAGCAAGCCTAAAAAACATTATTCCGCGGAAGTTAACTGATAGCTAAAAGACTGCGGAACCCAAAGACCCTGGCACTTCGAATCCGTAGGGATCAGTATATATCCCAATCTGTTTGACTGGCAACCGTCATAACAGCCACACTCGGGTCCGGCAACTGCGGCGGCACTCTCTGAGTCAACCACCGAATGTTTGCCCCAGTCTGAATCTCTTGTAACACTAGATAGACAAGAGAATGTAAAAATCAAGCAATTCATGGATTGCCGGAAAGTTGCCGTCGAAGAGAAGCTCCTCCGAGAACGAAGCGACTCTGAGAGAGTTCTTAACCTACTATCCACGCGTGGATGTAGCTAGGGCTGCCTCACGTCTAACCAACTCCAATCAGCCACTGAAGGGCGGAGTTATACGTGAACAAACTACTGCCCTCAAAAGAAATTACATTGAGAATAATATCCCGTAAATCTTTTCTTGAAGACGTAATGATAACGCCTCAGTAAGGCGGATTACGTATAATAAAGCGTCTAAGTTAAGTCTAATATACATAATGTCGTTCCCAACATTGAAATTGGAAAAGACATAAACGGTGAAAAAGAATATATGCAGTCTTTAATCACACCGTCTAGACGCATATGAACTCTCGGTATGCCCTGCTCTGCCAAAATAAACTATATGTAAAAAAGATAAAATGGCAGAAATGAGCCACGCGGACAAGAAACTAAACTATCATGCTTAGTAGCCGTCTTGTATATATATATAAATATATAGCGTCGAAAAATAAAACACATGTTGTAATGACAATATTGGACTGCGTCGGTAAGTCAGGGACAAAGTCCCTGTACCGATCGAAAAATCCGAGTCCAATGACGCTATAAGTCTCTTATCCAAGATCGCAGCAATGAAGTCCGAAAAATAATCACTGGAAGAAATGCCAGAAGATATGAAAGGCATCTTCCGATACTACTAAAGGGAAAACTCGAAATCTTTCGAATCCCTTTCGCCATCCTGTCGGACCCTATAAAGCGTTCGGTCGTCCGTAGCTTGATGCAACCGCGGAGCGCACCGACCCAGCGCCGTCGGATAATTCCTGATTCGACCGAGAAACCGTCAATTGCTGGGATGCTGCGAAACAACTGTGCTAACTCGGATAGCACGTCCGTCACTGAGGCCTGAGGAGCAGCGGTCTTACGATGCATTGCCGCAGGAAGCTCCGAGATCGTTACCCCGTGCATACTTCCAATATGCGAGCGAACGGAGTGTATAGGCCTCGTGTCCCTTGGCTACCGGATGGCGCGACCTATTCGCTGTGGAATCACTGAATGCCGAAACTGATCGGATACTCGAGGTCACGTAGCCAATGTGCGGTCGTGTGCCCTGCTGTGAGGATGAGGAAGCATTAAAGACAGTCTCTCGGACTGTCAATATAACGGAGCGTCCCGAGCAACGGACATATGCTCCGAATGTAAAATATCTGAACCACAACATGCGGTCCCCTATGTTGTTGGCTTCCTCCGATCTGTCCTCAATCTGCCGTCACTGGGTGAGTACTAAAGTAATTAAAGTGCTCGCATCACCCAAATCTCCTTCCTAGACCGCAACGGACGAACCCGGCAGCCGAACCATTCGATGAATGTACGCTACACCGGGTGAGCTAGCGAATGTCACTCCGTAAGCGATAGACATATTCCATGAGCACTTATTGCCGCTAACTCTTCATTAACTATGACGACAGAGGCACACTTTTGAAAGACATCTCCATAACTCTTCGAACAAGAAACCAGAAATGCTTGGATAGCAAGCATAAAATAATAATATATATAGCGTCGTTCAATAATTCGAAAGTTTGTGTGACATTATTGGACTATGTCGGAACTGAGGGACGATGTCCCTGAACCGAACCAAAAATTTCTAAGTCCACCGACGCTATCAGTTTCTTATCCGGCATCGCAGCATATGTTGTTCCGAAAGGGAAAGCTTGAAATCCACCGAATCCCTTTCGGTATCCCGTCGGACCGGATGAAACTTTCGGACGTCCGTACCCGCTTCCGCGGAGCGTCCCGACCCAGCATCGTCGGATAAAATATATGCGACAGATTCAGTTGATGCTGGGATGCTGCGATAAACTGTGCTATTAAGGAAAGCACGTTCGTTCCCGAGGCCTGTGCAGTAGCGGACTTACGATGCATTGCCGCTGGAAGCTCCGTGTACGTTGACTCCCGCATACTTCCTATGCGAACGTCCGGAGTCTGCAGGCCTCGAGTCCCCGGCTACCGACCCAGCGCTGTCGGATAATTCTCGATCCGACACCGTTTCTGTCGGCTGCTGGGATGCTGCGATAAGCTGTGCTATGTGCACAAGAATGTCCGGCGTCGAGACCTGCGGAGGCGCAGTCTATCGCTGCTTCGCCGAGGGCAGCTCCGCATCAGATGGCTCCCGCATACTTTTCCTATGCGAACATCCGGAGTCCATCGGTCTCGAATCCCTGGCTGCCGGATGGTGTGACCTGGTCGCCGAAGAATCCTTGATCGGCGAAGCTGGTAATATATCGGCGGTCACGCAGCCAAGGTGCGGTCGTGTGCGCTGACGAGAAGAGGAAGCCTTAGCAGTCTCAGCGGACTGCCTATACAACGGAGCGTCCCGAGCGACGGACGTATGCTCCGCTAACGACACATTTGTACCACAACATCTGGGGCCAGATGTTGTTGAACGAGAGAGGGGCCTCTCTCGCTTGCCGTCCGGATGGACCGGAACGAGCTATGAACCGGACTAAAAGGCTTCCTCCGTTCTCCCTCCGATCCGCCGTCACTGGGTGTGCATTAAGTTAATTTTATAGTGCTCGCATCACCCCAAAATTCCTTCTAGACCGCAACGGACGAACCCGGCTGCCGAACCATTCGGTGAATGGACGCTACACCGGGCGAGCTAGCGGACGTCAAAGGCCGTCGAACCTACTAGGGTCCTCTTAGGCAATTGGCGTATTACATGAGCACTTTTCCGCTAGCCCTTCATTAATTGTGACGACGGAGGCACACTGTTGGAAGACATCACAGATACATCACCCTAATCTTGATCGTCTGAAATAGAAATTGATAAAGTAGAGTGACCCTGCGGGGAAAGGACCGGAGTGTCCAAATCCCCAACAACATACCGTGACATACGCTTCCCATATTGTCATCGAAATCATACGATACAGAACCGGAGTTAATGCGAGTACACTGACCACATATAGAATGATAATAAGGTCAGAGGAAGACTTCCTCTTAAAACAATTGATCAATATCCTTTCAATGTGAAAAGAAAACAAGTCCTGGTACTCGCACTAACCCCTGGCAATCAAAATACATAATAATAATATGATCCATTAATATAGAAAAAATAATTGAAATCAAAATATTTTGAAAAAATATTTTTTCAGAACAGCCCAAGTTTCTGAAAAGTAACGTTGAGCCCCAATGGATCCCAAGCCTAAGTGTGGACAAAAATTTTAAAAATATTTTAAACAATTTATTCAACACTTACGAACAATAATAATGTATCTAGTTATGATTGAAATAACATAAAGATATTATTATTTAGAAATCCCCCCCTCACACAGAGGGCTGTTGTAAATGTAAACAATGAGTGTAAAAACACTAAAATAAGACTCCAGGCACCCAGGCCCGAAATCAGTTACCAAAAAAACACCATCTGATGCAAAACAGAGACTTCCAGGGAAGAAACTGCAGAACATCAGATGGTAGATGCAGAACACAACGCCTAACCACCCGTAGGTGAAGACGTAAACATGGGGAAAGAACAGAATTCATTCTGTTATTCAGCTAAACTCCCAAGAAATTTTAGTAATAATAATTACAGAAATTATGCCAAAAGCATGGGAGAATAGCAAGGGGGAACTTAAAGGACAGGGAGAGAGGAAAAACACTTGTAAAAACAGTGTAACTAAATAATCAGAATGACAACAAAATGGCTGCTGCCTTGAAAATAGGTAACTTAACATAATTTCATTAAAAAATTTTAAGTTACAGCCCTGATAATATTCTGTCACACATTCTTTTCCTCTCCTCCTTTTCTATCCTCCTTAGAATCACCATTTCACTAATATTTATTTGTCTGGCATCATTTAAACTGAGATTTAAAAGCACAAAGATCAGTCAGATGTTAACTGATGAAGGGCCAAACTTAGAATGATAAATGGCGCCAATTTCGGAACGTCCTTGACACTGCGCATGCGCAGTGGGGGCGAGGTGTGGAGGGCCTCTCTGGACATGTTTTCTTTAGTTTTAGATGCAAATTTTGGGGATTGGGGGGCAAAATTTGTGTTTGGCCCTATATTTTAAGAGTTAGCACCAGCTATGTCTGGGTCATTGGTACAGTATAAAAATATAGGCAACTTAACATAATTTCATAAAAAAATTTAAGTACAGCCCTGATTATTTTTTGTCACTCCTTTTTCCTCTCCTCCTTCTATATCCTCCTTAGAATCACCATTTCTCCAATAATTACGTGTCTGGCATCCTTTAAACTGAGATTTACAAGCACAAAGATCAGTGAGATGTTGACTGATGAAGGGCCAAACAGAGAATGATAATTGGCGCCAATTTCGGAACGTCCTTGACACTGCGCATGCGCAGTAAGGGCAAAGTATGGAGGTCCTATAGGACATGATTTCTTTTGGTTTTAGATGCAAATTTTGGAGATTGGGGGGCAAAATTTGTGTTTGGCCCTGGATTTTTTAGAGTTAGCACCGGCTAAGTCTGGGTCATTGGTACAGTATAAAAATATAGGTAACTTAACATAATTTCATTAAAAAATTTTAAGTTACAGCCCTGATAATATTCTGTCACACATTTTTCCTCTCCTCCTTCTCTATCCTCCTTAGAATCACCATTTCACTAATATTTATGTGTCTGGCATCATTTAAACTGAGATTTACAAGCACAAAGATCAGTCAGATGTTAACTGATGAAGGGCCAAACTTAGAATGATTAATGGCGCCAATTTCGGAACGTCCTTGACACTGCGCATGCGCAGTGGAGGTGTAGTGTGGAGGGCCATTCAGGACATGTTTTCTTTGGTTTTAGATGCAAATTTTGGGGATTGGGGGGCAAAATTTGTGTTTGGCCCTATATTTTAAGAGTTAGCACCAGCTATGTCTGGGTCATTGGTACAGTATAAAAATATACAGTACTGTGATCACAAAGCAATTGCTTTCTCGATCAGATGGCGATCTGGTTCTATACACCAACACCAGTGGATTGAGACTGCATAACTGGAAAGTTGCAAAATGAAAACTGAATCAAGAAAAACAAAGAAAAATAGCAACTACAATTCAATGTTTGCACATTTTCTTTTTCAACAGGCAAGATTCAATAGCAGGGTCATGCAGGCAAGGACTGATAAAATTCAAGGCTGTTTCTCGATATATTTCAGCATTTTTCAAGGCCCTAGAATGGCCTAATTCAAGAATTTTCAAGGCCTTGCCTTGACTAGTCCTAACTATGTCCTTTGGCCAATATCGCCTATTCCCACTTCCCTACAAGGGAAGTGGAAGGAGGGGATAAAGACCAAATGGTGCTTATTGGGACTGTGCCTTCACCAACTCTGGCATATTAAATTATATAGTTATGAGTATGTGCTTCATCAGAATTTTATTTTGTGAATATTCAAGGCTTTTCAAGGCCTTCTGATACATTTTCCATGATTTCTGGGCCATGAATGAGCCTTAGTCAAATTCAAGCCATTTCTTGAATCCAAGATCCTGTCGGTACCCTGTAGTCTAGTGTTATGGGGATAAAAAAGTGACCAGAGAATTTCGACCTGATCTTGACCCAAACATGATCCCATCAAAATTCTCTGCCCACTTTTGAAATCACAGTACTGTATACTTGTACTCAGAAGTAAGTTCATACCAAGACATTTCATATCTTGATTTATTTATTTATTTATTGCTGTTTAAGGTCACATACTTATGCACAACGGCTAATCAAGACCGTGACAGTTTTATGGGTGGAGGAAGCCAGAGTACCCAGAGAGAACCACCAAGCAGCGACAAGCAACTGTCAGCACCTAAACATTCTAACTCTTTTCAAGCTCTGCTCAAGCAGGATTACAGTGGTTGAAGACATGTGCTCCATCGACGTGCAGTACGCCTTAGTACATGGCGTCACTGTGCCCCCATGTAGGCAACCGGGATAAAGTGCCTTGCCCAAGGACAAAACGCGGGTCGTCCCGGTTGGAGATCAATCTCCGGACCTCTAGCATAGAAGTCTAACAGTCTACCACTGAGCCACCGCATATCTCAATTAACGATGTACCTCATCAATTTCCATTTCATATGGCCTGTCATTGAAGATATTTGTATGAGTTGAAAGGAATCATGGTTCCTAGCTTTCCACTCTGAGTTTGAAGTGTGATTTCTCCATTATGAAGCATTATCGGTATCTGACCATATGGTAATTTAGTTTTTCCACACAGAAAACAGGACGATCCTGCAAAATAAAAAAGGAAAATTTGAAAAGGAAAAAATTTTATTTTATTAAGGAGCTTTCAAAAGTTTTTTTTGCATTTCCCAAGCACTTCCCTCATCAATAAAAATCTGTCTCATCAAATCCATTTTTACCTGGAAATCTTTTCAATAATACTATTTGGTACCCGAAAGACTAAATGTTTAACAACTATGTCTTGTTTGACAGAGCTCATTGAGCTCTGTCAAACAAAATACAAAATATAGTTGGCTAAATTTGCAACTGTTTTTTCCACAGAACAGTGTGAGGAGTTAAATTTCTAATTCCAGCTATATTCAAGACAGAAAGAAAAAAAGCCTCCACTTCATCATAAAACTGAGGAAAAATTACTTTAGACCCGGAAGAAATTATTTTTTTATAGGCCAAGGTAAAGAATTCTGAATCATTCAACCCAGATAGAATCATTTAAGATGAAAAAAAAATAAATTTGGAATATTCCTCTCCACAAATCCTTTGATGAGTTTGTTTGATTAGAGACTGAGATCGACAGTGTCCAGAAATAAAAGAAATCTATTTGAATCAATGAAGCAATATATGCCCACATATCTGAACTTGTATAAGGCTCAAATCATGCTTTTGACAAAAATAAATAAGAAAATTATAAAATTAACGTCAACAGACTTTCCTTTTCACAACGAATACTTGAGTATGAAGCATATAATTTGTGTACAACTGCATGGATATCTGGCAATAATACAATGAATACATAGATATGAAGCAACATAATTTGTGTAAAGATGTACTGGTGTTTGGCAATAATATCATGGATACTTGTACATAAAGGAACACAATTTGTGGTAAAGCTGTATTGATGTTGGCTATTTTATGACTCAATAGCACCCATTACTGTTTTTATGAATCTCAAAGCAGTGTTGTGAGGAAAATGAGACATGGGTGTGAATGAAGAGGGTGATAGTGACTGTCTTTGGAATTCAACAATGTGGTGGCAGCTCATAAAAAACTGCTTGCTACTGACTTGCTCTCTCTTATTTCAAAGGAGAATCTGGGTGAATCGAACTTGGATTACAGAACAGTTGCCATTGACTGGTTGTAATCCATGCGTGGGCAGTGATGACCATGCATGCATTTACGGTGTAATGAAAATCATCATTACCCGATGCTTCATTAATTAAATTTTTGATGAGTATTCCTACAATTAGCATTTGCAGGGGTGAAAATCCGTTCGATTTTGCGAGAATCCAAATGGATTCTCGCAAATTTTGCTACGAGAATCTATTCACGATACCTTAAAAGATATTTGTTCCCAAACCAAGGGTTTTTTTTTTGTTGAGGTGGTTGTTGGTGTAAGGGGGGGGGGGGGGGGGGGGGGGGGGGGGGGGGGGGGGACATGGGCATTTGACTTTTCTTCTTTTTGTTTT